>OY365744.1:23613977-24059758 GCA_959347395.1 Mechanitis mazaeus
TTTAAATAACAAAAAGTATAACAAATAAAATAATATTAAATGAATAACTGAGCTGTTAAAACATCTAACCGAATGAGTCATAGTGCAGCTGAAAATCAATAACCCTCTGGGAGGATCGGCGCTTTGCAATTGTGTACAGCTCTAGAGTACCGTCAGCAAAAGTACTTGCAAAATATATTAATATTTATAATATTTTAGTAACATAATCGTAATATTTCAACAGGAAAATTTTAGACATAGGTTTTGGGTACACATTTTTTATAAAATAAAATTCATTCGTTCATCATTACCAACAAATTTCCCAATTATTTATGGTCGGCGCAATATGTCAAAATCTTTCACGCTTATTATATATATATATATATATATATATATATATATATATATATATATATATATATCTCAATGCAATTTTTGCTTCTTTACCATATAAATTTCCACGAACTCCATCCATGTCTACTTCGGTCGCCCTCCTCTAACGCACCATGTTACTACCACATACGATTACGTCTAATCTTTTATCATAACTGGTGCTTCTTTCTAATACTTCATACATACTCAACTCATTTCTTACTTCATCCATTCTCATCACAAATCCACACACAAGCCACAAATCCATCTCAAAATTCATATTTCAGCAGCATGTAGTTACTTTTATCTATACTATATCTTATTTTTATCATATATTAAAATATATCTATTAAAATAAGAAATAAGATAATATTTTAATATTTATTATTCATGTTAGTTGCAATTAGTACATGTAAATCCACCCTTCGTAATCCCTAAACGGTGTTCCCGCTCAGATTTAACAACTGCGAACTGCCCTACAAAGGGTGCTTGACGAACCGCTGACTTATTTAAATAATAATAAAAAAATATTACGTTTATTCTTATCACAAGTGAATATATTTAGTTTTTGATATAATTCATTATTTTTTTATTAATAAAACTATGTTTGATAGATAAAACATTTAACAGCAATAAAATAATAACATTTAAAATACTATTAAAATGGTTCTTTTAAATGTTTAATTTTTGTAAGTTATGAGAAGCACCTGCATGTCTTAGGTTAATATAAAATTAATAGTTAGAATATTATCAAGAAGTTATAATTAAAAACATGAATTTTTAAACGCTTATAGCTTTAATAATAAAATCAATATTAGAACCATATAAAGAATAACAACAAAAAACGATTAATATTTAAGTTAACTTGTTTCATTTAAACTATAATCAAAATGCAATTAGATAAAAGTAAAGAAATTAAACTGAATAAAATTTGGACACATTTGCTATAGAGAATATGTCAAAATTAAAAAAGTTATTTTAAAAATAGGCGATATGTGAGAAATGTAGTCCTTAAGTCAAATTCTATTTATATACAAATAACAATGTCAACGTTCTAATAAATTCTTCTCAAACAAGAATAATTATCTATATATAAACTTTCCACCCTCTTAATTGAACACGAAAGCTTTTATAGACATTGAATCCTTCTACAAATTAATTAAAGTTAATTAAGCCAATTAATATTAAAATGTAATATCTCGATTACCAGAGCCATGGAATTCGTTACTTAGTAAAATGATAATGAAATGCAAATTAGCATGATATTAATTAACGGTTTAATATTAAAATGATTATTATATTACATTCGAAAATACATTAACATATGACTCAAAAATAACACAAATAAATGTAGTTTTAAAATATGGTTTTGATTATTGCTTGTTTTAGCAATTATAAATTAAATACAATTGTAATAAAAAGTGTAGTAATTGATTGTAATACTGGGTAAAACGATTGAGAAATATTATTATTATATTATTAAGAAATTTTAGAGTATAAGTAAATGAATTCAGTATTACAATTCGTCCAGTTTAAACTTTAATTTGTAAATCGATTAAAATATTAAGTCATGTAACACATACTTTATTTCTAATATAATATAAAAATGACTACGCATATATAATCCGGGATTTTATAATGACGAGGGATTATTGTTTAGTAACAAAACCAAGATTGAGAGTTTTTTGCTGACCCTTCTGACTAGCATTTACGTACTGTTTTGAGAAGGATTTCTATAGCCTTTTGAAGCTTGTGATAAAAAAGTCTTTGAAATAATTGTGATGAGATTTTTTATCGATAGTAGCGATATAATCCGTTCTTTACATTTTAAAACCATTTGGGTTATAAAAAACTATTTCTATTGTGCTAACGTGGGTTTGTAAAAGTTTTATAAGTTAAATAGAAATATATATATATATATGTCCAGACAAACAATTACATTTTAAAGTAACTTTAAATGTAAAATTTTATAGTTCTTGAATTCCAGTAATACAATAGTAGAAGACACCGTGTACATGAAATAGCAGGCACCAACTAGTGTATGACAAATATTCTAAGTGTTTATTCAATACTTTTTGTCTATATTATATTTTTTAAAAAAAATTCTTAAGTTACTAAACATACCTTATCTTCCGCCTCCTCAGCTCTTCCTTCAGCTTCCAGAACTCGCTGCTCGAGCTCGGACAGCTGAAACAAAGAAAAAATTACTAATTACTTCATAATTTTTATTATATAATTAGAATTTGGCCTAAAAAGGCTTAGCTTAGACGTAGGACAGAAATTACCAATTTTAAAGCACGAAGAAAATCATTCTTGTTGGGATCATAAACAGAACTAGTTCAGGCATTGCAAAGCTGAACATCTTCCTTTTGAACAACTTGTGCTGCCACCTAGTGAGAACATTACTACAAATCATCCCTCTATCTATCTAAAACATATTCACATCTATAAGAACCATTTTAGTTAGCTCCTAGACAAAGCAAATCCCGCAACATCCGACAGATGGCGTTGTATGCCGCGCATATTTTACCACATATTGAACCACGTGGCTTAAACGGGTAACCATGATATATATAGATACACATTCAATTCTAAGGGAGGCTGTAGGTTGGTATTATTGTTATGTAACAGAGTATGTGTGCGGTTTCTGAGGCAAGGGGAGGCGAGACCGAAGCAGTGATATATGTATGCAAAGCAAGGAATTAGGCTGTGTTTTGGAGGTTTTATTCAGTGTGTGAATTTGTAAGACATGGATTAGATTTCCGCAACTGCCATTGTATACCATATTTAGCATATTTATGTTTCAACATATAATATTTGGAACATGACGAAATAAAGTAGTTTCTAAAATAAAGGAGGCTGCATTTTACGATCTTTACGTAGAATGGAAAAATGTTAGTTTAAATTATGGAATAGAATAGTAAAATAATTGAAAATCATACTTCCGTATAAAGTTCGATCCGGGATTTATCCGGACGAAGTAACGTACGTTTCCAGCTTGCAGTTAACGAATTCACAAATAAAAATGCACATTTCAAATGCAACATGCGTCAAAGAAACGAACGGGAAAAATCCAAACGAAATCCAAGCGTCAAAAGGAACGTCTATTTTTAAATATTGAGTTTGATATAATATTTCACCAATTCTTTGAATTGTAAAGATTTCAAGAAACTGGAAACATACTGTTAGTGTACAGATATTTTGTTAATATTAAAAAATAAAATAAAAATAAATAAATTTTCAAATATACATAATATAGAAACAATGTTAGTCATTGATAAACTAATTTAATTTAATTACTAAACATTAATTCTCCGGATCGCCATTTCGTCAGACGTTCCAAATTGTCAACATGTGTTTATGACACGGCAACTAATACACAATTAACTATCTCTACAGGCAATTATTGTCCTTACAGTTCGAACAATAAGTATGAGAATAGGACGACGATATTGTTAGTATAGCACCAGTTTCTTGTGGGTCACATCGTCATTACATCGTCTATATAGAATGGAACTTTGATATATCCAATCTTGAGCTGTCGATAGCTGAAATGTGTGTAAGGACTTCGTATAACAATATGGCTATTTTCAGTTGATATTTGTATAAGATCAAAATGCATTTAAAGAATTAAAAACCCTATGTCTATACTTGTTCAATCTGATTAAAGCTTCTTATTACTTCTAATGTTTTTATTTAAAGTATAATAACAAGTATTACAAACCAAACGATTTAATAAAAATTTAGGAACTAAAGATCAAACTTAATAAAGCGTAATTTATGGGTAGTTATAGTTTTATGGTCAGAACCATAAAACCTCTAACTTAGATGGTGTTCTACCAAATTACCAAATATTGAGTACTCCGCAAGAAATTAACGCGTAAGGCCCAGTAGGCCGTAATTTATAACTGAACAGTGCAAAAGAATTCAAAATGTACTTTATGTATTAGTAGTTTTTTTATGTTTTATAAATATCATTTCTGTAATTCTATTTGTTATAGTAATGTTTTTTTTTTGTTATCTTGCGCTATTTGAATAAAAATACACTACGACAAGAGGGCTACCGATGAAAATAAAAATACTAATGAATAATGTATTCTTATAAAAAGTAACGCTCGCATCTAACTTTTTCAGAATACGCTCACAATTTCTGTTACAAATTGTCAGCATACAAAAAATAGTTAAATTTTGTGCATGAAAGTCGAATGATTTGGGCTGAAACAAATATTCACCGGACTTGCCTTTGACTCGGATGAAAGGAAAAGCGAGTGTCGGTAGAGCAGAACTAAATAGCTTCAAAACATCTGAAATATGTTTTCGGTTTCTTCCTTTGATGATAGTATCATGAATATGCTTCAAGACTATTAAGAAATATTAGTATGGCTATATTGGCTAGCACATCTTTACAAATCTACTAATAAAAATATGTAAGATAGTTATATCAAGCTAACGATACACTAAATTGTTATGTGTTGCATAAATAGTTAAAGGCAATGCAACATTTGTATTTTTTTTTATTAAGCAAATGAACGACGATTTGTCGCTAAATTACCTGTGCACCAACAAATCGATTGCGAAATGCTAAGTTAAATGTTTTTAGAAATAGTACGAAAAACAACTGACTAACGTTAGAAGATTAATTAATTAATTATATATATATACTTTTAGGACTGATTATTAATATATTTCTAAAGTTTGAATATCTTTATTCTTTGTTCCTTTAAACTGTTAATTTTTTTACAAATAGAAAAAAAAGGTACACTTAATTCTAGACAGTGTTCTACTTATAAAGCCGAAGAATAAGTGAAAACATTAAATAATAAGTATGAAATGTTTAAAATGTAAGTTCACCATATTGTTTTGTGGAAACAATAGACTGTAGTCATATACTCATAGTGTATAACAGTTGTCGGTGTAATTGCTTCCCTTGTGAGCTGATATAGTAATTATACGTTGCCATCCAATTAAAAGATCAATCATAATTCCTTATGATAATAAACACGCCAATTATATGACTGAATGCTTCGTAATTGTAGTTATAACGAGTGGATAATTGATAATCGTTGAACCTTATGTCAATTTTAGTGATGTAATAATTAAGTTACACTACTTTCAGGTAAGTTAAAATTCTTTATCCGTAGTATTGTATTATATAATGTCCTAACTCAAATGGAATTCTGATATATCCATTCTAAAGCTCTTTGAAGCTATCATGTATGTATGAACTCAGAATAACAATATCAACTAAAAAGTGTCTGTTTATATATATATATATATATATATATATATAAGACCTTTCCAATATAGTTTTACAATAAAAATAAAACAAATTCAAGCCTAAGGTAGATAATTTTTACTATAGTTATTTCTAAAATGTGAAGACAAATAAAGTAGAATATGGCCGAAACTAAAACGCCAAGTATCAGATTTATCATAATCTTAAACTTTGTTTCAAACTGTAATAGTTTACGCAGCCGACGTCCGTCCTAGCTAACATCAGCTAGATAAATGACCATTTGGAGTAAAAGGGACGACTGCAATCAAATATTAAACTACCCGTCTGCAGCAATATATGGATCTGTTACTTACTTCACGCATTGTAAGACATATTAGAATTATGCGTTTTGTTAAACAAAGCAGGTAATATATATTAAAATATAATCAATTATTTAAAAGTAAAAAAACAAAATTGAAATTATTAATATTTGAAAGCTAAGCACAATGTTAAATATAATTTATTAGGTATAAAAAAGTAATCTTATAAACCGTTAACCGTTCTTCACGTAGTAAGCGGATTAAGTTAATCGCCATTATACAGCCTGATATAGTCATGACTCAAGTATGACGCTTGGCATCTGCGCTGAATGACTCCGACACCTACGTTCGACTTTTTAATTCACTGAATTAATTATTTAGTGATGGAGTTAAGTAAAAGTGATTTAATGAATTTAATAATTGAATTTATATAGCCATATTAAAGTTTATAAATAAAACCATCGTGTCTGTATGTGTCGAACCTGTGACTTCTTGGAAATCATCTGTGGCTTTGCCAATTGAGCTAACGTGCATTTGATGAATCTAGGATTGTGTATATATTATTGTCTATATAAGGACTGGTATGATATCTTTTATGCTTTTTTCAAATAAATAACTTATGATTTGAATAGACGTATAGAAAAACATTAATAATATGTCATATGAGAACAAATATATAACCAGTAGTGAGTTGAACCGGCTGACGTAAAATTCAACTTACAAAACGCGATGATTATCAAATACATCCGTATTAATTATTTATTTTTGATGTAGGAATTTCATGTTTCCAATCTAGTTGACATTATTTACGCCAGTATAAATTAATTTTCACTATATACAATCAACTTGAAAATTGTCGCGCAAACATAACCTCGTGATTTTAACTAAAAATACACACAGCCTCCATCACGTTCGGGAATTTTGGTGTTTAACATTAGACTGGACCCGGAAAGAAATTCTAACATTGAGGTCCAACACGAGTATGTAATACAAAAGAGTGGTTAAACAAAAATTTCAAGTCACTACATTCTTTTTTTTTTTTTTTTCGTTGAAAAATCCCGTTACGGGTACACCGTCGGCCCAGGTGAGTTGACGGGGTACGACTACTACTACTAAGTTTAGAATTTTTTTATATATTTTGCTGGAACGTTGGGATTTATATGTTTAATAAACAATATAACATATATATTAAAAAAAAAATACTCGAACAATAGACATACGTATAAAAAATGGTATATGTAAGGTTTTATCAGATAGACTACAGTGAACAACAATCCATAACAGGACATAGTGCGTGCTGTTCGTATGGAGTCATAAATACTGCTGAAATCCCATTCTTTTTATTTTTTATTCAGCTCCCGCTGCCCGCACAGTACAGGGTTCTTTTAATAAATATTTCAGACCGTTATCAACAATCAGTTCGCGGAAAGGACTTTATTCTGACATATTTATTCTGATTACGATTACTGTTGAATTTTATTGTTACTTAACACAAATAGTACATTAAAAGCTATTGTAATAGCTTCAATAGTTTTCTGTTGTTATCTATGATATTGTTACACTGTACACTGTTTGTCCTATCTACAAAAGAGAGAGTAGTTTTAAAAATTTGTCTGGAAAAAATTGGCCGACCCGAGCCTTCAAACTAGAAGAGCAAAAATACAGATAAAAACAAAAAAATACAACCCACCGCCAATCAAGTGAGTGGGCTCCAATCCATCAACGTGTCACTGTCGAGCCCTAGCCAAGTTTTCATCGTCTAAAACAATATCTGCCAACAATTCATCAAAACCGTCTAAATAAATAATTATAACGACTATAGAAATCATTGAACGATCCACTACTTAGCTTAATAAGGTTATTTCACTTGTTCTAATTCAGTTTTTCATTTTGTAATAACAAGTTTTGAAGAACAAGCGAAATGTATCTATATTAACAATTATTTATATGTATTTATTTTTAAGTGTATTATTAGTATTTAGAAATAACTTTAATTTAGTTTTAATTTAAATTTAGCTTATGTTAAAACTTTCATTTTATTGTTTTTACCGCCTAATTGTGATGTTTTTCTTTTTTTTTTCTTCTCTATGGGTTGACTGGTAGAGAAAGCTCTATAGCATTAAGTCCGCCTGATGTATTTTTGTTTTATAGTACAATAAATGTTTAAATAAATAAATTAACAAATAAAATGTATATTTATT
Source organism: Mechanitis mazaeus (assembly GCA_959347395.1). Classification (NCBI taxonomy): domain Eukaryota; kingdom Metazoa; phylum Arthropoda; class Insecta; order Lepidoptera; family Nymphalidae; genus Mechanitis; species Mechanitis mazaeus. Next base: position 23,622,065 of record OY365744.1, read on the forward strand.
TTCGCGCAAAGCAAAATGGGGAATATTTGAATAGAGACTATTAAAACATTATTATAATGAAATGAGATAAGAAACCTCTTGATAGTGTTTTAGATTTTGGCAGAGCGCCGAGGATATTGTAACCTCAATACAATAGCTATCCCGCTTAAAGCATTCGGCTTATTCGGCATTATTCGTGAGGCATTATGTTGTGCCACACCCGTTAATAAGCAGAGCGCCAGGTAGCTGGCGAGGATCCAAAGCACTTGATAATAAAGGATATTTTACAACCGCCACTAAATCATAGGGAGGGCGTACACCAAGAATGAATATTAAATTCGGAACTGAAGCCAAGAATGTCGCGAAGTTTCAATAAAATATGATTTCGCGGACAGAGAATATCTAACACATCGTAAAGGTTGTAAAGTTGACTATTTAGTTAAATTAGCTTCTGAATGATTTTTCTACTAATTGGTTGGATTTAGTTTTTCTCATCAATATTAAAGAAAATTAAAAATATTGTGAAATGATATTTCTAGCTTGTAATTCATACTGATGACAGAATTTCTATAGTATTTCAATTTATATATATAATTAATTTCTAATTTAAAAAACATATTAAATAGGAAAATGGGAGAAAAACTAGTCCCTTTTCAGAATACATAATTAAAATCAGTATTAAAAATTTCTAAGAAAGCAAGCTCAAATAAATTTTTACTTATTTTTTATCGTAAAACTGCAATTAATGAAAGTTTATTAATCATTATAAAACAAAAGAACTAAAATGTTTAGACAAATATACAAAAAATATTACAATATTATAAAATATAATACTTAGTAATATAATAAATAGTTAAGCCAGTTTTACATTACAGATAGTCGACGAGATTATAGTCTCAAGATGCTTTTAGGTAAAAGCATTGAAGAGTAAGTTTCGCACTTAAAAAACTTATTATTTGTTGCAAAAGAGTTATCAGATCTACTTTCATAATATACTAGTATTACTTATCGTATTATACAGCTTAATAATCAATACTTTTTGTATATATATCTAAAAATATATATTAAATAAGATAAGAGAAAAAATTAATTCACACTCTTGCTAAGTTTTCATGTTCAAGTTCTTTAAAATTACTATTTTTCCGTCTTCACGAACCCAGTATGTATAATTGAATTCGTACGAACTTAGCATACAAATGGCTAAGTGAAATGACCTGTCTGTCTTACGATTTATCTCCACACTCCTTCCGCTTCACAATTTAATATAATTGAAAGAAACCTATTGAATTAAATTGACTTTTAAATGTTGATTGCATGAATCTATTTCGTAAAAAAAACAATAACAAATCACTGTATATCTGTGAAAGAGACAACCGCAGACTGGCAATACTATTTTTCGATATCACAAGCTTTGCTGTTTTACATTTTGCGGTCATTTCAGTGTTCATAGGATCATAAACTCTATGAGACAATAAATAAAAGTCATAATATCTTGTCGATTTGCTCGTCTAAGCCTCACCGTTGTTAGTACCGACAATATATTTACTCGGACAGATAACGCTCTTGGTTTTTTAGGGTGAAGCAGAGCTTAAATAATTGTCATTTCTCCTTTGTTTCTGTTTCACTGTTACCTTGTCTGTCTAGATTGTTTGTTTGTCATTTTTAGTTTTAATATGAAACGACATCTATCTGTCAGACATTTTACATATATATTTTTTTACATATAGTCAGTAACAATGACTCCCTTGGGCACAAAACTGTACAAATTTCCTAATTTCAACAACGAATAAAGCACATTATTGTGGTATTAAAGCATGAAAGGTGTTATTTTTCAGTATTAAAGGACCCCCGGGCCAACGAGAATTAGTTAAAAAGTAGGTCAGAGAATTTTTGCTCCCTACATTTTTAGCGTAATGTGTTTACTAAGTTTATATTATGAAGCTAAGATAATTTTTAAATTTTAATGGGAGCCGGAAATACCTCATCTTATATAAAATTAACGCATTTATAATTTTGTTTATTTATGGAGTTTTTTAACCTGTCTACACTACTTTGTATCTTAGGTAGAGGGTATTAGAAAGGTACATCATTGACATAAAGAGAGACATAGTGTATATCTTAATCAACTCGTAGTAAGCAAAGGATCGGAAGGCTTTGGTCACAAACTGCCTTCATGTGTAGACAACCTTTCATGTATACGAAGTCATGTATATAAAGAACTAATTAAATATTTAAAAAAACATGTAACTACCGCATCGTGTACCGTTTTGTATGTCGCATTTGTTCATTAAAATTTTATTATTATTAATATTTTTTTTTGTTTTATGTTAATATAAGTTACTTTCAGATAAAGAATTTGATTTAAAAATTGTTGAATTGAATAGTTTCAATTACTAAATAAACGAGATACTACGAGATATTCTTAATAAAGACAAGGCAAAATCCGTCCAGTCAATAAGTTGCTATCATATATATAATTAATGATCCCTAGACCAATATATGAAATGTATGTTTGTGTATGTATGTATGTATGTATGTTGTATATAATATTTTTGTGTTTGTTTGTTTGCGCGTCACCTAAATACTATATATTTTATTATAGTTTGGGATCGCGCAGCTTAAGTTAAGCTTCTTTAAAATAAATTTGATAAAAAAGTAGTACTAAATACTATATAATCCTTATAAAATTTATAACGAGTAATCACCATGGATACTGAACGGACAAGAGGCGTATCCTTGACAAATGGCATGTCGTTGAAGATAAGGGACGATGGGAGATAAGGACAGTTTTGTGGGTCAAGCAGCTTCCGCCATAATATAATAAGAATTAAAATGTAGGACTGCTTCAAGTGTCTCAACAAAATAGACTCTCATTTGGGATGAGGTCAAGAATCAACTTAAATATCAAAAGCTCACCTAAGCTTACTGAGAACTTTGGTACAGAACTTCAATAAGTGTGTCTTCGATTGGAATTTAGAAGTCTTATTAAAATTATTTCTTAAGAACAAAAATACACATTATTTGTTATGCTAAAACAAGTAAAAATAAAAGAAATAATATTGAAATCTCCATAAAACGACTAAACATAATATTTGAAAAATATTGTATATCTCAATTTTAGGAGATATAGAAACAAATGAAGGTTTTAACTACAACAATACACATTATCAGTTATGTTAAAAAAACAAGAAAAAAAAGAAATAACATTGACACCGCAATAAAATCACTAAACAGATTTTGAAAAAAACAAACTCGTATTTATTATTAAAAAAATAATATTGTATATCTCCATTTTAGGATATAGAAACAAATGAAGGATTGAACTTTATAATACAGAACGATATTTGCCGTTTTTTAAAAATGATAAAAAACCTCGTAAGGGTTAATCCGGATCGTAAAATCGACAATTCAATTTGTATCGAAACTTTATTTTAAGCATTTTCCGATACACATAGGTTTTTATTTATTATTTTTTCACCGGACTATCGCATTTTCCACGTGTCGGTATTCAGCAAAAAACATACAAGCCCACTAACATTTTTAGTTTACTGTTTTAGTTTAAACTTTTGAGGTGTTAATTGATATTGGTTTAATGTGACATACTAATTGCATGTTTGAGATTTTATTAAATTTGCTCAAAAACCTATGAATATTTATTTTCTGTAATATAATATTTTCCAATATTATACAAATAATAGAACTAAGCGGCATAATAGATATTAAATCAGTCTGCTATAATTACAGCTAATTCAATTGAATTGGCTTAACGATGACCAAATTGGGCCAACATGGATAATCATTTCTTTAATATATAAAAGCAGATATTATTTCCGAGATTTCAGATCCTTTCCTTTGTAAGTAGTGTTATCAACTTCCGGTTCAGTATATACAGTCCCACTTTATAATTAGAACATAATAAATTGTGGACTGCTTGTAAAATCTTATAAAAGTCGATGTTGAGGGTAGATCGAGTTTACTAACTTGAAACTGTCGCGAAATACAGAATAAGTGGAAGTGCTGTCAGGTTGCTGTGAATACGTGAAATTTAAAAACTTTTTCTTGATTTGACATCATCCTGACTGTACATCCTTATACAGTGGATACAGAAATCTATATATATGTTTAATAAACTTTCCATTCAACTTAACTATTTACGTAAAATATATTTCATAACCCAAACAACTTCAGCTAGAATTTTCCACACAAGTGTGAAAGGATCGATGCAATAAGTATATGTAAACTTAATCGTTCTGCAAAACGAAATTAAGTTCACATTTGCATGCATTATTTAGGCAAATTACACCTCGTTATATGGTTTCATTAGTTCTACACGTCATGTATATACTAGTTGCATGTCAAATGAATTCAACATTTACACACAGCGATGACGTCACGAGAACTTTAAAATGAAGGGCTTGTAATTGTTTATTATTGCATGTTACAACTTTGATAAAAATGTTACTATTGTATACATTTAATTAATTTTTTAGATTAATTATATTTCCGATAAATTAATATATCACTTTTCTGATTTATTATGATTTATAGAAACGTAAAACGACAATGCTACGATTTTTAATTATAAATTTGATGTTCCAATTAAGGTTCTTTATTATAACAAAATAATCGTATCGTTGTCGCATCGGTATCGTATAAAAGGATCTAGCCATGTTAATACATGGGAAGGATTAATGTTTATAAATAAGCTACATTATGAAATCGTTTTCCACTTAAATATGTACGATATAAGCAGTATATTTGAAATTATTCTAAACAAATTATCTAGTATCTGGTGTACTGGATTCAATTTGTAATATTTGATTTAGGTGTATAAGTATTGTGTATCATTAAGGGTAAGCGCAAAACAATGTTTGATTTTATTTTATTTATTTATTCATTTAATTTTTTTATTTATTTATTCAAGAACTAAATAATCAAGTTCATTGGTTAACAAATTTTTTTATAGCAGTAAGTATAGCCAAATGATATATAGATAAAAGAAAATGTTGTTCAATCTTGTCATTATCACTTTACCTATTCAAAAATATTATTTTATTTACAAATTTTATAAGAGATGCTGCATTTATTGTTACTACCTACTATTGTTAACACCAGAAATATATTAATAAATATATATTATTTATTTATTTATTTATTTATTTATTTATTTATTTATTTATTTATTTATTTATTTATTTATTTATGCACAATGTACAATGGCGGACTTAATGCCTTAGGCATTCTCTACCAGTCGACCAAGATATATAGCAAAAACCTAAAATAAGAAATATATATAAAAATAACATATAAAACTGCGTATATTAATAAAGAATAGACAAACAAACAACAAATACTCTCACATTTAGTTTTTTACATATCGTAATGTGTTTTCAGCACTGAAGAAATAAATAAACAGTAAAATTTACACTATTGGATGATATATAGAACAAACAAAGTTAATTGATATATTTAAAAAGTGAAACCAATTTCAAATGATTTATTTCATTACAGAAACAATTATTTTTATATATTATATTTGAATCTAATATATATGCACATGAAAAAGTAGGTTTATAGGTTTATATATCTGTAACTTTTGTTCCTTGCAGTTTTGTCATATGTTGTAGTTTAAAATGTTATAGAAAACTCCTATGTTGTAGTTTAAGCCCTAATATACTACAATATATGTCTTTTAAATAGAATTTCTTATAATTTACCACAATTTGTTTGTAAGGTAATTAATTTAAATTCTCTTAAGAGCTAACTTTCCGTCTAGACCGTTAAGAATTAACGGGGGGATTACTAGTATTTTCTTTATTATCTAATAATCTTACAGATATACAGCAATATCAATATTGGCTAAACAGTTTGGAGCAGTTACTTCTGCTACTGCTGTTACCAGCTTATTCCTGTTGTTGTTGCCCGACAATATGTCGCTATCTCTCTTTCACAGTTTCTTTATCAGAATTTGTTTCAAAAAGAGAAACTTTCTACACTGTTTTAAAAAAACAAATCATTATACATTTTATAAAAAGGATATCATCGTTATAGCATCAAGCGTTTTTGAGTCAATTTTTTTTTTAAAGAAATTGTGTTGCTCTCTGTACATTGTATTGTGTTAAAACGAACTTAAGCTTTGAGTTATAGTCAATAGCGACGAATTTCGTATTACCAAGGTTTGCGATGGGAGAAAACAAATTTTTAGCCAACTCGATTTCCTTAAAGAGGGTGGTTCTTGCCTTCTTTGATGTTATGATTGAGTTTATTTTGTAATGATAACAGAAATATGCATTTTAGTCTCTCGGGGATGACTTGTATCGAAGTATTTGAAAGTGGATTTAGCTTATCTAATGTTGGGCAGAATTTAAAAATGGCGGGATTATATTTAACTAACAATATAATTGTACATTTGGTTAAAGACATTTTAATATAAAAACCAGTATAAAAATAGAGCTCAATATATTTCAAGTGTACTCGCATAACTAAACTGGTTATATTTTAAAAATCTATTCGTAAGTATTTGACGATTACAACAACGTTCCTTCGATAAATTAAATCTATGTCAAATATAAAGATTTATTTCTTTAAAAACAGGACATTTGCCAAAATTTCTTATAGAATGGCCTGCAATTGGTTCAAGATGGTGCTTACACTAATGGTATTTGCCAAGGGCTAGTTAAATAAAATATTTTATCCCTCTCTCAGCAAACCTCAAAAAATCCATTAATGTATAGTGTACGACGCAACTTTAACAATCAAAGTTTTATAAACGTTCTTATTGTAACGATATTAAAGTTCATATTCATTTTAAAAATTGTGTTGGATATTGACAGCTGTACCCGTTAGAGAAAACGTTAGGAAAAACCATACGAATTTATGTTTCTTACGTGCTTTGTCTTATAAAGGCGGATTAAAAGTGTGTTCCTAAGTTTGTGTAAAGCAAAAACTGACATTGTTTTTCATGAAACAACAAATATAACCCTATCTAATATTATACTTTTGTGTGTTTGTTCAATATTCTAGTACAGCTTAACTGCTTAACCAATCATTTGAATATTTGAACATTTGTTACAAAAAAAGCGACAAAAATTCAATTCCAAAAAACAATTAGAAATTTTCTTTTGAGTAATTCTTGTATAAGAATAATAGGCATAAAATCAGTTTGAAATTAAAATTATTAATACATAATGAAAACTTTTAAGGCATATTAATAACCTTAAAGCTAGTCTAAAACTTAAAAGCACATCCATATAGGCTATACTAACGTGCGGACAGTTGAAGTTTTTAAGTCAGTATCTGGTACACGGAAACAAAGCGGTACAGGAGTGGAATACGAGATTATTGTTCGATGAATTTTACATGCTATGGAGAGATTTATCTGTAAATATCTACGGTTTCGATATACCAATGTTTTTGGGAAACTGTATGCATTTCTATTTGGGTTACTACTAAATAATTTTAAAGGAAGCGCTATGACTGTATTTGTAATCTTACCACTTTAAAATGAATTCAAACGATAGAAAGAAGAAATACAAACGTTTTTTTCTATAGAAAAACATTATATACTATAGTATACGTCGAAATTTTATTTAAATGTCTGTCTCGGATGTTTTATTTTATTTTAGTTACAAAAAAAGTTTTTCTTGCTGGTACACAGTTTTTTTTTATTATTATTTATTTCAACTTTAAACAGTCATACATATCAACAAAGCAAAGTAATTTTTTAAGAATAATATAATCATCTCTGTGCCAGATCACTACGATCTTCGATAACAATATAATGATAGTAAAAAAATTAATTCTTAAATTTAATATTACAGACTTTTGTATGTATGTGTGTTTATATGTAATGTGTGTTTGTGTGTAAACTTGTGTGAATGTAAAATCAAGTAATAAAACTCAGAAACAACTGAGCTTCCTCATATTTCAATGAGTTTTAATTATATAAACTTACATATATAATTATATATAATTATTTTAACCATATACACTAACAAACTATTTCATTCAATCTGCCAACTTTTATTTGAAATCCCACAAACTTTAAACAGTTTATCATTCAATATTGGAGCTCAGCCAAATTTCAATCGAATAATCTATAATACGATTAAACAAAGTTATTAATAAAGAAATCAAGCTTATACAGACCGAAAATCTTTTGTAATTTATCAAACATAAACTAATAATAAATAATTAATTGAATGACAGCAAAAGACAATGAACTTAAAATAAGAGTATTCTCAAACAATAAATCCTTTCACTCAGGACCTAATGCAATTAGCAGGCAATTTCGCGAGACTTCCAGACGTGTCTAATGCATCGCAGACGATATATACTGTATTGTATCTCCACTTATCTAGTTACTTGGGTTCCAAGTTATGTGTTGATAACATAGTTATATCTGTATAGAATAGGCCCATTAAATATGATTAATTCTGGTTATTTGTTGTCTTAGTTGTGGTGGTATGGTTACATAATGGAGGATGAAAACATAATTCAAGTATAATCGTGGTTATAAGAGGAGCAATATGGATGCAGAGCAGAAGAATGTGTATAGAATGATATACTTAGTAGAAGAAAGTCCCCATTAAGGTGACGTAAGATAGAATCACGTAGAAGAGCGTGAAAAAGCATGGAAATACGTGGAGCGAGGAGTGTGTAGGAGCTCGAAGCAAGCAAAGGCACTATGATGATATGATGACCAGTTTATTATCTTCTCGTAATCTCTATACCATTCCTTAGAAGTCATAATCTCATCCTCTCTACCGTTTTATCGCCAACTTATTTTGCAAATCCGGGTTCCGTAAAACTTATTTAAACGGGATCATATAAAGCCTATGTCCACTCTAAAGCTCAATTACAAATATTGGTGAAAGAAATATTGAAATAAAAGGGATAGTTTCGTAAATCAGATAAACCTATATACAAAAAATGTTTTTTAAGATTTACACGAGTACTACATATTTCAATAAAATTATTTTACGGATATAACTCGCGTTTATTTTACATATTTTTTTAAAATTTAAACCCGACGTTTCGAGTGTTTTTTAGCAAACGTGTTCGCAGTAAGATGAGATGATGGTGCCAGACACCATCGTAGGGTTTAAACTAAAAATATATATAAAATAAACGCGAGTTATATTATTAAAACAGTTTTATTAAAATATATTAAAAAAACTTTACTACGGCATAATAATAGTTTAGGAAAAAGCTTCTTATTTACATGTTAGTAATAAAATAAATTTAACTTAATACCTTTGTAATTAATTGTCGCTAATCTTTATCAATACAAGTACTGTTGTTATTCTACTCCATTAATCTACCTTTTGGAAGTGTCAAAGACATGGACTTCATTTTTGAAACGTCATACTCTGAATGTTATGTGCAATAAAAACTGTACTTCGACTGCAATTGATTTAATAGTCTATCTTGATTAGTTTTATATTATATAAGAAATATGTAATAAAGGGATGGGCATTGGTTTCTTTTACTGAGACTTCGTGCAGTTCAAATATTAACAATTATAAAAACTTTTTTATATCAAAAGCAATACACGCGCCAAATATCAAATGCGATGTTATCACAATCATAAAAGGTGTTTTATAGCATCGGGTTGTAAAAATACTCCATTATTTTATGTTTTATGCCATCATAAAGTTTATAATAAACGGCCTTCCGTAAAAACCGCTAGTAACTTCATATAAAAGCAAAGAAACCCTATATCTTTGCCTGAAAATCTTTATGTACTGTATTTTTAATATGCATAAATAAAATTAAATGTTGTTCAGAACCAATCAGACTCGAACAGAATCCTCGTAAATAAACTGAGTTCATTCTGAACTCGAGGCCCGGGAATTTTCCGGGTGACCTGTCAAAGAAAATCAAGAAAACGAAATCCCGCAATATTTAAACAAATAAAGATCCAAAGATGTTCCTAATGTATTGCAGAATAAATATTTGAACTACATTAAATTCAGAAGAGTTTTTATTTTTTATTATTTATTTATTTTATTATTTAACACTTTAAACATATGAATGATAAAATTTGCACAAAAGGCGAGTTTATCTCTACTAGAGAGTTCTTATAGTAAACCCATAAGATATAGAATTAGAGGAAGGAATGTAGAATACACAGTGCACATAAAATAAAATTGAAATTAAAGAAAAAAAAAACACAAAAAATGGAACCAAATTAACTAAAATTATAACAAAAAAAAAATTGCTAAAACTATAACAAAAAAAATAATTTTAATATATATTCTCATAGTATTTTTGAACAGTTCGATGGGAGAGTTTGAAACAAGCATAATCTATCAAACCAGGCATGCCAGTTCCTCTAAGTACCAAACTTAGCCAATAAACAATGAAAATCATTGAAAATTCACCGCACAAAGCGATCGGACTCGAAATTTTTCAAGCATTTCTGTAAAACTCGAAAGCGAAGACAAATACTATTGCTGAGCGATTTTCTACAATTACCTCTGAAGACCGTCCATGAGTGAAATTGACAGGGAATTTAAAGGAATACAAAACAAGCTTTAAAATTTATACTTTGTTTTGTAAATTAATACATTTACATTAATACAGTTTTAGATTTCATGTTCGTCTTTATATATATTTATTAGTAAAACCCTATCATTTGTTTAGCATTTAGATAATTTTAATATGTTTGACTATAAAAAAATAATATATACGGATTGTACAAGTTATTTTATGTAGATACACTTCTCACCACACGCAAGTACCACCGACATACCTGTAACAAACAGTACTTATTAATAAAATTCAATTGAGCATTTTAAATATATAAAATTATCCCTCTCTACTGTCGCTAATATTATCGCAATTTGTCTAGTTTTGAACTCATTCGGGTTTCATTAGACATAAGAAATCGCGGCGTGAACTGTCTAGACGCGGCGTGAAGAGTGAAACTAATGCATGTGCGATAGCATTTACGTGTGTGCAGCCTGATAACTATATATAATAATGGTTGACGAAAATTTAAATACTAAGAAAATATATATAATAACAGAAAGAACTATTACTTATAATACAAAAATACGTAATACATATGTATATATACAAAAAAATACAGTTATTAAATATATAACTTGTAAGTATATAAATAGTTTGTTTTATTTTTTTTTTCTAGTATTTGAACTTTCAAAGCACGTTTAACTTAATATAAAAAATTGTATTTATTCTTGGAATTAGAAGAGCAAAGAAAATAGTTTACTCCAGAAGTTCTAGAGCATTTCTTAAGCATTAATTAATTGTTAGAATTAGCAAAAACTTAAAGCTAAATTAACAATATTTTTGTGGAAATGTACTAAATATCAAATATCTAAATATACATGATAGTGGAGCCTAAGCCTTATAAGCTCATATCATAAATATATAACTAATTAAAAAGAGATATATGTATTAGTAATTTTAATCCGGATCGACATCTCTATAATTAAATAAACACTGATTGGCTAGTTCATATCGCGCCTGATGACGTCACGTCCGGGGTAGTCACGTGGTCAATTTCCGGTCCAATTTCCTATGCAGGCGCCCGTCGACTATCATTTGGGATGTGACAGGCTAAGAGTGAACACGTCTTTATTAATATGAGCTTTAAGAAACACCTCTAAATCAAATATAATTGAGTGAAGCGCTCTATAAAATTTTTCTGCTTCCTTTGTGCAAGCATCAATCAAAAATGGTATATTCGAAAATGTCCAAATTTTGCACACTGATAGACATCAGTCTAGTGTTTGTTTTAAAAAATTTAAAAAAAAACAAAAAGTAAAAATTTAATAATTTATCTCATCTTGAAAAATAGTTGAAGACAGAATGCGTCGACGTTTTGTAAATGCAATTTCTGTGCTGGTTGCACCTCGCTTCGCTCAATATTGATCGAAAAATGTAGGTCTGGTTCGCGCTCCTAGTATTAATTAAATGAGTTTAAATCATCGAAGTTCTGAAAAAGTAGAGTGTATGAAATTTACGACGCAGTAAGTAAATTAATAAAAGAAAACTTCAAAGTGTTCTGTCGTATAAAATGACTTTTATATTTTTAAATTAAAGTAATTAAGAAAACGTGCAATATGGCGTTCTTCATACAATACGCTGTGTAGCACTAACCATGGCACTAACCACTTTTAGTGCAGTTATTTTTTGACAAAGAACAGACCGAATTAAATTCTCCACTGAAACTGAATTTCAGCGCGAAGAAAACTAATAATTAGAAAAATTGCAGAGATACAAGAAATATATGTTGTCATATAGAAAATTATTATTTATTGAATTCGACACAAATTAAACATATAATTTAACGAAAATTTATATAATAAATGTTTGCTTTTACTTGAAAATTCAATAATTTACGTAATAAAATAGTAACGACGTTAAATCTGTACATTGATTATTTAAAAATTATAATAAACACTTTTTAAAATGTTTATCTTTTTGTTTGTTTGCTTATACCTCTAAGTAGGTAGTATTTTTCTATGAAGCATTTATTGATAGCGTTAGAGCATTCTAGAACAATTTTATACTTGTTTTATTATTAAAATAGAATATTTTTATATCTTGAATATCAGCGAAATAAACAATGAAAAACAAACTAACAAAATAACGATAACACATGAAAAAGATACCTCTTATTATTGGGATATTCTCAATACACCTTCATTACATTACTTTTCTTTATTTCACTCTTGAAATCGAATTAATATACTATATATGTAAATATTTGTATGTCTGCGATTATCTCTAAAACTACTCGACCGATTTTGATGATTCTTTCGCAAATTTAATTTACCAACTTCAAGTAGTGTTTTCGTAAATAATATACACGTTTACAAACTAAGCTATATACTTAGATTTGAATTTATCTGTTTTATGAGACGGTGAATAATTTAATTAATTTTTTTAATTAAATTATAAATAATCTAAGTCGTCCCAGATTTTTAACAGCATTGAGCAATATAAACTCATATATTTATATGCGGAAGGATGATAATTCTTCATTTATCTTAATTAGTCGTAATTAGTTTGAGACTTTAGGGAGACGTCTGAATTAGTCATGATTTCGTTATAGGGTTGTTCTCTCTGTTATGTATTTGATGAATTATTAATATTTTATATAAAATACATCTTTTTAAGTAAAAAGCTTTAAACAGGATATTTCGGATATTTATTACAAAAAAAAAAGAGAATGGAAAATATAACTAAAGGCTCTGAATAGGATATCAAACAGGATATTTGATTTGATCTGAAAATATAACAAAAAATATTTTTTTTATTCTTAAATATTTTAAACACCAAAAAAGCCTACTTTAAGACAAGCAAGCTCAAAGATACATTAAGACTCCTTTATTTTTGAAAAAAGCACGTAAATAAAAAATATAATTTATTGAAAAGGCAATACCAAAATAATTGAAGTGTAATTAATATTAAGCAACAAAATTAAAAACATTATTGAAAAACAAGCTATTGAGACCTGATAATGGCTTCGTCAATTTGTGAGATTACTCAGCTCTTCCGAAATTAAAAACTTAAAACGAACAATTACGTCTCAAATGTCACGGTCGTAAATCAAAGGCGTGAGATTAGCCCGGGCATATCTACACCTTAACCGGATTTTGTCGGATGTTGGTCGACGCGGCCCGAATATATTAAACGATGTTTCAAAACCAAGTCGATTTTTATCCGAATTCGCACGTGATTTAATTTTTTTTTTGAAAAATTATGATAGATGTCGCCTCTGTAATGATTACGACTATTTATGTAATGCTAGAATGGTCAATTTAATAAGGCGACACGGTAGCTCAGTAGGCGGAGCGTCAAAAACGGTTTCTCGAAAGTTTGCACATCCTAGTCCTGCCTGAATTTTTTATTTTACAATTTTGATTTAAATATTTTATTTTTATTTTATTAAAATGATTTTTCGTATAAATATGAATGCATCATAAAAACTGTTGATCAAAAACATTTGTGATGTATGTATCACAATTTTATTAAATTTTGAAACAAATTAAATTTTGAAACATTTTATTAAATTAAATTTTATCAAATTAAATCATGCAATCTCAATATTATATGAATACCACAGAGACCAAAATATATGCATTAATTTAATTAATTTTAAATTTCATAAATAAATTCTTTTTGAACAATATAAACAAATTTTTAGCAGCCATCCTGGATATGGGTGAAAAAAAAAACATATAATTTGTATAAAATATACATGTGTAATTGTGTGTATTCTTAATAATAATTAAATTATAATTAACAGTTACAAAATTGTAATTGTATTAAAAAAGCTAAAGTGATTCTAATTTTTTATCGAAGTGAACATTGTATAAAACTCATTGATACGACAAATACTGACTAGTTTTTGTTTTATTCAGTTGTTTATTGGATTTGGTGTTCAATAGAATTACTGAAACAACACTACTTTATTTTTATATGTTTTGATATGAAATTTATGGAATATCCGGCTATTTTTACAAATCGACATATATTTAAGTTGTGATATACAAACATACAAAATTTTTTAAATAAAACACATCTGCTTTCTGTAAATTTTCCTTTAAATAAAAATGATTAATAAAACTTTAAAAAGGATATGAATTTTCTCTAATCTTTAAATCTAATCTGTTTGTGTGTCGGTCTCTCAGCTAATAACTATTAATTTTACTAATTCCATTAAGCAAAAAAAATATAACGTTATTATAGGCCTGTGACTTTAAATTAACTCAAGCAACGTAATCTTATAAAAATATTAAAAAACATTTTTTTTTTCATATTACCTATGTCAATCATTTGGGGTCGGAGCAATATGTCAGTTCCTTTCACGTTTTTCTCCCACACCTGATCTCAATGTACATACTTCTTTTTTTCACATTATGCTCCAAAGCATTTCAGTCCTGTTTTCTTCTATTCCCCTCTGCTGTTATATTTTTTTATATATCCCTTTCATCTCTGCACTACGTGATAGAACTATTATTAATATAAAAAATAGTAAAAAACATGAACATGTTCGATAAAAATTTAAAAAAAAACTGCAATTTAGCAAATAGCTAGCGGCAATAGAAATTGATTTAATATTCCATTGATTTGCATGAATGCAACATGACTGCTCGCCGCTTCCGTGATGTAGACCGTGCTTGTTAGTGTTGAAACACAGTTAGAAGCATATTCATTGACTATTGATATTTCAGTTTTGAAACGTTAGTTTTAGTATATAATGTATTCGAAAATGTTCTGTATTCTGGTGGTCTAGTGGTGAGAGGTCGTACCTCCTGGGTCGAAGGTCTTGGGTTCGATTACCACATGCGAGAGTTGGTTCAGAACCTCTGATTGTTATTTCGTGTCTAAGTTTTTTGTGCATATTTTTTACATATTTTTGTATACTCTCACTCGAAACAGAGATTTTTTCTCTAATGTTCATTTCTTTCATGCTTGAATAAAGAAAGTCATTTTTTTATTCCACATGTATAACTAGGAAGAAGAGCAGGCACCATTATTATGGCTTCCTTGTGTTTAGTTAATTGATAATTTTAATATTTATGTATTCAAAGATTGCCAAAGGCTTATGTACCCATGGACACAATCATGCATATTGTTCTATATATTATTACCTACTATGTCAGAGAGCATATAATATTATATTTATGTCTTTAAAGTTATGTGATATTGTGTGAGTTGAATGATAAAGATTTTACCTTAATATTTTCTCGGCGAATTCATTTTCTATCAGACGCAGTGGTCGAAAACACTTTTCTAACTAACAGACTTCAAAGCTGTATTATGTGAAATATCTACAGTACTTTGATCTTGAAATTGAAATTGATTGAAAAAGATTATCACTAAGGATTACATCCAGGATATCTTTTGAAAGAGTTTTATTTATTAAATACTAATCGAGAAACGCAAAAAGAATTATGCACCCTATAAGCTATACTATAGTTAGTTTAATCTAAAGTAAATATATCAATGCAATATTACATTTTAAATTAAAGCATTACTCATTGAAGCAAAACAAAGTAGTTTATTAAACAGGTAGACTTTGTGGAGGAGACTAAGCTCTCGACTAAGAGGCCGAGGTCTTAATCCAGCTATTATTCGATCTAAATGATTGTGCCATCCGACTCCTTGATCCGTTTAGTTCCTTGTGAAATATTAGACTTTTATGGGTCCAGGTAACAAGCTCAAGATAATGTAATTTTATATTTATAATAACGGTTCTTTGTCTATTAGAGAATATCAGAATTAACACATTGTCATACTATTGACATGCAAAAGTATAGGCAAATGATCCATCTTCTGGATATCGGTCATATTTCCAAATATAGTAAAGATACTGAACCCACATTTTCGCCATATTTCTTCGTTAAAGGATTTTTCCAAAATCAATATTGGTACAAAATACCAATTCTTATCAAAGATTTCTCTAGCCAAGAGAAAAGAAGTCCAAAAGATAGATCCATGATAAATACTTTATTAAGGTAAAAGAATAACCAGGAAAATCGCTGTTCTCTTACATCTTGTACCGCAGCAGCCTCCGCTCTGGTAACATCTTAAATCGTCCGATTTATTTCCTCTACAGTCGCAAGAGTAAAATTGTTGTGAGATAATAGAAGAACTAATAGAACTTAAAGTATCCAGCACTTTAGTTGTTTAATGTCCGAAACACGATAATGGATAAATAAAGACTTTAGGAACAACTTCAGCTTAAGAGAAAATAGAAACTTATGTGACATTCGATTTCCTTATATAACGATACTCGCTGTGCCTGGGGTTTCACACGCGTATGCTATCCTTCTATATTCTTCCTTATTAACCTATCATAATCACAAATAATTTTTCAACTCCATGCCGTAGTTTCGAAGATTACAGTTTAAACTAACAAACTTTTCTGCTGTGTAATATTAGTATACATTAATGAATTGAAAATTATGGATGAAGTTATGTTAATGATGGGTGACCAACCATGACAACCGGTTTAGAGTTTTGTCACTCACTCGACTGACATTTAATGAAAATGTAATGTTAGAATAGATTTGCAACAACAATTCCCTTCACAGCTCGGGGATTAAGATACATGCAGCCTTTGCTAACCGTACACTGCCGGTATCAGTAGTAAGGATTATACATTTTTAAATAACTGTCCAGCATAAGTGAAAGATAATCTACAAAGCAGCTTGTATACAATAGGCTAAAGAAAACGATTATTTTCTGCAAATAAAGAATACGTCGTATGATGGAAGAGCTAATTGGCTAAGCTTAATCGAATAAAAGGAATTATTTTAACGTATAGCAAGTACAGTCAAGGTCGTTCCCATATATTCTATTAAGCAAATAATCTAAAACCAATTCTACAGATAAGATTAATACTCATAAAACCAAGTACTTTTCCCCACATTTTATTACGCGTCCCTTTGTTCAGAACGGCGAATGTAATAAAATTTCAAAAAAGAAATTCCATTGTAGCCAGCGCCCTCTAGCCATTGAATTGTATTTGTTTCCCTAAACGTAACGTGGAGGCATAAATCTGCTCGTCTATTAACTTTTTACTGCTTGTAACCTTTAAGAGAAGTTGTACTCAGCCAACGAGATTGCTACGAATGAAATAGGATGTATATATTTGTTAAGTTAATGTATCTTTCATTACACAAGTTTTTTTTCTGCTTTTTTTGACCTTCGCTTGACCTTCTAGATGAAGAAACATCAAATATACTATACATTTAATCTGAACATTTACCAAATTATTATTAATATTTATACGAGTTTATATTAAAAACAATTTAGACTTTATTCAACAAACTATATATTTAAGTTTGATTCACGTTCTTTAACTATCATATTTTTACATATCTTTATATGTTTTGAATCAGATCAGTAGATAACACATATATACCTATTAATAGTAGTATTATAAATCTAAAATAGTAATGAGAACACTCGTTTCGGTACGATGACATTTATTTCTCATTACAAAAGGCCCTGAACCTGGAATTGTATGTTATCATTATCAGTAACACCCGACGGCTGTAAACATACGATTTGGATGTAGTCCAAATTATGGACTTAAAAGTTATATCAAATATCTTAAATATAAATGAATATGCTGCGGTAAAATCATTGATAGCAAATATTTATTTAATTATAATATTTTTTTAATTATCAGTGTTTGTATTATAGGTTTTTGAGCATTAATCAAATCGAATGTCACACAATAAATATTTCATGACTTTAATTGTATGTAACATTGACATCAATAATTCCTTTATAGAAACAGCAGCATAAATGCGTTAGATTTATTATAAAACTAGCAAGTATATCAAATTACACTACCAATATTAGTTTGGTAACTAGAACACTTTTTTCCCTAACTGCACAGTTGCGTGTAAACGGCTCATTAATTGGAATTAACGATATATGAGCTTTTAAACTGCATTGCAGATAACCCACAATCCCCACCAAGGGACTATCTCCTTTATTACCATGACATATCGCCTAGATTCGCTTTAATTGTGTATAATTTTGCTCTACAATGATAGGATTAAATTCACTTTGTATGAAAAGGAATTAGAAATAAGGCTTCAAGATGTTTCTTTATTATATATAAGTAATGCAACTTGTCTTAAATATAATTGTTTTATTATTTTATTTTGTTTTAGGATTCATATTTTGCATTTATAATATAAAATAAAAAACAAACAAGAAAATTATATAAATTACGTACAAAACAAATAACGTAAACATTTTAAATCAGATTGACCAGTTTCAAAACCATCTGGCACGCGATTTAAATGAATAAATAATCGAAATACCGAATTTGGGGCAAAATCTTCATAACGAGTTGGAACAAATAAATGGCGGGAAGTTATTCCGGCAATAAATAATAAAGAGAGACCTCAGGGGTTGAACTTTTAATACGCAGTGTTGACGGGGCGAGAGTGGCCTCTACGAAACGTGTTTATTTGGGTTTTAATATTAGTTGTCGAATATATTTCCAACATTATATAACTTTGTTTTGCATTAAAACACCAAAAATCTATAGTAAATTAATATAGAAAAATACATTTTGTAACAAAGACAGGACATGAATAGGCGACCTTTACGATACATTTGAAAACGCACCACCAACTGAGCTATCGTGTCGCTGCAAATCTTGACTAATTTAGTATTCTTAATATAAATTTTATGGGGACTTATCTTTTTGGTATTTTAATTTTTATTATTACAAACATAAATAAATATAATTAAATATAATTTGCCAAACATATTTATATATCTGTTTTCTAAGTAAGGGTAGGTCTTGTTTTAATTTCAAAAACTTGTATTAATGACAAATAAACTGACTGCCTGACAGACACCATCAACTCGTCTTACCGCGAACACGTTTGCTGCAAAGCATTCGAAACTTCGGGTTTAATTAAAAAATGTAAAAATAACGAGTTATATCCGTAAAATAGTTTTATTAAAAAATATTGTTTTGTTTGAGTATTGTATGAGGCAGGTACAGGCACGGTTATAATGTAAATGAGATGACAACTAATTAATAATTAGTACGCAATGATCATTTATATTAATCGATTCACACGTCCCAACGATTATAATAATTAAACATTTTCAGGATAAATTAATTCTGAAATTAAAACTAGTATATGTATCAGCAGTTTGTTTTCTCTGTGCGGATTGGAGTGGTATATATTTTAATTCCAAATCACATCACAATCACATAGATGATTTGTGTATATATATATAATGTATGAGCTTTATTTTAGTACAACTTTCGAGCGTTTAATTTAATGAAATTCGCAGTTAAGCCCACATAAGCACCTAAAGAGTTTTGCTCCAATCTGCAGTTCTAATAGCATTGTAAAAATATATAAACAATATATTTTCCTAGGAAACTGTTTTTTACGTAATAGCCTATATTTTAAGACCGTAAAATGCTGTTTAATCTACAAAAATAATAAGTAACAATAACTAAGAAAATTTAAAATAGAGTGATGGCATAATATAAATAGATTCATTTAACACATGACATATGTTCCGATAGATATATATATCTGTAAATATATCTCAAAACATTCAGCCCAAAACAGATATTTTCGATATACGGTAATTAACATTCAAAGGATGATTCACGGCTTCATTTACATAAATATTTCGTTTTTCCTCAACTCCCCTCTCATACGTTAGTACACCGCTATTAATTTTTAATTTACCTTTTACGAGTTTTTTGTAATTTACCTTTTAAATTGACCGGTTTATTAAGCTTTTCATTTGCTGCGTCTGAGCGTGACATGTGAAAAAATTAATTAAGAGACGTCTATTTATTTTAAATATACAACAAAATAAAAAAAATCATGATATTAAAAATACTTTTTGTACCATACGTTGCGAGCACAATGGAATATTTTACAATCCATTATATTTTATATGAAAACAAGAAAAACAAAGATGGCTCATCAACTAAATGCACCGGCTGCGCTCGCGGAGATAATTACTAATTACCAAAGTGAAAAACTTTTCTAATGACAAGAGTACTTATGAAAGTATAAGAAGTAGGTATATAAAAAAATTGTCTTAACTTATATTATGTATAGGAATTTAAGTTTATTCTTATTTATACCTACTGAACCAATAATCATAAAATGTTACACACCTTGTTTATATACGCATTGTCAAAAGACAAAAGAACACTCAGAAAAAAGTAATTCAAAAAATAGTCTTCAATTAATGAGAAATTGAACGTATAAATTAAAAAAAAATTAAATATACATTTAATGTTCTAATTATCAGATTAGTAAAAGTAAGGTTTTTTATTAAATAAGTTTGTGTATGTCCCAAAAAAAAAAATACTATAAAATTGTTTATTACCTGTGTCACTGAACCCTAATAAAACAACTAATATAACCGCCCAAAAAGTTCTAACCTCCTTCGTACTTTATTTATTCTGTGTATGTTTATATAAGAAGGGTTACATTTCAAATAAATATGACTTATCAAGAAATATCAATATTTCAACATTATTGTTTCAACAAAGTTGGTATCAAATGTAATAAAGGCAACATATAAGTAACATATTAAAATTAATTTAAATATATTTTGTGAAAATAATCAATGATTATAATCTGGTATACTATATTTTAATAACCGGTCAGATATATTGAAAAAAAAAACAACAAACAATTTGATATTAAATAAAAAAACAATAATTATATTTTGCAATTAATATATTATCTAAGTAATTAACGTCTTGTAATGTTACTTGTCTAATATTTCATTCGTGATTCTTTTGTCACTTCTGCTTCTGTAACAGCTGACAAAATAAAAGTTTTTGAAAAACTAATTATACAGGACGCATTAATCTCAAGTTCCATACTCGGAAATGTTGTCATTTTTAAAACTTACAAAAATATGTAAATTTTAAATAGTAAAAATTAAACGAGACTTTACAACAAATAAAAAGAAAATCCAGTCGGTTTTAAATTTCTTTTTAAAGACAGAAATTGGAATATAAATGTAAAGTACTGGAAGTTTAACTTTTAAAATCATTGTGTTTTTTTTATTATATTTGTAATGGCTTTAATAGGGTTTAGAGCAAAATTGTTAACAAAATTGAATTATATCTAATGAGGGCCGACTTATCAAAACCTATACAAATTAATTAATAAGTTTTATATATTTAAAAGATGTTTTGGAAGTAATAAAAACTAGGCGCAAACCTCTGCTACAAAACTAAATACTGTTGAAAAATAAACTTACCATTTATTTTTAATTTCATTATTTGTCACTAGCTGGGTTTGAACAAATTGAACATATATTTAGAACGCGTTGTTAAGAATTTGCTGAAAATATATAGGTCGCTTGTTGATTATTAATTTGATTCTCTTTGATTCTATTAATAGTACTCCAGACAATGTGCTTGGTATAAAGACAAATAACAAAAATATTAAGAATTTTAACATTTTCTTGCATAATAATCTAGTGTAAAGAACTTATTTTCTCTTTAATGTTTCATATTTCACCGAGTTTCAAATCACACCAATTCTAAAGAAGCTTCACTTCAAAATCAGAACATCTAAGCTTTTATGTGAAGAGTGAAAAGAAACATTGAAACTAGTAAAAATAATAAAATTTATTATTATAGTAAAAGAGTTCATAAGCTTCAGGAAAGATTCTAAATACTAAGAAAATATAAAAATATAACATGATAAAAATTCTCCATTACAATATCATAATAATGATCAGTAAAGATGGCGTCCACACGAGCCAGTGCATCTTGTTTTAAATCGAGTTATGGGAGCAGTCGACTTCATACGACAAAATATAACATGATATAAAATGATTCCTTTATACTTTTAACGGATAATCTATCTTAAATATAATAATTTATATATATTTGTTGTTTTCGTATGTACATTTTGAACATAATTGTTTTTATAGATTTATAAATACATTTTAATTTTATAATAACTATATTACTTTCTTTTATTATATCATAAAATAGAGAATTTATTTTCACAAACTTCAGCTAACGTTTCAAGCAAAAAGGTGTCGCTTTCGTATATTAGTTCGCGGCATGTCTTGAAACTTTTAACGATCTCAATGTCGTACATTTCTGTAATTTTAAAACTGATATTAGTATATAATAATATGAAATTTATTCATTTGTCTTTTCATCAATCCGATCAAAATGTAAAGAGACGTTGGAGGTTCAATTCCTGTCCGTATTGATGTTCCAATCGAAATTATTTAAAAAAATGTATGGCTATATTTATGAATAATTTCGTGTATTAAGTTATTAAATATAATTTTATCTTCCACTAAATCTGTTAAGTAAGACGTATCTGACAAGTAGACACATATGTCACAAGACAGACTAGTTCTGCAAACAACTTCACAGTAATGAGCTCACAAGCTTCAACAAGGCACAGTATGAGCTCTTTACACTTACTTAATTAGCTTGAACTTAGACCAGCTTGTACTTAGACTGTAATTTATTTAGCCCCCGCTGAGTTCAGCTGAAGTGAGATAAAACGCAATAAGCTGGAGGAATGATTTATGAAACACACTTTATTATTTATTATTAGTATTATATACTATTAAGTTTTTTTTATTACTTTTAATATCTTTAGTTATTTTTAGAATAAATAAGATTGTAATGGCCCAATAACTGAATTTTTTTTTTCCAATTCAAAGCAGAAATTTATAGTATTCAAAAGCAGATAGAACATAACATTACGATCAAAGAAGCATATACTCATATCCTGGTATATACAAAACCTTTTACTTTTTATATACAAAAATAATTAATATACACGTTATGCATAAAATGGATGAATTTAATTAATTTGTCACAGCACGTCACCGTCATGACGGCTGCGGTAACACACACATTAATTATTACGATCTATGTATACACGTGTATGGATAGCCGCGGACCATGATTTATGTATCTAAAACACAAACACATATATACAAGACGCACACACACAGCTTATATATACTAGTACTATACTTCTTAATATTTAACCGCTGGTCAGAGGCGTCTCTAGCAAGTACAAACATTACAAAAAAAAATATTGAGAAATGATATCCTGAATATGAAATTCATTACAGAGATAATATTTATAAATATTTTGAGATAGAAATAATAATATTTATACAAGAAATTAGGAGAACCTCACCTTCCGAAGCATTTCCTCGAGCGAGTCCATATCTGCGGCAGCGGGCAACCCGTCCGCGCTCCCGTTGAAACCGTTATTATTATTCGTCATAGGTGAGCCGCACCCACACGCACACTTCGCCACATTAGCTCACACATACACATTTATTTTTAGTCTTATATACAGACGCATTTCGATTTAAGGTGCATTTGAATTTATTGCATTAGTTGTATATAAGCCGCACTTTTGTATTTAGTATTTGTTGATATTGCTACGTTCTCTGGGAGTGTAAGTGTTTCAGATATATTTTAGACAAATCAGTTTTTTTTATTTAAAATTTATTTCTTTTACACCTTGAATCAATACCAGTGATCACTTATGTGCGTTAAATGGAAGTGACAGAAGGGTCTATTATGACATACTTATCGAAATAAGTCCTTCCGTGGAGATCTCTCTCGAAATTCTCGAAATTATAGCTAGCTAAGAGGGTCCAAACGTGCCCAAGGCTGAGACGAACCATACAAAAAATTCAGCCAAGTATTTTTTATTATGATCACTGTTTGACAAACGGCAAAATACTTAATAAACAATTTGCGAAAACCTAGAACCACCGCAATCAATCCGACGCGAAGTCCCCATGTTTCTAGTAAAATCAATATTGCAAACTCACAAAAAACATTTATATCACAAATAATATACATTTGAGTTTCTTTTTGAAATATAAACTATATTATTGGTCCTCACAAGAATTAGTATTGTAATATAAATATCAAAGCTTGTAGCAAATAAAATAATTCTTATCCTAATAGTCCTATTGAAGATGTAACATAAATAATAATATTTCATCAATATCTAATCAAATGTCAATATGGAAGGTCTAAAGCACGCAGTGGTGCTTGAGGGTTGAGCTGAACAAACACAGATAGGGTCGATGTGACTTTGCATACGTTAAGGGGTTAATCTTTGTTTCCGTTATACCTGGTGTAATATTTAGGTTACGTGCTTAAGGATTTTGGAGTCTGGTTGACAACTTCATGGCAGCCTTTACCAGGTATCTGGTACCAGGAGATAACCTTAGTTGAGATTGATTTTGTTCGGAGTAATCTTTATATATATTAAGAGTTAGGTTAGGGCTGGCAGTTCCATATAAATCATATGACTAGTCAAATTTAAAGTAATTTTTCAGGGCTTTTTTCGAGTCACAAAATGGAATATTATACAATATAAAAAACAGTTATACTCTGATTTGTTAAAACAAATATTAATAACAGATTGCTCGTTATCATATACACGAACACCAAAAAAGTTAAAAATACAAATACACTAAATTAAAAACACAATTTCGCATTCGTTCCTGAAACATTATACCATTTCAGCAGCCATTGTTCGTGAAACGAGTTTAAAACGAGTGTTCGGTATGAATAGAGAATTTCAATTAAATTTTCAGCAAATAGTTTAGTGGCGGATATTGATGAGGTATATGAGAAATTGTTGTATGAGGTCTTAATAGCTAGTTAGGAAATACGAGATAATTGGATTTTCTAGTTGAATTATCTTTAATTTCCAAAATTATCTCGCATCTGCACTCAGAACATATATCAGAAAATTTAAGCCTATACATTTATATATGTCCTATAAATTTGTGTATATGTCTGTGTGTAATAAAAAATAGGCCTTTTTATAATCGTAAACGAGCTTTTAAATATTGCAAGGACTATTTATCAACGGCAAGTTTTCTTCATTTTTTATTGTTGCTAATAACATGTCAAGAAAGGAATGGGGACATAATTTTTATTATTTTTTTTGGTTACATTTTATTAATCTAAAACCATTGCGGATAAAATGTTAGGGACGAATACAAAATAAACAGTCTTTCTTAGTATTAATTATCCTTATTCCAATTTATAAGAACAGACAGTTATCTAGACAACAGTAATAAAAATAAAAGAATTATAATACGAATTTTCACATAAAGCTAATTGCAAATGCAAATAAGCTGTTGCTTGCATAATAGTGCGGAAAGTTTGCAGTGGTTCTAGCACAGCTTGACACTGATTGGCTAGAGAGCGCGTTCTATATTTAAATATTGTTTAAGCCCTTTTAGTTTTGAATTCCAAAATGGCGCTTTGTATTAAGTTCAGTATTGAATAGAACAGCCATACAAGTATTTAAAAATATATAAATAAATTAATTAACATATAAGTTTTTACTTTAAAATGTGTCGAGGCCTATAACAATATTTCAGAAATTGTTTGTTTTATTAAAACAAAGACAAATTTACGTAATATTTAAAACAAAACAAAACTGTTCATTTCTCTCACGCCTGGCACCCTGCATCCCGTGCCAAGTGTCAATGACCGCACTACAATAGCGAGGTGAAATGTACACTATACTACAACTAAAGTTATTATTTATATACAACTAAGTATTAATATATGTTACTAAATAAAAGGAAATATTCTACTTGTTATGAGAACCGATAAATAGTTAACTCTTACAAAGTTCTTGTCGAATTTTGAGATAAATAGCTTGAAATCTTATGAAGTTGAGGGTAAATAGGGTCGTGACAGACAAGATGGAAGTGTTGCAAGTTATTTGGTAATAAATTCTCGAGTAACCTTGGACTGAGAAAGGTTTTCAAGTTTCTAAGATTAGGTTAATAATCTAGAACTACTTACATTGTCACCTTTTAAACTAAAAGGTAACAAGAATATATATTCTTTTTAACTTGGAATAAAAGTTTTGTATCTCAAGTTATAGAAGCATCACTAATTATTCCAGCTGTTTGTGTCTTAAACAAAATATTTAACTGAAAATTTAGTTAAATTTTAGTTTAGAACGTCGTCGACTTCTTCAATACAAATGTTTCGCCTAAAACGCATCTATTAACAAATAAATATGTAGTGTTATTATGTAATACTGTATTAGTATATAAATAAAATCAAAATAAATTCCAATTTAACTGTAATATAAACCCACGTACGTAACCTACTAAATATGACATTAAAAGAAAACACGTGTAAAACCACTATTCCAACTTAGTATTTGCAAACTTGTTACATTGGCAATGAACTACCTATCTGATAATTTACACGATAGCTTACCAAGAATTTTGTTCCCGATTCAGTCTATTATTTAACGTTTTGTTAAGAATGTTGTTTAAGTTGTTATTATCTCATTGTGTACAAGAGTTGATATATGATTAATATGATACAAAACTATGCCACAACACATCCCAGATGAGGTCACGACTTATTAAACAATTACAATTCAAACCCACGTCCAAAGCTTCCAGCGAATGTCAAATGTTGAAAAGGAAACTCGTGACGTGACATTAATATCTGACCTACTATTATAAGTACGTTTGAATATCATGTTGTCACGCGTCAGATTTATTTTATTAAGGATATATTCATTTGTGTGACATATCACTGCTGTAGCGACAATTTACTTGATTTAGAGACTACACTACATTTAAAAACAAATCTATGCGCTCCAAAATCAATCTTATTGCTAAGTTAAATCTTCATAAGTTGTGAATAACTCAATCAAGATGTTATAATAACCAATAAAGCTCAATTTCTAATGCCGTCAGGCTGGTATTAGGTCAAGGAACCCAGCCACGCAGACTGCATTATCAATGCGTCAGAGCAGTTCGCCTTCCATTCATAAACACCCACTGCATTGTGAATGGGTGGACGATTGCTATCGAAACATAGTTACACATTCTTTGACTGATGCTTTGTTCTTGAATATTTAAAACTTATTTAACTGGTCACGTATAGTTTAAAAGTGTCTATTGCATACACATGTTCATTTACTACTAAACTAAGAGATACACATAGATATAATTTGAATAATACTGGATAATTTTCAATATTGTGATGGCATTGACCTTGCTAAAAATGTATTTTTTAAATAGAAAGTTGTTTTTTGTAGGATTTTAATGTTGTAGTTATTATATTATACGGCCATGATGTTTATTAATTTTGAGAATTTTATATCTCACATAATATAATTATAAGGCACTGTTTATATTTTTAAAAAGGGTAGAAACTCAGTAACAAACCGTAGTTTAAATAAAACAGCACCAAACTTAGTCAAAAACATTTTTAAGCCAAATATCCATTTAATATTTAGAAGCGAACTTTAAGAACGAATGTACTTAAAAACCAGCGTAATAAATACGAAGCAAACTCGAATGCAACTTAAACTTCGTTGCATAGCAATTAATGTTAGCAGGTTTAAAGAGGTGAAACTTTCTGAGCCCCCCCCTCACCTGCTGCCTACCCCCTACTTTAACATTAGATATTCCTGCTGGTAACGTAACTTAACACTTGTTTGCCTCCCCTTTTAAGACCTGTAACTTTGTTAAAATTGTAACAAGAACATCTACTGTTACCAAGAAATATAAAAAACAATTTAACACATTGACAATTATGATTTTCTTAACATTAATTTATTATAGGATTAAATTAAATGTTTGTCAAGGCAAAAAACGCATTGTTTTTAAGATTGACTGCGAGAAGAATTGAATTAACAAAGAAAGTTAGTCCCTTTGTTAATCCGCGCTAACACTTTAACGAATAATTATTTTATTTAAAGAGTACTATTTGAAATTCAAGTTGTATTTAGTTAAGATTTAATAGACGTTACAGTTACAATACTAAATCTTTACAAACAATTAAGCCTAGATATCTGATATACAGACGCAGGTCAGTCATAATAAAAATAAGTTATCTTATTTCCATTTGTCTTATCTGATCTTTATCAGACGCTTTCCAAATTCAAATATAAACTAAAGACAAATAAAATTCAAATATAATTAAGGAGCTTCTGAAGCAATCCAATCATATTAAGCTTCTTATGCTAAGACAAAAGCCTCCACAACAATGACTCTTCCAATTTCGTATAAGGCTTTCCACAGAAGTACAAAGACAGACTCTGGAGACATCTACTTATGTTCAGTGAATTTATTTGAAAGTTCCCTCCGATGCTTGATTTTCGCTTGTGTAACTACACTCAATGGCTTTGTCCGTAAGTCCATTCGCGGTGTATTCTTTTCAACATATTCAGACCATTTTATTTTGAATAAAACATGTATTTGCTAAACTACAAACTTATCTGATTCTTTATTCACGGTGTTTATTTACGAAATACTATGAAAATAATATGAAAGTTTTGTAGTGACGTTGGTTATAGTTTTTAACCTTTTTACTATAATTAATATTTATTAATCTATGGTTTGTGACGTAGTGAGGTCGGCAATCAATAGAGCCTCTGTGCTCTTAGGCTGTAATCCGCAGCGAGCCTGTATCCACGTCAAAGGCTGGAGTGCCATTTTAATAATCTTTACACGATGTATAATATTATACACATTTATTTATTGTTCGAAAATTTTTGGATATTAATATAATATACAAATTGTGATTTAATTACATTTTGTAAGAAATTTTTATTCTAACTTGTTTTATTTACCTTCAAGCGGTTTGGAAATTTTTGCAATTGATGAAAAATTAAATATGTTTTAACAAGCGATATTAATCTATTTAATTAAGTTTAACTTAAACATTTATAACCATAATTAAGTTATTATAACGATACAAGAAAACAAAGAATTATAGAACAATATACTTAAAATATTCATAATAAATTAGATTTTAACCTAACAAGACATATTTCTCATTAAATTGAACAGCCAATTTGCTAGCAGTTAGTTGACACAGCCAGAGGCGAGCCAGTCAAAGCATTGGAGCGTGGAATACTGAGGAATGTTATTTTAAACAACTGGACGCACAGACATTTTAGACGATATATATATAAGTATATATATATATATATATACTGCTAGATTTTGTTACTTGACTTATCAAGAAATTTTAATTTTAATTTATAAAAAGTAATCATTTAAAAACTACATAAGGTTAATTTTCTTTCAAAAGTATTCGCATTTGATTATTCAATAATTAATTACGATTTTATTTGTGTTATTGAATTATGTACTGATTTAATTTTATTTTCATTTCAGGAAGAAAAACGCAAGATGGTACATATAACTTCTATTCGGTAAAAGTTAACATTCATGTAATATATAATAAATTTCAATAGAATAAAATAACTAAAGAACTTGATCCAAAAAACGAAATGTTTTCAATAAATAAATAATTATTATAATGGCTACTAACACATTTCTGTATTGTTTATATATAAATAAACATTAGTACATATTATTACAAGACCCTAGATTGCAGAAAAAGATCAGAGATCAAGATTCTTCAGTATATTAATAGCACATGTCAGTTACAGTGAAGATAGCGATCAAGAAAATGGTTTTAAGTTATGCGTGAAAGCCTTTTAATGCCTTGGAGCTTGTAGGTCATCAACCCTAGCGTACAAGACTGTACTTGCATGTGTGTATGTAAAGTGAATATGAATATCACGAAATGTAATTTTGGATTGTTCTTTTAAGTAAAGTAACATAACGTTCTGTATTGCAATTTTATTTTAATATTTTTTTGAGTTTTAATTTAATTTTTAATATTTTTAAAGTTATATATTAACGCTTATAATAGAGTTATAGTAATGTTCGGTGGTGCTTTTAAGCACACAAAGGGAGTTCAAAATATGTGATAATCCCAACGCAAAAAAATCAACAAGTACCAAAATTAATTTGAATTTCTTTTAACACTTGTCCAAAACTACGAACGAAATCAAACAAACACACAACTGGATAATATTAAAAAAATTTCAACGCGAACACACAAAACACACGCGTGTCAAAACAGACTTCAACACGTCAGCCATCTTTAAATTCGCATTAATTAAAATCGGCCTTTTCAAAGGATTTATTCGGTAGTCGCGTAAGGGTTACGAAATCTTGTAGCACAGAGCACGCGTCTACGCGGATCGAGCCCGCCGAGGCAACTGAGCGGTTACTATAGCACCCGCCAGCTACGCCGTAGCTCCTCTACGTATATAGTGTAAAAGCATTACACAGCATTTATGACGTCGGTGTAAACAAACAATGTGTTTTCTATTATTACAGTAACGTAACATAATACCATCCTTACCTACCAACCTGTTAAGCTATTGAATTTGTATGCATCGTGAGAATCACTTTGCTAAGGGCAATTTTCTTTACGCCTTTTCAGATGGTAGATGTTTTTATAAGAAGATAGTGTATAACGAACCTAATATATTGAAGGTTTTTGAGGTAAAGAGAAATATAACGTTGCAATACAACCCTAATAATTATACACGTCCAATAACTGACTAAGCTGACATTTATTAACTAATTAAATAAAATATAACTACATTCCATAACAATTGAGCAGAACGTCTTAAAACGGGATAATGATTACTAATGATGCATAATAATGATCATTAACCTATCCCAACGTAGGCTTACCTTACCCGCCTCCCCTCCCCCCTCTAAACCCTCTGACCACTGCAATGACAAATTGCCTACTACTCGATAAAAGCTTATATGTGGTCTAAATAATAAAGTCTATCACCGCAACTTTGTTTAATGTAGTTTATTAAACAAAGTTGCTTAAATATAATAAAAGAAAATGAGATTTTGATACAAATAAAAATAATTTAGGAAAAAAATAATAAACGAAATCTATACTTATTTATAAAATACTTAACTAATCCTTTACTAGACATATTCATAAAAGTAATTTGATTGCGAAGCCAAAAAGTTAATTCTTTTTTAATGAAATTTGATAAGTGGTTGAAAAGATCAGACTTAAATAATTATTTTTTGACAAAGTTCGTAAGGGTTTATAAAACGAGCTTTTAATCATAAAAATAAAGCTACACAGACCAATTGAATATACCTCCAAACCTTCTGACAGATGACACGAATACAAGCATATGAACAGGATTTAATAAGACACTATACCTTAATTTCATTACCAGCTCTAATTGCTCTTACGTGTTAGCGTAGTATTAACAGTTGAAGTTTCAGTTTTGAAATTTCAATATGTGCTTGACGAGTATTACCTCAAAGGACCTGAGCTCTAGCGCTGAAGCCTTGAGACCAGATTAGAATACCAATTGCGTTCACATATTGATGGTTGATTAAACATAAGTTATATATAACAAATAAATTTATCGTTTAAGATAATAAATAAGATAAGATAAAATGGAAGTTAAAAATAAAATATTGTGATAAATAAATAAGATAACATAATTGTATTCAGTATATAGTATCGCCTACGCGCCACCTACACACAATTTGTTGCAAACGTGCAAACGAAATCACAAATAGTACTTAGTGAATGTTATTCGTTATTTCGTAATACATTCAAGTTTCAATTATAATAAAAATATATTTTTGACTTTATGTTTGTACATACAAATGAATTTATGAAAGTTAAGTCATAATCTATGGAAGCAATAATTGAGTATATATTAAAAGTAAGACAGAGACAAAAACTCTATCTATCTCCTACAAATACTGAGTCATAAATATATATATTTTTTTACCTTTTTTCAAATGTTTATATTATTAAAATAAAAAACGCTACACCTATATATCTAGACCCCTACTTCCTATCTTAATATAAGCAAGGTTATTGCATTCTACACGTAGGCGTCAGGTAGGTCATAACTATAAAAATATACGCGGGTTTAGTATATAATAGTTATATTTTACTGTGCAGTACTAACTAGTAATTCAAGTATTTAGAAGACACCGTCTGAACAATTAAAAAAGGTATTAGTTCTGCTATTCCAGACTATTGCAGTCCGCAGCAAACTACCTCAGCTTTTTCATACAAAACTAAAAATTAAAACTGGTGTACCATATCATAGTCAACTTACATTCATATTCTATATGTCATATTCCCTGACAATAGAGATCAATTTTGTTTGCCTCAATACATACATTGGTTAATTCAACCACTAGAATGTATCATACAATGGTGTAAAATAAGGGTATTAATTAAATTAATGGACTCTGGTGGAACCGCGGCAGCTGCGTTTCATACAAACATACTCGGGAAATTATTCGATATACGACACCGCAAAACCATGTAACGTATTGGAGCAATGTTCATTTATAGGATAGGCAAGTAATATTTAATATAACGATTCAATATTAATATTAGATAATATTTTAAATTAAACATTACAAAAACGCAAGTCTCATAAATGAAGTTTTGTTCAAGAAGTACTTAATTCATGATGCGCTTAAATGTACTTATACATTATATTAAATACGTAAATTAGTTTGAACAACCTCACTGTCACTGTTTTGTTTTAAATTACTTAACCAGCGTGGCCCAAGGCGCTATTATTCAATAGAAGACGGTACAATCCTGACAGGAGACAGAACAAAACAGTCTAATTTCAACTCTAATGTTAG
This sequence comes from Mechanitis mazaeus, assembly GCA_959347395.1. Lineage (NCBI taxonomy): Eukaryota > Metazoa > Arthropoda > Insecta > Lepidoptera > Nymphalidae > Mechanitis > Mechanitis mazaeus. The sequence goes on from OY365744.1 coordinate 23,655,095, forward strand.
TACATAGAGTTGATAATTAATAATCATTATAGGACTGTACATCGACAAAGGCCTTGAACGCATTAGATGTCCCTTATTAGGAACTTATGGTTCATAGTTCTAAAGTCTGGCATTCATTAGGGAATGAAGCGGGGAGAAGACTTGCCTAATGCGCTGGAAAGCTGATATGACGTTACATCACGTATTCGCAGACAAAATATTTGGCACATTTCGGCTGGTATTGGTTTTTAACAAAGAGCGTATTACAGAGCATGTGTTTTTTAACTTATAGTATAGAAATAGTATAGGAATTCAAATAAAATCATAGCATTCGTTCAATAAAAATAAATTGTAAAATTTATGGTCGCCATATTTGAACTTTATCTGATACTCTTATTTAATATTAAAATTAATCAAATGTATTTTATTTATATATTTTTTTGCTTATTGTGTAGTTATTAAGCACCAAAAATCTAAACTCCCGCATTTAAATATTTAGGAAAACTTATGAAAGATGTATCTAGGCAACAGCACGCTTGCTTGAGTTAAAAATTTAACAAATATATTGCTTATAAATATAAAGCTGATTACATAATAAAGTTCTTGTCTAATTTAACTCAATTTTGTTAATCTTATTTTATATATACACTAGTAATTACTGGCGATTACACCTACAGATGAATAATTTTATTTACTATTAAAATAACTATTGTAACGATAAATGGCTTTTTAAAAAAAAAATGCGTATCATAATCAGAAACATTATATAAATCCATCCGGTGGTTTCAAAGATTAGTACGTTTAAACAGTCATACTGTTCCCCTTGACATTATAAGTATAACTTGTTCAAACAAAATTGTATATAAAATCATTCTGTCTGAACTAGTTTAATGGAGTTTTTAGTCAAATTAATATCTTTATAAAGTTTCTATAAAATTAATTACAAATAAATATGTACTATATATAAATTACATGTTATAATATGACACCAATTAATGTTTATACATCAGTAAAAAAAAATATTTAAAAGTTTTAACATCAGCAAATAAAAATCCTTACTAGAAAACTCTTGTGAATTTAGACTTAAATACTCATTTAATCGTCAAGTGATGTTAAGAAAATATGGCATCGTGTTCTCGAACGTTCTCTAAGCGTCTTAACTGTGTGCAATGATCTCAGTTCAAATTTAAAACGGCCATTCTAGGTTATGGCTACAGTAACGTTTAAGGTCATATAAGGTTTAGTTACTTACATAAAGCAGCTGGTAATGTTTTGGCAGAATAATTAAGCTTCTATTTTAATACAAGTTATTGTATAATATAAAAGAAATGTCATCTAAATGACGGCAAAAGTTAAGTGCCGCCTCATCATATTATAATGTTTCATCTACAATCATTTTTATATAAAAAATCAAACTTATTTAGTTTCTGTAATTATACAGACGGTTTTTTATAAATAATTTAATACATGACAGTCAGTGAACGAAAATATGAAATACTATTTAGATTTCATATTTTGAAGTTTAAAATTGGTTCAGAAAATCAGAAATCAGAGAAAGAATTATAGTAATTAACAAATAATTACAAAGACGCTACAAATAATGTTGTATTTAGACGGAATTCTTACTTTTAAGTTTTCTGGGAAAATAGTGTACTCTAAAACTACCGTTTTAAGTATCATCGCGTTCGACTGAATTTAAAAGTAATTAATTTGATTTGATATTGATACGTAAAACCGGGTAATATGACGATGAATATTATTGTTGACTTATAGCCTTTATATAATATTAAAAAAACAAGAAAAATAAGAAACAAATAAAAATTCAAAAGTAATTATTAAAAGTGATTTGGATCCAATAATTTTAAGTATAAAAAAATGAAATAATAATAATAATAATAAAAACAAACATTAAAATTAAAAAAAAAAACATAAATAATGAAATAAAAAGTACAAAAAGTTAAAAAAAGAATATAGCAGAGCGTGGTTTCGATCCACGGACCTCTGGGTTATGGGCCCAGCACGCTTCCACTGCGCCACTCTGCTCTTGTGAGAAGAGTTGAAATAACGCAACATACTTGATTCATGTACTATTTATAACTGGTTTTCTCTGTCGTATCTTTTGCAGATAAAAGATGACGAATTACAAACTAAATATTGTGCAATATTAAAATAGCTCAAGATTATTCAGACAAAAAATATATATTCATATAAAAACAAATCTTATAAATTTTCCTTACTCCGTGCATGTATTACAGTAACGTATCCAAAATTAAAGTGTCCGTTCAATTTCCTGGGTAGAACAGGTGTCTGGGACGGGTAATGGTGTGGAGATTTATCTCCTATTACACGAAATTTTCATGTATGTTTTCGGCTAATGTTGTGTGGAACAAATTATGGCGTGAACGATAATTGGTCTATTGCTACCATTTTAAATGAGTATGTTGATTTGTAGTCAATATTAACGTGTTTCTATTTAACATATACAAATTCCTATATATTTAATATCAAAACTGATAATTTAGTTTTACGATTCAAATGACCTTGATCTATCAATAAAGCGTCATGCCTCGTGTCATTTCAATCAGATCCATAAATAAAATTTGTTCATTCGACTTAGAGCTCTCACACAATCTTTCACCACCTCCCTTTCAACCGCTTACTAATCGTCGGGAGGGGGAAGGAGGTCTCGCAAAGCTAAATGCCGAAATCAACCACTTTATTAGGACCCATACCAAATGTATACGTCGTTGATAATGAAAGGCCCCTGGGAGTTCTTTATACAATGGTTACATTGGTCAGTGGTTCAGAAAGTCATGATAATATAACTGAATTATAGATCACATTCAGATGACTCTCTTCAAAATTAATTTCTAGAACTAACTAATGTAAATATCTAGGTATTTGTGGGCCAGAAGTTGCTAAAGTTGCTTGAATGTTTTAAGGGCATTCCGTGCAGCATGCAATAGCAACGGTCATTTAGTGCAAGCGATTTTCGCTCTAGTGGGTAAATGGGATTGTTTTAAATGCTTACGAGGTTTTTTAGCTACATCGTCTTATCTTGCAGGATATTAGGTTCCTTTGTAACGACTATTACAGGAAATACTATGCAAAAGCCGCAATTTTAATTTAAAACTTAATTGAAATCTACATTCTTGCAGTGGCTTAGAACACTAGTAGTTTTATAGTTTTTATTTGTACTAAGCGTATTTTCATTATGAGCAACTTTTATCTTTCCATTACTTTATCATTAAATCCAATTGAATGGTATATTTATTTTTTAATCTGCGCTGCTCTCAATTAGAGAAAAATTGATGACATGAAAAATTTGCATTTTACTTTAAAAGTTGTACAAATATTCTTTTTTATTAAATTTTATTTGAAATTCTGAAAATATATAAAAAATAAATAAATTATCAACATTATCACTCACTCTTGTATATCAAATGATAGAAAGAGAAGTTAAAGAGAGAGGAATAGTGATAACAGAACACATAGTCCTCCATATCCATGGATTTAAATTAGTGTTAATGACCTAAACACTGTCAGAGACCCAAATTACAATGTATTGAATCGCACAGATAATATAAATTAGATCGATTAATTCTGTGAAGCTAGACAAAAACCATTCAAGCATGTCATTACATTATACACTGTGGTAGACTATTGGATATCATAATTGATTGGTTTGCATTAATTATAATAGATATAAGATTATTTGTGGCTTCGCTTGTTTGTCAAAGCCTATATTAGTGATGACTCCAGTGGCTTGCGAAAAAATATATTTAGACGAGGATTAACCAACACATAATATGTATATTATATAACGATAGTAAAGATTCATATTTTAAACAAAGGACTATTGATTATATATTAATATTATAAAGAGATAAGATATGGTTTGTTAATTTAAACGCAATAATCTTAAAAACTACAGGATGGGCTTGAAAAATTCTTTCCGATTATGATAGACTGGTTCACGGGGCAGGTTATAGGGAATAGTACTATTAGGTGAAACAGCGAGTAAGCTAGTATTTGATATTTTCTTCTAGTTGATGGAAACATGGAACTTGGATTTATCAAATCAATATGCCCCGCATTGGGGTATAACAAACACCATTTGTGTTTCACAATAAATACAGGATCTGAGAGAGTTAAATGGATTAGCATATTGATTGTTTACAGACGTGTCCAGACTGGACCCGTGCTGTCTTGTGAAACACAAATAGCCATCCCGTCCAACTGTACCCTTGATGAAGTGATGACAATATCTATACATCTAAATCATTGTTGGGTCAGCTCTGCTTGAAATTTTGAATAATTGTTTTGGCAGAACCTAGTTTGTTATTTATTGTTTTTTTCTGTCTAACTACAAAGCGAATAAATGTGTTTTCTTTCTTTCTTTCTTTATAATAATAATCAAAATAATTTATATCTTATATAAAATCCTATAAGGGAGGAAATGGGAGTGTCTTTATAGAAAAATGTAATGTTCCGCAACAACTCCGATTATTGCTTGTAGGTTCTAAAATTCATAATTAGTAAGTGAGTGGTAAAAGTATCTTTTCTACGTAGACTAAGACAGGATTTATTTAAAAAAGTTTAACTAAAGTAAAATGAATCAAGCAGCTCAAAATTACAAACTTACTTATATATTATAAATTAAAACAGCACTATTTTAAGCCAAAGTTGCACTAAAGTAAATTGAAGTAAGTAGGTCAGAAATAAAAACTCGCTTATTTCATTGAAGCAACCAGTCGTTGAAATAAATTTAGTCCTCGTTTCTCCTTCATTTATTATTAACACTAACATAAAGCTCTCAGGTGCGTTCTAAGCCCAATATCCATCACCCAGCCTTTACGATAATCCAAAATGTTACCTTGGTTTAAATCGTGTCTTCCATCAAATTGCAATAGCAATTTTTAAGGCCGAGGCACATTATGACGTCAGTATCATTTTAAGTGCCATCTATTACAAGTAGCTCCTTTAATGGAAGTGTCGTGTTACCTTCTCTAATAATGTCTTCTCATTTTCGCCTTTGATCCAGAATGCGATTATATTTTTATATATACCTAGAATATTTATCGTTTTTTGGGTGTTGTATTCAGTTTGATGTATTATGACTGCTGTTATCACCTAACCCGCTAATTGCATTTGGGAGAGTGAGTTATGAGGTACGTGGGTCATTCTGCACACAATGGGTCTGTGCCAGTTAACATGGTATTGAGTGGACACGAACAAAAGACTACTGCAATCAAAATGATTGACTGTTAGGAGGAACAATACTAGACGTATGGAATGCCATGATCTTGTGTAAACATATACATAATAATATACGTTTAATTATACGAGAATAAGAAGGTATATATTTAGAAGTTGTTTTAGAAAATTTAAAAGTTAGTAAAATATGTGTATTTTACTAAAATAGCCTCTATTTCCAAGTAATCAAATATCGTTATTGCTGAAATGTAATAAATAAAACCGTCTGGTATCTCGGGCCCTGCAGTGTTTGTATAAACGTTTTTGCGATACACTAACGATGCAATATTTTGTGAATTCCAAATTGCAGCTTTATCGTCTGACGCGATCAAATACTGTGATTTAGTTTGCTCCTATATTTAATTTTACATTTATTTTACACTTCGCGTTTTGTCGGAGCTTTTTAAATCTGTTATATTTAATAATATTCCAGAAAATGTACATATTATTTCGTCTAAATAAGCTCTGTAGCTTCTTATAGACTAGTCCAAGATGGTACATATTCCCCTCACAATAGCTATGATATTTATTAACGCAAAACGCTAACGAAGTGAACAAATATTGTACGATGAAAGTAGAGAACTAATACCTTAACGGCATTAGTTCTACAAAATTTAAACCGACTATCAACCTTATAATTTAAGTGATAAAGTCCATTTTGCGACGGATGACGATATTGTATACATAACCAGGGTATAGAGGAAGCACGGGTGGGTAGATTTCAATTGATAGTATAGTTTGTGGTTTGAAACGTACTATTCTATGTTTTAGTTCCATAAGGGTATATAACATTCTTACTTATTGTTCCCAGCGCTTTGTTAGATATTGTGGTGAGGGAAATGAACACCTGTTTGCTGTACAATAGAACAGAAGTAAACAGTGTCTAGTGCTGCACTTCCCTCTAGAAAATGTTTTGATTTATAGTCAAACTCTATCAATATTAGCTTGTTAAAAAGACAAATTCAATTATTACTTTCAATCTATTAAAACATGTTTGTCTAAATTTCTGTCAATATAATTATACTATACGATAATTTATTATTTTTTTCATTAGAGCAAAATCACAAGATGGCCATCAAGTAATTAATAATTTTATGGCCTCTTTCATAATTTACAATAAGAATATATTTCAAAAGAACTTCATTAAATTTCTTTATTATTATATAATTAATGTAAAAAGTGTATTCTTTTCATATATTTTCTAAAATACTAAAAGTACATTGTTTAAATAATTATATTAAATTGGTAAAAAATTAGAAAGAAAAAACGTTGCTAGTATGTAAAATTTATAGATATTTTATCTTCATAAAGTTAAATGAATATATGTACATTTTATATAATAATGTAAGGTATGTTACATTATACACTTATAGTTTACTGAGAAAACATACATAATATAAATAAATATATAATATCTTGCAATATAATGAGGCATTAGAACACCTGCTTCAGAAATATTATCATCGCTTCACCTCGTATATTTGCCGAGCTTACAAATAGAACAAACACTTATAAATGTTTATGTGTGTGTTTGTGTGTGTGTGTGGGTAAAATATTTTTGCTCCTTTCAAGAATTGTACGATTTCATGAAATGAGCGCAAAATTTATAAAATGTATAAAACATTTCTTAAAAACATGAACATATGAAATTTTTATATATGCTGTATTTCCTTTCAAATAAATTCAATAAAAATTATGTTATTGATCTCAGCTTCCACACAAAGCTATACGGATCTATCTGTAATATAAAATTTTAATTTTCACCCCGATCTGTAATCAATCATATTGGGATCAATGGATGTCTATTTAAAGTATTAAAAACCCATTAAGGGAAGAACTTTTATAAAACTCACGACCTGCACTGTGCTCCTACACGGCTCAAGGATAAACCTTTGCGTAAATAAACTGAACCCTTGAACACAACTAACGTTCCGCTTTAAGAATATTGAAAATTTATTCCGAGTACGCGGTTCTTTGATGGTTAGTTATGATACAGTTTTGCTGACAATCCACCAACTTACGTGGATCTCTTGTCTTAGAAACGAAGATAGCATTTACTGCAGAGAATACAAAATAAAAAATGGAAGGTAGTTCAAAATATTTTGGGGGATTCCACGCCAAATAAAAGCAGGGAAGTATGTGTTATTTTTTGTATTATAAACAAGAGTTTATACTACAGTTACACGCGTCTTTATGTGCTGACAAAGTGTCTTGAGGGAAATGTAGTAAGCACAATCTTGATTCATGGTTATAGCTAGTGCCTACGGAATTTGTAACTTTCAAGAAGCGATAAAACTTTTTGCTGCAACGATTTAAATTTAAAACTAGCTACGGTATAAAGTTTGAGCAATATTAATAAATTATGCCAACAAGCACGTTACAAAGTGTATTCGATGCTTAAAGGCTAAAGAATAATAAAAAAATGTTATCAGCTTTTATGATTCAAAGCATAGTCAACTATAGGAACATTATCTAAAATTCAAAGAGAATTTTTTTATATTCAAACACACGCACCTACAAAACTCAGGTCTAAGGCAGGTGACAGACAAAAATAAGGCAGGTGACAGACAGAATTCCATAAAACTTCGTTTTATTCGGTAAAGATTGAAAATTCGGCATTCCAGCTTCTAAGCGAATTCTATAGGCCGTGATTTATGACAAATTCCGTGCCGTCCGTGTCCCGCCATGACCGTCACGACATATTTTTCGCATTACTCGGATAATATCAAAAACAAGTGAAGAGAGATCCGATGTAATATTCATTAAACAAATTGTTTAATTTCTTAAATATTTTCATTCTATTTAAATATGCATAATTGACATTTTAAAAAAAAAGATAAAGAGAAAAAAAATATTTATATAATATTATTATATATATTAATCAAATCTACTTTGAAGAAAGTATTCCAATTACTTAATAAATTAATAAAATTTCTGTGACACAGTCACAGCCCTTTTCAGAAATGCCTTCTGTCGCGGTAATAATTAAATTTTTGTGACAATTTGCCGCGGGCCTTTAACAAAATTACAAAAGTTTAATAAAATGTAAAAACAAAGAATGCTTCCAGTCTACAAACCAGGGAAATTAAGATTTGTGAATTTACGAGAATATTAATACGCAAATTATATATATTATAAAACTATTTTTAACAGATTTAACTCATCTGCGTGAAGACGATTGCTGCCAAGCATTCAAAGCGTTTGGTAAAATGAAGTTAAAATAAAGTATGTATATTACTTTAATAGGCAAGTTAAATTCGTCTAAAATAGATTCATTTCAATATGTACTCCTGAAAATGTAAAAAATTACTATTAATATACTAAATTATTTTTTTAGAAAAATACAAAATGTAAGACTCCGCATTAACGTAACCACTATTTGAATAAAACAATTAATAGACGTTTCAAATAAACCTGATTATTTGAACAAAAACCAATGAAAAGAAGCCACACGTAGTAAACGAATAAAATATTACCCACATATAGTTACATGAAAAAACCACATAAAGCTACAAATACAAGTGTTATATACAGTTTTATTTACTTAACCTGTCCCAAACGAGTTAACTGAAGCCAGTTAATACACAATATAACAAGCGACTGTTACTGGCCAACTATGAAAGTTAGTAATGAAACCTCGGATTTTGTCTGTATACAGGGTAGTTGTCTGTCATTATTCTACAATTTTGAATATATTGTTATTATAAACAATATTTTATTTTGCATATCTTAAACTCTTATAAATAATAGATATGTGAAATTCTCTATTAATATTGCAACCATTCTTGGTCTATTTTTAACAAAAATGATGTCACGACGGGCAGGATTCGAACCTCCAACCTTCGGCAGTACATAATAGATGTTGCTTTAGTTCGTCGTTTCCGATAAATAAATATATAGAATGATAAATTCATCATGGCTGTCACAGTAGCTCAGTTGCCAGAGTGACGTGTATACTCTCAGACATTATAGGTTCGAGTTTAGTTCATATTAATTTTGCATTCCATATTTGTGAAATATAAATTAAAATGGTTAAAGTTTAGTTTATATGTTATATGTATTATTTCAGACATGTTAAAGAACATAAGAAACACATTTCAAAGCATTGTTAGACCCCTAGAGTTGCCTTGATTAAGTTGATGTTCTGACGCATTAACTGAACGAGCAACAACTTACAGCATTGTTGAGTTAACTTCAAATCTCAAATTAAAACAACAGAGTAGAAAGCCATTAATGTATAACTGCGAAGTTAACAATTATTTGTTTTTAGATTTTATTAATATTTGGAAAAGAAATAGCAAATTTAGTATAGTATTTTTTATAGTTATGAATGGTGACCATAAAATTTGAAAACGCGAAACACTTTATGATGTAAAATAAGTCAGCTAGAGGGCGTCACGTGCTGGCGCAGCAAATAATACTGCGGTCCGAATATTAAACACGTTTGTCCTATAAATAATGGCTATATAAGTGTTTTAATTAACCAAATGAACCAAATTATTTTCATTAATAATATAAATTTATTTTACAGTATAAAATTCGGAATTGTTTCTAGGATATTTTATTTACAATTAATATCATTTAAATCTATGGTTATATAATTTGATACAATAACTTCAATTGGACGTCACGAGATAACGTACGCACAAAACCAAAGTTTCCAAAGCCGGTGCCTGAAGCGAAACTAAGATAAATCACTTTCAGTTTTCATCTCGCTGATGTCAAAACAAAACCTCCGAGAACTTGTAAACAGCCTCAGAGCACTTTAGCTGAGGCAATTTTACATCAAAATTAAGTTTGATGTTTCACGTATATATGAAAAGTTAATTTGTTCAATCAAATATGATAAAGTCACGAATATAATCAACAGTAATGAAATTGATTCATTTGCAGACGATAAAAAAAGAAATGTGAATTACAGAAAAGTTCTGAACGAATTTGTATGTAATAAGGTCATGTATATTGTAAAAAATATATTTTTATAGAGAAAAAATGCTCACCCCTCATTAACCACTAATGGACATAGTACTGCCAATATCTATTCTATTTAGTATTTTCTCATTCCGAACAAAACATTTCTACATAATATATTTATAAACATATATTTTTAGCTATACATAGCTAATATCTGCTGTCTGTATAAATATATTCGTAATGAGGTCAAGCAGAGCAGTGGCACCATTAGTTACTGTCTACCCTCTTAGATATTGATATTTGGGCTATAATAAATGATATTACCAACTCGTTCTGGCGCTGGACACTGTATGCCTTCAATACATACTTTTATTAGGTGAGAATTTTTGGTAGATTCATGAGAATTTCGGACAGATATTTATAGTAATGTTTTCTTAAACTCAATAATACATTTTTCAGGTAAAACTTGACATATAAAAATAAAGCATTCTTCAGTGTTTCATAAATCGAGAATAATATTATTTACATTATATATTACATTTTTTTATTGTTGAAAACATTTAAATATTTGATATATTATAAATATAATACCTTTTTCCCATCAAACTGAAGTTAAATTGGTGTATGTGTGAAAGTTCAACCGCGTTCATATTTAACTTTGGTCCACGGCTAGTTACTGTTGGTATTCAGACTTGTTATCTACTCTCATATCAGTTCGTGGCTGGAAAAATTATTTTTCTGTTCAATGAACTTATTATCAATATATTATTAAATACAGCAACAATAATTTCAGGATGGAAGGTTTTAAAATGTTTATATTTAAAACTTTTTGTTATGGAAAATATACTATATATATTATTTATTTTTTAACTCAAGGTTTAACATAGTTGCGAAGTTATGTGATGTGATTATTATATTTGTTGTATACTAATTTAAAGATGTATTTATTTCTTGAAACAAAATGTTCAATTATTGTTTTGTAAAATACTATGACGTCACACAGAATCAAAAATAACAAATTTAGAAGTATTTACAATATAACGTAGAGTATTTTGGTGGTTTAGAAAGTAAAGGGCTGTATAAGTATTTTAATATATGCAAAACCCGAATGATTAGGATATTAAAACTTCGCAAAACAAAGCCCAATGTCGAGTGCTAATTTTATTTTGTAAAATGTTTTGTATATACATAATATCTCTAAAAATTATTAAACTCATAACAGCTTTATTATATAACTTAACCCCTCAAATAAAACTATTATTTACGGATTAAAACGAATAATTTGGTTACATTTTTATTTTAACCCGACGTTTCGAATGCTTTGCAGCAATGGTGTTCGCGGATAGACAAGATGTAAGTAACTTATCTCTCCCCAAAACTGTAATAAAATAATGTATATTTCTTATTTTCAAAACAGGGGACATTCCATTCATATCCTCATAGATTCATTAATTGAAATGAACAATTATTCCTTATAGCTTAAAATATATATGATTATTGATTTAGTTTTTATATCCAAGTTTGCTAATAAATGATTTTATTAAATTTACTATTAAAGTGAATATTATTTTTTCATGATTTTCCATGGCTCGTACATAAAGTTTTAACAACACAAACTTGTTTTAACAATAGTTATAAAAACAATAATATTTATTATAGATATGGCTGAAAGTTTGTTTAAAAAATTGCTTTATATAATATTTTGTGATTTATAAATCGACTGTTCTTGGTTTATAATATTATTATTTGTGCATAGTGTGGTATATATAATGTTATTGAAATCTGCTCAACTTATTGCCCAATTTTGATATACTCGATGTTCATAAGGCCATGAATAAATTCGAAATCAGTCGGATAAATTTTGATACTATCGACTCAACTGTACTCACAGAGAGATGCACAATTATATATAACATTAATACTATTGTTTAAAAATTTCTGTTAAATATATAAGTATACTTATTTAATTAATGGTCGGAAATACAAGATATTACAGATCTGATTTTGAATTTATAATATTGTGTTACCATAGTTCTGTTTTTATTAATATGTGAAGACTTTATTGGTTTATGTATCTTTTTATTATTCCTATTTATGTTCTATATAACTGTTTGTCTGCCTAATAAATAAATAAATAAATTAATTAATAAATAAATTAATAAATAAATTAATAATAAATTTATTTCTGTTAGTATAACAACTATATTATAAAAATCAAAGTAAATGACAAAGTAATAATGTCCAGAAGTCATATTTTACAACAATTCACAGACACCTGTAGTAAGTTGTGAGTTCGTAAGAGACCATTATATGAGTTCTAGATGTTGACTCATTCCAGCTTTTATGTTCATAAACAGGTCAAGAACAGTCTTCACACGCACTCAGCACTTTTACCACAACTCGTACATTTTTACCCTAGAATATGGTTTCTTTCTGTATATAGATATTGGTATATCATGTAAAGAATTTTGTTTATAGCTATATGCTTGCCATTGCCACAAATTAGGCATAACAAAATAAATAAGATATTTACCTACATATACACTTTAAATGATACATTTATATATATTATAAAATAATGTGTCTCGTTTGTTTGTATTTATAAACGTGATAAATATAAAAATAATGTTTGTACGATTTCCACCAAAAGATAGCGTGAATTCATAGGAAGGTTTGAGTGTATAATTCATTGAGGGTTTATGTAAATTGACTAAAGTATAACGAAGTTGAAGAAATCGCAAAAATTTTGATTAAAAATATAGAAAATAGTAGAATCTAGATAGTTTTGAAAGAAAATACACAATTTCATCCTTTTAAAAACCTGATGAAACCTAATAAAATAATAATATAATAGTATTTACATTCCAAATAGGAACTGATCGTCCTAATAGTAAACAGTGCACATTTCTAAACATTATAATGCACAATGCAATTTCCACAAACGACCATTGAACACATTTCAGTCGCACACAGTTAGGAAATAATCGGCTATTCAAAAATTTGAATTTAAGCGGCACCTCGCGGCACGTACCTGTAATAAAAGTATATAATTGAGGCGGTATTGTTTGTCTGGTCGTTTTCAACTCGCTGAACGTGGGTATAAACCTTCTTTATTATTTCATATTTCCTTAACATTTAAATGTGTTCTGTAGCAAGAATATTTCTGGGATAGTGCTTCTATTGGAGTTCAGGTATTATATAATACCACCAGATACATTACTAGTATTATTTATTTTAGATATAATAGTTACATTACTACTCATATTTTGAGCAAATCGAGTAATTTTTTTTTTCGTTAAATAAAGTATTTTATAAAAAAAAATGTTACTTTTAGAGATATCAAGTCTAAGATTTCAAAATATTATAGAAAACTGTAAAATATAACATTTATCCTCTGCTCAAATTATATATGAGGATTTAACTTTGGTTTATTATTAAAGTTAAATATAATATCTGTTTATAATATTGATTGAGCGATCAGTGAGGACATAGTGCGTTTATTCTAACCATTTAAAACATAGGGTAATATATATTGAGTGCATATAGAGGGATTACATTCCCTTTCCTGAAAGGGTAGACAGAGGTCATAAGGACTATAAAATTCTAAAAGGTCTAAAACATGTGCCATCAGTGATGATGCAGTATCAACGCCACGTAGAATAATAATGAAATTGTTGGAATCCTTCAAAAAAATATACTTTTATAATTTATTAACATGGGCAGGATTGGACGTACGATTGGAGAACCATCTCGGGCGCTCGTTTAACTGAGCTATGTCGTTACTATCATTAGGGTTTTTAAAATTATACATATATATATATATAAATATAGAAGCTTCTGAAAGAACTAATCTATCGAGTTTATTTCGGTATTCAGATGAAAAAAGCATCATATTTTTCATTATAAAATGTATAGTAATAATTGTATTCTTTGATTATATATAACAAATAAGGATCTTTAAATTCGTTAATGGAACCCTAAAACTAATTAGTTTTTAATTCCTTTTCTTTAAGTAAATTATGTCCTTGTAAAAGATTAAAGCAATTAATAATTACAACATTAGTTTCGTGTCAGATAATTCTGATTATGAAATTAACTAAAACTAAATATGTTTTATTATTTACTAAATAGTATTGTAAGTTTCAATTACATTACATTTTTTATAACTATAATATAAACACAAAATTTAATATTAGTCGAGTTTATAATATTTAAAAATAACAGAAATAACATTCATTACTTGAAAAATATATACATTTGGCAAGTAACAAAAATTTGATTATAGTAATATTTTATGAAGTATTCCAAGAATATCTGATTTATTATGAAACTATTGTTCATCGCTTTGTTTGTAAAATATCTATTAGCGTGAGGTTGTTTGAACATGTCTGAACTTCGGTAAGACATTTTTATGCTTGCCTAGATTTACCATTTGTAAAATTATTTACTAACTGTTTTAGTTGCATGCTACACGCCATTCGGATTTGATTTTAGTTATTAATACTAAAAAGAGCTTAATTATGTCGCATTTAATAATTTCATTTTTCATGTTTCCTACAGTATTAGGAATTTAATGTTTATAACTGGCTGTAAACTTAACTAAACAGTATGGTAAATTTACTAACTTCTTGTAAAAAAAAATGAGTACAATGAAATTGATGTGAATTCCAAATAGTTACATTTTCTACGTTGAAATGATTAGTTGAAAGTTTACAAGACGCTATTTTCATATTTTATCTGCTGTCTGTCGGTTTGTCTATGCAAAATTCTATTAAGGCTGTTTTTATTAAATATTGTTATTGTAAAATCTGACTGTAGGAAAAATTTCCTTTACAAAATTACAGAAGTAAGCTGAACGATTTAAAACTATCAATTCATATATATATATAATAATAATTTGAAGTCACAAAACTGCATAGGAAATAATCAAAAAATATAACTTTCCTTGTTCATAACAAAGCTAAAATAAAACTAAACAAACTAAATGGTTCAAGCAGTTGACATTTTATAAACTAAAATAAAATACAATTTGCTGTACAAATATTTGCAGTTCGCTGAAACAACACGAGGCAAAATCTCAACGTAACCTACAGACTGCTCTTTATTCTTGCGAGACGACAATAATTGGAGCATGATGTATAATAACAGAGACGGCGCGCCTTTGTGAACGAAATTAAAGACAAGATGTCGGAACAGCGAGATAAGGTAGAACGCTTCAGCGACATTAGGAAAACTCAATACATACAAAAATATACGGATATACTAGAAAATTAAATCAGTAATTTTGTATTATTTTAAAATTTTAAACTAGGACCGCGAACCAGACCTGAACTTTGACTCGCTGCGCTTGCAAAATCTCGTTATGTGTTAGCATGTAGACATGCAAATGGCACCGAAGTTGCGTTTCAAAACGTCCACGCATTCTGTCCTCAACTATTTTTCAAGATGCCTTTTTTGCCTTTTTTTATGTTTATTTTTTGAAACTACCACCAGCTGTCGTCGATCAGTGTACAAAATTTAAAAATTTTCATATTTACCGTTTTTGATTGATGTTTGCACGAGGGATGCAGAAAAGTCTCTCATAGAGAGTTTCGCTTAATAATATTTATTATATAAGTGCTTTGGTCTAGAAATAAAACCGAGCAAGTAATTTTTATTTCGTTATAGTGGTTGGTTTAACAACGGAATTTTACCATTCGAGAACTTACCAAGTGAAACCCCAATAATACTACATTTTCTCACCTGAAACAAAAACAAAGTACGTTACAAAATAGTTGGAAAACAGTTTAAACTAAACAAGATACATAACTTTAACTCTTTGTTCTCTATCCCTGGACTCCGTTTGCAGTTGTAGTTACAAACGGAAATACAACTAAATATAACTAACATTATTGAATAAGATGTTATTATAATACACACTTATTGATATTTTATTATTATAATTTTTCACCCGTAATATACGTTAATCCAGATTACGTGATACAGACAGACAGATATAGATATCTTTTTTCGCCGCGTGTTTTAAAGCTTTCATAATCTAATCAGAAATCCTTATTTACAAAGATATAAAAGATATAAAAGATATTTTGTTATCATAAGTTCCAAGTGTTCCAGACGTGCTTTATCGTCAGATCAAGCACATCTCGAGAGAATGGACCAGCACCAGTGCATTCAATTAGTGTGTGTAAATGTACTCACTGAAATTAAGGAATTATCTCATGGTGAGAGCACTCGAAAATAAACCTTGTTCTATTAAAAACAATGATTGGTATTGTGTAAATAATTTTAATTTGTCTTAAGATATATACTAAAATATAGAAGAAATCAAAAACATGCATTCCAATTTGAATCGTAAATAATATAGATACAATTACTAAAATTGCTTGAGAAGTGCATTTCAGCAATAATCATCGTAGCAGGGGGCTAAATGGGGGAAATCTTTTGAGAAAAGAGTTTATATTAGAGTAGTGTTGTGAATGCTTACAATGTACCACTGTTGTGTTTTAACAGGAAAATTGTTCTTTATAGAAAAAACTCATGGATTTTTTAGAATATAATATACTAGCTATCAAACGCGGTTTCATCCGCCTATAGTTCTATTACTGTAGCCTTCTTTATAAACAGTAATAAATTTACAAAAAAACCCGAACAATATGTTTAGTATAATAAAGAGAAATGCCTTTACTTTTCACTTAGTTGTATGTAAATATTAATTAAAATCTCTAACAGTTTTGTCTTAAATTTACTTAGCTTATTCGCTTTTAAAAGCTTTGGCAACTCTTATTTCAAAGCTTACTTTATACATTTATATATGCAACCAAACAAACTCAAACTATTCCTAACGTATTTGCAGTTGCTGCAAACAATGTCATTCCTCTGCCTTAATTTAACTTGGCACTGTTTTATATAACACATCCAGATGGCTCTTGCTCTTGACTTAGCTGGTTATTACTTTGTATATTACTAAAACAATTAAATATTATAGTTTGAACAACCTGTTCTTAACCATTATTATATACATAATTCTGCTTATAGTGGTAGAAAAAAAATAAGATATATTACATTAAAAATGCAATCTCTGCTCGTTGAATTCCATAATAAGTTTGCGTGTTTCAAACATATTTTTCTAGGATATGAGGAGCGTTTTTGTGAGAATATCACACGATTTTGTTGAGAATGCAAACAGTTGCAGGGAATTGCTTGTAAAAGATTCCGAGGGTAGGAAATGAATTTACCCTCCAGTAATGTTTGTTTAGAGGTCTCGTCAAACACAATTTGTGATAATACAATTGAATACAAAGATTAGGGAAGCATTACAAGAGATTAAATATAATAGAATTTTCATTTTACATTTTGTACTCTATTGTATTCTATATTCTCAGATCTATGAAATACTATACTTTCCAATTTCAGACCTATAGAATGCTTTTTGTATGAGTTGAAAATAGATTGCTGTACATATACTCAAGTTGTAACATGTTCCCGCCAGGTGGCGCTGCTATTCAACATGGCCGGCAATCTCGGCACATGGTTCCTGCTTGCAGTTTCCGAACGCCGCTTCCTCACAAATGTTACGTGGGTTTATACGTCATAACATAAAGTTATGCTTCATAGAAATCAAAGTATAGTCTTCAACGAAATATTTTAGAAATACCCTAACATTTTTAGCACGATTTAAAACGACATATATATTAATATTTTTAATTAAAACATTAATACATTTGGAAGTACATTTATTTAAAATCAGTTTATTATACTCTAAGGGTTGCTTTAATAAAATTCTTTGAAATATTAAAATCTATTAAGCATTAATATTAAATAAAAAACGACTATTTAAGCTTATGTGTTTAAACGTCATTCAAAAGCAGAGCTTAAAAAGCTTACAAATCCAGTTTAAAACACAAGCCTTACATGACATTAAATGCTTAATTGCAGTCGCTTTAGTCATACAAAACAACATATAAATGCACACAGACCTCTAATCCCACGATTCATTACACCTTGTCGTTAACATCTCGACATATCACCGCCTTCGCTCTAATTTAAATACAGCCTCCCGGTTTTTCATTATGAAGATGCTCTTGAATATTTATGCGATGTTCATTTCCTGTTTATTCGCTGTCTCGCTTTATCATATCCTCCATCTCATGAGCCTATGAAAGTCAATTTTCATGAAGTCTTTTGTTTTTAAGGTTCAGTAAGTAACTAGGGATGCGCATAATTTTATGTGCCTTCCCCCAATAGAAAGTTAACTGTATTGCTTTGTACAAGGTGTTATTAGATTTACTTATTAAATTAAATTTATATACTAGAAATTTATATAACTTTTTTATATTTTATATTATTATTTATATAAACGTATATCGTTTATATAAATACTATAAGTCTGAGGTCTGAGGTTACCGTTTGAGATGTAAATTGAAGCACAGAGGAGACACATAATTGAGTAAACAGCTAAAAGCACATCCAGGCACTGTATGCAGCACTACATGCTGTATTTATTTTATACTATATGCGTTGATATTCGTGTAAAAATTTTATAGGCTAAGTGAAATTATTAACAGTGTTTGTTTAATCAATTTATTAATGTGTAATTGTTAGTGTTTTAATAAAAAAATACTAAAGTTAAAATAAATTAGGTTAGGGTTACATTTTTTTTTGAAATATATTTTTATAACTAAAAGTAGTAGCGTATTGTTAGTTACTACCCCTTTCAAATACCTACCTATTTTAATCAGAATATGAGCTTTAGAAAAAATAATAACAACTTAAAATATTGTAAATAAAACGATTTTTTACGGATTATAACTCGCGTATAATTTGGTTACATATTTATTTTAACCCGACGTTTCGAATGCTTTGCAGCATTCGTGTTCACGGGTAGACGAGATGTTACATCTTTTTTTTTTAATCGTAAAAAATAAATTTATTTGAAATGTGTACTCGTGAAAATCGTGAAAAATGATTTATTATAAAAAATACTAACCTTAAAATTGTATTCTTTAATGTTGTTCCAATGAAGTGAGTTTAGGTTTTGTTAATTGGAAAGCTTAAATTAAATAATATAAGTAAAATTGGTTGTTCATAACACCGGCTAAAGTGTAAAAAAGACAAGTATACTACAAATATAAACTATATGTCCAATAATAAATAATAATTATAACACATAATTCTTGGAACATATAATATAATAAAAAAAAAAAATGATAATGGTGAAAACGAGAGTATGAATAGAGAAAAATAAGAAAAGTAAGAAAAATCTGCAGCGAACGAGATCTTAAAACATCGACGTGATATATAAGATTTGAAAGATATGCGCCAAATGTAAAGAAACCGTACACTTACCGATAAAAGCTCTCTTGTATGAGATTCTGAATTAAATTTAATACAACTTATTCGTATACTTAACAGCGGATAAAATATTTTCATTTCCTTCATAAAATTATACATTTTTTATAACAGTTTTATATTTAAAAGTTTAATATCGAGTCGAATATCGGAGAAGTGCTTCCGTATGTCTTAAAGAATCTAGGTTACTAGAAATTTGAACAGTTATATGAAAAGTTTGATATTAATACCGAGATTGCTATCGCTTAGGGATTCTATCAAAAATATTTCTTGGTTAAGTTGGAAAAATAAAATCATACATAATGCAAGAGAAATACGTGTTAAAGACAAAATCTGATGGTATCATAAGTAAATAAGAAGTCACTTTCAGAAGTTCTTACATAATACAAGTTAGGCAATATTAACACTAGTTCTGAAATGTAAAAAGTTCGGCGACCTCATGCGATATTGGATACAAAGCAGCTGTATCTAACTGCTGGCTGTTCAACTCCAGCCAAACTCGTGCTAGTTACTTTGGGAAAGGTGAAAACTTATTGATACCTTCATTCTATTTGATTTTTATTGTGGGGTTTACTGTTGTCCAAAATTAACTTCAATTGGATTTCACCAAATATTGTAATTTTTTATAATCCAAGTTTTAACTGTACTTCTATACTAAAACCCGTATTCATTATATGGTACCAACTACAAACTAACTAAAACTCACTAAAATTGTATATTAATTCATAGCAGTTTATCTCAAATTTTCAACCCAAAACCTTTTACGAGTTCATTATAAATTTAAAGCCATGTTTCCAACTTAATTTCGGCCCATCCCCTGAACAATGGTTCGGATTCAACTGGATCCGTCACCGTTAATCGGCTTGCCTTTGAAACAACTGCTCGACTCTAACCCATTTATTCCGCTATCTCGACTCTTCACAACAAACTGCTTAAATGCAATTCATTTGCAAACTGTAAAATTTATATAAAACTTATATTCTATACGAAACAAATAATTCTTTATTAACATAATATATATCAGTTATAGTAAATTACAACGGAAATAGACTTAATAAATATAATTATTATGTATTTTATTATAGTAATATAAATTTTAAAGAATATAAACACAGTACATATTGTGAGAACGTTAAGACAATCTGGAGTTAATATGTTCACCCCAATCTCTTCGAGGCTATACTCGGTTACCTCATGAAAATGTATCAGAAAAATCAAGTGCCGTCGCCCGTTTAAGATTTTGGCACAAGTTGGGAAAGATTTGCTTTTAGCATTTTATTTCGAAGAACTTATTATTCCATTATTTTAATTAAATTGAATAATATTATTAAGTATGGACAAGAATATGATGAAAAAAATGCTAAATTTATTAAATTTCAATTCAATGTAACAGAATTTAATTATATTTTTATTATTATAAGATAAAAAAGTTTTTTATTAAAATATGTAACAACCGTCATTCAAATAATTAATAAATTATTTTACATTATTAAAACTTGTCCCAAAGAAAATGTACCCGCCACGTATCTGGTACTTGTACCTATCAGCATAAATATTCAGTGCGGAGCGAAGATATCTTATTAATGAAAAAGGGTCAAGAGGCATTTTAATTCAACTACGTGTTAAGGATTTCGGTGAGAGTCACGTGCGTGAGCGAGGTCCTCTGTGGTCAACTGGTCTTGGGCTTTTACTACGTCACGTGACACAGTATTAAAGTTTTTAGTACATTATTTTAATAACCTTCCGATTATATATTAAATGTATATTACATAAGGGTTTTTTATATGTTTTTTTAAATAGTACATACAACAAAACATTATTATAAACACATAACTTGTTTTGACTTTAATGTTTTAATAAGTATTATATAGTGAAGAAGCTATGCAGAAATATAAATTTTCGATAAAAAATGTTTGTTACTCCTTTAAATTAAATAAATGATGAAAGAGAAATCTATATATTAACTAAAAGAAGTGACTACATTACTGATAGTACTAAAATAAAATAGCTATAAGTGTATTTTGAGAATGTAGCTAATACGTAGGTATCCCCGGGTTTTGGGGTTGAAACGCTCAAGGAATGAAAACTATTATGGGGTGTTTTACCTAAAATTCTTTTGTGTGTTTTTGTGGATGAGGAACTTTACTAGATATGTGTTTGTTTTTTCTAAATAGTCTCACATACAAATTTTAAGATGTATATATTCATGTTTTAAATTGTATAAACATGATTGCCGTCTTCTCTATAAAAACAATGACAGAGCGATATGACTGTCTTTCAGAGTTCGCAAGTTTGATTTTTGTCTTTTCAAAAGTCAACACATTAAATCGTTAGGAATTTACCCTGTTCACGTATAACTTCACGTAAGCTCTTTTATTTAACTAAAGCTTTTGTAAGTAAGTAAGTAGGTATAAACACAGCCCCAGTAATTACTAAGGCTAAGCGTTAAGACCCACATTCCCTACTAAATGTCCCTTAGGGATAAAGCTACATACATTATCACTCCTTATATTTGACCTCTTAAAATACTCTCAGATGATACAGCCACCATACATCACTTTGAGCTTCTGGAGCTCATTTTACAGTGGCACTTTAGAGTAGCACTTTACGACTATTTCTATGGTTGCAATCATCAAAGCGAATTTAACTCTACTGCTTGATGTTAAAACCCAATTTTGATTGAACATGAAGTGTTAAATGAATTGATTTAAAAAGTTTTTACATCTCCATTTTATTAACCTATAAAAATACTCTAAAGAGAGATTACTAAGCACTCTTAAAATACTAAAATAGTACTTAATTTTGTTATTTACAATATACTTTAAAACACTATAACAAAATATATTAAATCTCTTTGAAAGTAGTCGTTTGTTTCAACAAAATTCATTTCATTCATGTATTATTTCATTTGTGATTTGAGTATATATTTAATGAAGGTTTTAGTTTGTACGAGTATAAAAGTGACAAATGCCAAACGTAACTTCAACTCTGAACAATCCACTAAATACACAGTTCGTTCTAGGAACAGTGACTTACCAATAAACTAAGATCTATCTCCGCCGTCTTAAACAACTTCCTATAAAAGTCCACGAAGATCTTGATAAAGTGGTTGTATTTACTTCGTCCTTTTTCTTCGCACGGATTTGGAATTCTATTTATAAATGGAAAATTTTCTGTGATTGCAGGCATTGAAGTTATAATGACCTACAATATGTGATATATATATATATGTATATTGTAGAAGTATATTCTGTCAGCAGACAGAGTTGGATTTAACATTTTTTTCAATACCATTTATTAGAGTATTGATTATATATTTTTTTTTATTGGTATTGATCAATTAATAAAAAATAATACATGATAGATCTAGTAATAAAAAAGTGACCAATATTTTAGACTAGAAGAAGGTAGTTTTGTGGTTGAAGGTAACAAACGTGTGTCATCGAAAAATCTTTAAGAGCCTCAACCTCAATCTTGTCCTCAACAATGTATAAAGAATAGTCTGTAAAGAAATGATGTTTGGAATCGAATGGTATTTGGAAACGTTAAAAAATATATAACATAATTTAATTTTCAAGTTTTAAATAAAAATAAATGTAAAACTCATTGATACCTACAGGACTCAAACCTCCGACCTCTGGGAAACTGTTCCGCCGCTCTGCAAATTTAGTAAATGTGTCACTACTTCCTTCGAAGAATTTAGAATTCTCTACATACTATATTAAGATTAAAATTTAAATAAGCTTCACATGGCTAAGCATATTTCTATGTAAGTTATAGCAGGAAAATTCTTAAAGCCCCATTTTACTAAAGAGCTGTAATAAAAGCTGTGCTTTAATATCTCGAGAAGACAGTATTTCATAGAAAATGACCGCGTGGAAGGAGCATGTAGTAAATAACATGACGACACTGGCAATCAGATAAGGGCCAGCCACGGGAAAGCTTATGGGCACCGTCGCTAAGAAAATCTTTATTAATAGAGGATGTAGCACCAGACTTGAGTGACAAAGACGGATAGACGTCCTGATCCCTGAGATAGATGAAAGGATTACCAGGGTGAAGCTGGAGAATGTTACAGATCTTAGTTTACAGACCTGGTTTGGAGTCATTATATTTCTAGGTAAATTACAATTATAATATAAATATACAGGTCTTGTCTTATCTTTACTAAATCCTACACAAAAATAACATATGAACATGAAAATGTAATAATATTTTAAGATTGAAATCAAATAACTACCAATAACAATAACATTATATTGAGTTTGACTTTGAAATGCTTTTTAAAGCTGAAAATGAAAAATGTTAGCCTTAAACATCTAGAAACGTCTGAATTAATTCTTATCATTAATTGAAGTTTTAATTTAAAAAATAATATAAGATAGTATTTTTCACTTAAAATAATATCCAACAATTAAATAAGACTGATACTTAAAATCAAAAGAAACATTACGGAGATGAAAATTTTTATAAGATTTTCCCAAATCACATTTCGTTGAAAGCAAACGGTAATTTAGCTAAATCTCTCTCAGAGTACTTCATTGAATTATACTTCAAATCTTCTAGATTCTTCTGGGTCTTACTAAAAATACACAAGAAAACTTGTTACTATAGTTTAGTATTTTATAGTATTTAACTTTTAAGAGATTTAGTTGGACTTTATATCAATGTAAGTTTTTAGATATAAGTGACATTTATTTCATATAAAGATTATTTATAGCCTCAAGATTTTATATAGACTTTAACATAGACAAAAATATATATTATTTTAATAGTAGCTATGTTTTAAAGGTTGATATTATTCGACCTTTTGGAGAACATCCAGCGGTCATTTTATTTAGACATTATACAAACAATAAAGACATATTTATAAGAATATTTTTTCAACTGGAGGAAGAGAATCTATTTTCTACTTTCCTATAGTATACTATTTTACATACTTTCTTGTTATAAAATAAATAAATTATAATATACTGATTAAATAATCCGTCAAACGTAAATAACTGTTTTTATAACTTTTTAAAAATGTATAGGTATTTCTAATTTTCATATTCAATTACTTTTAACATTGAAAAAGACTTAATTTTTATAAAAGAAAATAGTATTATATTCTTTTGAATATAATATAATAAGAACATGTATTTTGTACATAGCAAAATACAGCCTCAAATGTTTTATATGGTTACTATAACTGGACGATCATAACTAGGGTTCAAAATTTTATGATAGTTATAACGTCTAGCATAAACACTTAAATCAGCCCTCGAGTTTACAACCACCCCTTACCCCTTATCTTTTACAGAAAATCGTATACATGAAGTCAGAATACATTATTTCTAGAAGTAGCCATAAAAATTCATATTCACAAATTTGGTTATAATTACAAAATTAAACATTTACCGAAACATTTCATCAAAAATGTTGATGTTTTTATAGAATCAAATTCATAAAATTATAAGGTTTCGATAAGCACTATATAAGGCTGTAAATTGTACTTATTACAATATTAAATATGTTTCATAATTCCCAAACTAAAACAATTAAAATAATTGTTATTGGGTTCTATAAAAAACAAACCTCACACCCGTGCGTGTAAGTGCTCCATAAATTATGTAAAAATTGTCGGTGCGGGAAAACTTTCAGTGTACGTTGTTCTCATTACCTTCAAATTAAGTTAGCGTGAATTCCAAAATTTTAGAATATAAAATAGTTCCAACAAAATATTTTATATCTAGAATATTCCAGTATGATCTGGATATATTGGACAAAATTTGATATCGAGCTGAAACGAAATAAACAACAATTTCCACAACCATTGATGTATGGTGTCACACGTCGCATGAATACAAATAGAGTCATTGCCCACAGTCTAGACCAGACCAAAGTAATCTAGGACATAAATCAGAAAAGTAAACAATATCAATTGTGTGCCAAGACCGCAAGTATCATAAAACATAAACATCTTCACACAAAAGAAATGGCTTTTAAGCGGTCGTAAAGAAAAGTCTTTAGACTTTGTATTAGGGAATTGAAGGGATGCTTCGCGAACAATAAGTAAAAGGTATATAGTTTTATGGTCCCGACAAAGTCCTTTTTGATTCATCCCGCGTCTTAGGTTTTTAGACATATTCCTCTTAAGAGGTTTTGAGAAATATAGGAATTCTTTTACGACAGTATTTTCCTTTTTTTATTCATTAATCAACATTTTATCCGCTAAATTTAATATTATAAATAAATGTTTGTATATTTCACCGTTTTTCAGTCGAACACTCAAAGTTTATATGTATAATATTTGAATGTAATTTTACACTCAAATAGATTAAAAGGACCTGAAAAAATGTCTTGAGTAATTAAAAATAGAAATACGCAGTAACTGTGACAGAGTGGCTTTTGCTATTTCTTTTTAGTAATCTGTACATATAAGTAAAATACGTAGAAGTGATTCGAACTAAAGGTTGAAATAAAATAATTGTATACTTCTCGAATTACAATATCTTTCTTTTAAGTGCTAATATCATTGTTCTGTCTTTATATGATTTATGAACGAGGTGACAAGTCTTCATGTTCCATTAACAAGAACATCCGAACTCCATTCAGATACAAAAAAAGTGAACTCAATAAACTGCAATAAAACTTTATTGTAAAAATACTGCAATAAATATTAAAGCGGCAATATTTGTCTAAAAAAAATTGTAAAGTTAATTTCCAACACTTTGCAATACGATATCGCTTAACCTAGATAAAAAATGTACTTAGTAAGAGTCAGCTGTGGGGCAGAAATCGAAGCCGATTATCATAATGAAGTTCGACGTTATAGAAGTCGATCGTTCAACACTTAGCATAAAAAATACTAGAAGCAACACACAAAACAGTTAAAACTTAGATTAATTAAATAAGAACAGTTACATAGAGTCTAGATAAAGATAAATCATATAGAATTCCAAATGCATTCAAGCATGATAGCTCAGTTAGCAGAACGAAAGATGTGTACCCCAGAGGTTTCAGATTCAAATCCTTTCCATGTTAATGATTTTTATGTTATATATTATTTTAAAGCTAAATAAGCCTAACATGCTTATACACAATTTTAAATGGCTATCAAGTCATTCAATATATTTTATATTAATTGGTGCGCGATTTGACTAGTAATTTCTCTAACTTTAAAACGTAAAGAAATACAAAAAATGTAATCCGAATAACAAAATAACAGCTCTATATAAGGCTCTTCCATACTTTTTGGATCAATGTTCGAAGTGGTCTGCACAAGTTTGATTGGTAAGTGATGGCGGCACTGACAACTTTGATGGGCGCGAAATGAGATTTTTCAATGGCGTCTGATAACTAAGTTGAATTTCAGTTTGTTTATTGAGGACATCAGAGGGAGCCTTCGCGGTCGTTACCCCTTATTTTTTATTCGTAGCTTAAATGTTTTACAGAAAATATTTGGTAATTTTATAGACTGATACTAAATATTTATATATACATATTATTAGATTTCATTTGAAATGTTTATGAAAAATGATTTTGTTTTTATTATTAAAATACCAAAAGCAAAAACTATAAATTTCAACACCCGGGACTTCTCAGAGGTCGCGAATTCGAATCCTGCTCGTATCGATAAATATTTTTATTATATATTTATTAAATAAAAAATATAAGCTTAATACATATATGATACAAATAATTTCAAACACGTATTTCAATAATTTTATCTTCATATATTCCTAAAGTGAAAACTATAGTTAAGTATATATAAGTTAATTAATTTGAGATTAGGTTGAGAAATTAGGTTGAGAACAATAATTATCAACACATTCCTCCAGAAAAGAAAACAGAAAAATGAAAAGAATAAAAATAAAATATAAATAATGTATGTGAAGTGAAATAAATTTCTTATGTAGAAACAAATTTCTAATCTCTTTAATACTAACAAAGAAACTTCAAAACTTACTGAAAATAATTACATGAAAAAACCAACGTTAGCTCTTTGAAAGCTCCTAACTTTCTATCTTATACGTTTTAAATTCCTATATTATTACACCATTTATTAAATAGAACTAAAATGAAAAACCTTTAATTGCCTAAACATAATTTGAATTGAGGATTGTTTATTTTACATTACATGAAAAAATATCTTGAAAGAAAATCCTCTGAAGCACGTTTAATATTGTTTACTTTCAATAAGGGCACTTGTTTGCTAGTCCGTGGGAACTGGCGCCTGGTCTGAGAGTGACGTATTTATGTATACTTACTACTCGGTTATTACTAGCACTAAATAAACAAAGTATATTTTTACTAAAACCTACAACTAAAATTAAACTTAGATTATAATTTACCTTCGATTAAAATTAATCGTCGAGTAAAATTAACCTTCGATTAAAATTAAATTAAACTTCAAAATGAAATCACGGAATTTTATGATTCTTGACTCCGTGACTGGTTGATGAATTGAATTCCTTGGAAGTCGAGTTCAAATGACTTTTATTATACACTTTACCTTAACTTAGGCTTCGTTTATAAATCGTAAACTTACGGATTTAAATCCTCAAGGGAACTATACACGCCCCTCGGGTAATTCAGAATTAAACTAAGTCGGTGCCAATATTCACAATATGTCGTATCGCTTGATGAAGTACAGGGGGAAGTTTGTTAATTTATTTGAAGCGAGTTAAATCTATTACAATTAATGTACCTTAAGTGAATGCCGAAAATTAACGAACAGTTGCAACATTTCATGATTTTTTAAATTTTTTAATTAAATTATTTTGTAATAAAAATATTACAAGCCATAAAACACACACACATGGATATATACTCAAAATTTCTCAGTTTTCTATCTGAATATATTTTATAAAAATACGAAACCCATTCAAATCTGGTTTTCCTTCATAGAGAGCCTTAAATATAGGGTCCTATGTTAGATGATATATCTAAACGCTAATAGTAATAAAACTTTTTAATTCAACATAACGAAAAATATTTTAAAAAAACTATTACTATATAGTAACTAAATTTCATTAGTATATTAAATAGACAACACTATTTATAGAGGCAGGCTCTATTCGTTTAATCAATTTACCAAGTTAAGCCTGTTAAGCCTTGTTAATAAAATAACTGATTGTTGAAAATTATGATTAAATGTCTTTATAGAGATTAAAACTTCTAGCTTTAAAAAATATCTACTCGTATATGTCATTGTCTAAAACTAGTTTTATTACATTTTCATAATCAAACCGTAGCTTTAAGAAATAAACAGTATTCCAAAAAGCACGTGAACAAATTAAAAATGTTTTAGCACGAAGTTGTTAAAATTCATAAAAACATATCAAAAGAAAGATTTAATTAAGTGCATCTTTTAACGTCTCTTGAACTTAAAACTTACAGTCGAAAAACTCAGCTCATAAATTATTTCGTAATTGTATTATCTTTTATATCTAAGCATGAAAAATGAGTGTACTTTTAGGTACATATATTACGACAGTTCTAGAATCTTTATTCAGAATCTGTTCCATTAACTGTATTCATAAATAGATGAGAAATACTACTCCAGCTATACATCCTAATATAACGCATAGAAGGTGCCGCCCTCGTTATCAAGTCGCGGCATTCACACCGTATTGCAGCCTAGCAGCGCACAAAAACCTTTCATCCTTTGAAGAGCATGTGATTGGGCCTTTATTGCGATTTCAGCGCGAATTCAATACAGAACATGTACAGCAAGCGACTTAGCACACAAGTTAAGCATAATCGACTTTATACTTAGGGCCATACGAGGAAAATATTTCGCAGCTCATTGTATCGCCCTTCCCAACTGAAAGCTCATAGAAAATTGAATTCTTATCCTTAGTAAACCTGCAGCCTTCAATCCGGCAGTTGCAAGGCTTTATTAGATTTCATTTTCCAGGAACAGGTTGATCCTAAACATGTCTGAGTAATACATCAAACAAGGAGATTAGAAGTAGAAACACGCACGTCAGACGGAAATATATTTGATAAAATATTCTATTCAATTCTGTTACATTAATAATATTTACCATTACTGTTTAATGCTTACAAATAAGCAGCTCTATATGCATAATTATCATACTAATAAAAATCTAAACTCACTCATACGACATAGACTGTCTACAACGAATTAGAGCCAAAGCCTACACTTGCTTTTAGTATTAGCACTACACAGCGCTAAAGGCTATGCTAGTAACGACTGAATCACAACCATGTCGCACTAAAACATGGGTCTGTGTAAGCCCACAAAATATATGCTGTCACTGTTGCTAAAACCATAGGTAACATGTGGTTGCAAGCTTCATATCTCAAAGCTTGACCCTGAAACACAAACACAAAGCACTGTCATATATAATATTTTGTATTCAGTTTATGAAAATAGTTGTAAATTATATGTATATTTTTTATATGAAATCTTGATATATTTCTATCCTAATTTACCCTGATCATGGATTACCTTTGTTTTCCAAGATTCATTTATTTCTGATAGAAAGGATTTGCACCCTCGAAATCTATTCTGCACAAACATCCCTTGCCAATTGGCAATGTCTGCTCAGATAGGGACACCTCAATGCATTAGTTTATTAGGTGTGCAAGGGAAGATATATACGTCAAAGTCAGTTGCAGTGGGGAATGTAGTCCCACTTTACCGTTGTTTGCAGTTGTCTCCTGGGTGCGGTTTAAGAAAAAATATTACCGTAACAGACTATAAAGATGGGTTTACTGACTTTATACACTTACATACATTTTGCGTGAACTATAAATACTATTTTAATATTAAAATATAAGTGACATTATCTTAATATACTTTATTATTAGTTTGTGACAATAATTAATATGAAATTTGATATATTTTATTTAATATTAATCTTAAGAATAAACCCTTATAAAACTTGATGTTTATTAATTAATCACAAAAAACTGCCACAATGAATACGTTTTCGAAACTGATACTTAACATATCCGATTCATCCTATAACTTGCTCCACAGTTGGAATGCATTTCTAGGGGATAGTAACAAACTCCCCCGAGCACGGTGCGGTGAATACTGGCGATTTGTTTCCATCCCTTAACGATTAAGAAATTGTCCTGAGGTCGATAATAGGACGTGACGTTGGGGTTAGGGCCAGTAATGAAATGACAGATTATTTCAGATATAGATAATGAAATGAAATGATTGATGTACACATTTTATTATTGAATTTGCTAAAATGATATTTCATTCTTCTGACGCTAGCTGGCTAATATATATTAATATTATAAAGCAGAAAAGTTTGTTTGTTGAAACACACTAATTCACGAAATTACCAAATGGATTCGAAGAATTCTTTATGATGGTGATAGGCAGGTCCTCGAGCAAAAGTATAGGCTTGTATCTTAATCGTAAATAAAACCGTTCTGCAGGTAAAACCACGAGTTACATCTAGTCTTATATAAATAATTATAGACAAAATATCAATTACATGAAAATGGTTTTATTATATAATTAATGATAGTAATATTTTCTTTTGTCTCTCAAATATTATTTTAGGTATAATTTTAAGCATCTTTATTATTAAAATATGTTAAATAAAACTCTCTTAAAATCACAAAATTTACATTTAAAATAACGCTTTGAAAACACCGTCTTTACGAGTCAATTGACTGCATAGATTCGAAAGCTGATACATCAGTGAACAGAAAAAATCTACATAAATGAGGGTATCTAAAACATCCAGTCTTTTTATACGCTATTTACCCGATTGGAGTTTCCATTATGAAAATGCGCCACAAATGTTTCTTTATCATACCCAATAAATCCGAGTCCTTCGCAAATTGCATCCACCATCAATCTAAATGGTGTTACGTAGTTACAGCACTACGCTGCTTGTCTGATGTTAGGGTATCAGTGTTAGCGATTTTTAATGAGACTGCAATGTTATCTATTTATTACTATAGAAAATATAGAACGATAAATAATGATAATATATAACTCAATGGCTCCAAAGCCTTGTGTTACGTTTGTTTAATAACAATTTATACAAAATACTTTCTCTCGTTTACATTAGACGCTAGTTAATATTTATAATTCCGCTATCAAAGGCACCACACCTCAAATTTCGCCCCATGTTAAAATGTTCAATGTTTACGTAGTTATTTCTCTTCGTTAGACAACGATTTGTCATGAATACTGTAGTTATATTGTTTTTAGATTGAGTACAGTCTATGACTGCCACGTGATAGGGTGAGGGTGAGTTTGACATTGAGAAAAATTGTGATAATATCCATAGATTATAGAATAATAAAAAATAAAGTAACATAAATATTTGAAATAAAACTATTTTTAACGGATTAAAACTCGCGTATAATTTGGTAACATTATTATTTTAAACCTTTGGATTGCTGCAAAACATTCGAAACATCGGGTTAAAATAATAGTTTTATTTCAAATCTGTACTCGTGAAAATCTAAGAAAAAACTTATAAATATAATTATAAATTGAATAATCACATTACTGTTGTGTATAAACTAGCTGTTACTAGCGGTTCTACTCGCGGATTTCATTGAAATGTGTATTACTAAGTGTAGCATAATGCTAAATAATACACTCACGAACCTGTTTATCATAGTCAGAAATAATTTTTCAAATCCATCTGATAGTTTCGAAGATTAACGCGTTTAAACAAACAAACTTTTCCGCTTAATATAGTAAATGTATATTTTTGAAAAGTTACTAAAACAATTTAATAGATATAAAGATGTATGAAGTTAAGTTAACGCTATAATTGAGTGCTAGTGATGTGCACTGAGTGTTAAATACTGAGATAGTGATGTTCTACAATTTTATAGCGAGTTTATTTCTGACACGTGCCTGTTATGAGCTCTCGCAGTCACTTTAGTACCGACCTTCAAACGAAATGTATGACTTGATTTAAATGAAGTGCATTTAGACTGCTAGTATAATTAAATGTTGATTTATTTAACACAATTAAATTGTTTTTAAAGGAATTCATTTACAGTGTCATTCTTATTTTAATATATTCATTTTATTTATATATACCAAGTATTTTCCCGTGATTATGAAGAGCAAATGCGCCCAAGTGCATTCGCTAAATGATTCAGCCAGATGGATAGTGCTAATAGGCCTCATCCGTCACGGCATACCACGTAAATCGTCTGGAACTTTCGATTGCATCCGAAAATACCCTCTTGATTTATAGGGACAGGATTTTTAATGAGATTTATGGAGTTTTATGATTAGGGGATGCAAAAATTTGCAATTTTTGTATATATTTGATGTTATCGGCGTATTTATAGTAAAAACGTGAAATAAGTCCTTTTACAAGAAAATAGGTTTACCAAACTAGACAAAAAATAATAATAAGTACAAATTAATCAAATATATTAAAATGTGCTTTTATAACAAAAATATATATATATTAAAATAATAATAATAACTGAAAATGTGACAAAAATATTTTTTCAGACTCTACAACGAAATTTACATTTCAAATTTAGATTCCCTGTAAATATAGAAATGCAAAAACGTCACGAAAATTATTTACCTGTATATTAGTAATAAAGAATTAATTTGTGTGTCAAATGCCTTACATAATATTATTATTAAAGCTTTTCTAAATTCAAATAATTTAAGTATATTCTGGATGTTAGAGGTACAAAGCTTTATTGAATTCCAGAGTCTCGGAACTCCAGTATGCACATTTTTGTAATACCGTCTGCTCTCACCCTTATTATTATACTATCTAGAATTTTAAAAATATATTTTTTTTACCACTATTATTATATCAGATTCAATATTATGAGTATTTTTATTTTTTGTAAAACTAATTGTAAGTAAGTATATATAATACTGGTAATACTGAGCACAAGAGGGAACAGGAAGCTCATATATAATCGATCCCTCAAGATCTGTGTCTGTCACGTCTATTAAGGAAGTCTCAGATAACGTTGTTTTTAATTTAGTTGTCTTGATATTTCAAACACAGAGCTGGGGGCATTTTGATAGAACTGTTTATTATATTATATTTTATTTCAGCTTTTGTAAAACTGGAATTAAAAGTAATGCAAATATTTTACTTCTTAATTTATTGTCCTATACACGCCGCGGGTTCACGCCGCGATTTCGTGCTCAGAGCTCATGAATAAGAACCTCGAATGGATTTGAAAATAGTTGGGCAAATTCCGAGAATTACATGAGTACAGCATAATAATTATATATAATCAATATTATAATTGTAACCCTGTCAAAGAACTTTAAACACTTTTTTCACTCGTCTCCACTCGCTGTCCGGCACTTCATTACAGTTTTTAATTAGCCAAGTTTTGCCTACAAAAGGTTGAAACGTTTTCACGTCGCAGGCTATTGAAACTTGTTTGTACATCACAAGGGCTCCTCACAATAAAGGGACTCTCATGTTTTAATATCAAGGGATTACCAGTTCATTAATGCACGGTCATGCATTTGAAGGGACGAGAGGGTTTTATATGAGTTTGAGAAATTCATTTAACTTCAAGATTGACATAGGAATGCAGTTAAAAGTGAAAATAACTTTAACAACTGTATTAAGCAGATTCTTTATAACATATTAATGTTATTCACAAATGTAATTAAAAATAAATACCACTACTACAATAAAACTAATTTTTACGGATTTAAATCGCGTACAAATTTGTTTACATTTTTATTTTAACCCGACGTTTCGAAAGCTTTGCAGCAATCATGTTCACGAGGAGACGAGATGTAAGTGTCTTGAACACGATTGCTGCAAATCATTCGAAACGTCGGATTAAAATTAAAATGTAAGTAAAATTATACGTGAGTTAAATACGTAAAAAATAGTTTTATTTCAAATGTGTACTGAAAATCTAAGAAAATGCCACTATTATACCTAATAATAATTCCGTCGTACGTAAGTCACGTCATAGTTAGCATACAAAATTGAATTCCTAGCAACGTTCCTCGCGTAAACTATCCAACATCGCGTGTAATGAGTACGGCTTCTTATTTTCTAAATACACTCGTATTTCTATAAATACCACCATATTTAGCAAGCGTATGGTTCTGGCGATAATTTTCAGCGACTCTGAAAAATATCCTGAATTCAAAAGGCTCGTGGCATGCAATAACTTACATATATTGTGTAAGTATATAAATATATGGGTACAACCAATATTATACAGAGGGAAAAATTTGTATTTTTGAATGTTTGTTTGAATAAATTAAAAAACGCCGAAAAAAAAAACAAAAATTCTTTAACATAAAGAATGTTACATTACATTATTACCTTACCCTAAGTAAGAGCTTCTCTATATATATAAATATAAATATATATATTAAATATATGAAATAAAACTATTTTTACGGATTAAAACTCGCGTATAATTTGGTTACATTTTGATTTTAACCCGACGTTTCGAATACTTTGCAGTAATCGTGTTCACGGGCAGACGAGATGTAAGTGTCTGTCAAAAAGTCAGTTGAAATAAATATAGTAATAAATATATATATATATATATATTAAATATAGTCTGCGGGTGAAACTGCGAGTAACAGCTAGTTTTTTATTTAAAAAAATCATAACTCAAAAATGTAATATAATACAATTTAATTTAATAATATCAAGTTTTATGAGAATGAATAAAAATACTCTAATTTAATAATATGAATTTTTATGAGAATGAATAAAAATATTCAAGAAGTTCTACTGAATAATTTACGTTCACTCGCAGATTACAGAAAGTACTCGACAAAGAAAAATATTTCAAAAATAAAATGAGAGCACAGAATATGTTAATCCTAAACTAATTGGGATCTTTGCCCTTTTGACGTCATCAGGCTCAGAGTTCATTGACACTGGATCAACAAGAGCTTCTTTGATTAATTTCGTGAAACATGTGTAAACTTAAATTCATTTTTTATATTATGATTTCATAAAATACCAACTGAGAAACAACAAAAACCATGATTTATTTAAAAATGAAAACAAATAAAATTAAAATTTGAACACACACACACAAGCAGGCAGGCACGCACGCACGCACGCACGGATGCACACACATACACGCAAACACGCACAAACACATACGTGTTACTACACGTATAAATGTCGCCTAAAATCAGGAGACAGGTACAGTTGTTATTACTTTAAGCCAGCCTTTCAAGGTGTTCCGTATAATTGAAACTGGGAAAATTCATTTTGAATTTTACCATCTGCATTAATTGAGACAGGGAGGGGTGAAATTATAGTGCTGGAGAAATTTAACAGCAGTTACGTGTCCGGAACTGGAGGCATTAGACTATCATCTGTGATATGATATTGAATTTAACTGATCAAAATTACAATTATAATATATTAGAATATATTACAATTTTTATTATTATTAAAGTACTTTCATAATTCATATTAAGCTTTAAATTTCGTATTAAACTTTTTGTTTTTATAGCAAATAGTTCAAATTATGGTAATAATATTCATATATCATTATTTCAAAACCTCAATATGTATGAGAATACATCATAGATGATTTATATTATCTCTCACCCGCAGGCTTCATCTGACTTTGATATCATAATTAATAGTTTCCATTTTGCTATAATTATATAGAAAACTCCAAATATATACATATAGTATTAAATAATACTAGGCACTTGATAATTGATACTCAAAGAGTATATAAAAATAATCTATACCTATTGATATGTATGTATTACAATACCTTTATTAAATACAACTTAGTCAAGTGACAAGATATAGTTGTAAACATTTTATGTTACTTTGTTTTTAATTTATACTAATAATATAAAGAGGAAATTTTGTTTGTTTAAACGCGATAAATTTTCTCAACGAATGGATTTGGAAAATACTTTTTAATTATGATAATCAGGTTCATGAGATGCTCTAGACTATTAATAGATTTATAGGCCACAGTTACTTCTGATTGAGCTGAGCGAAACGAAACTCTTTACCGGTCAACTTGATCAAATTTTGTCCGCTATCGCCTCCCATACCGATCAAGCTGTATCAAGCAAATTTGTACCAGATGATTATGACATGTCCACCTTTCTATGTGATATATTTTTCGTTGTTTTTTTCATTCATTAAAGGGAGTTTCGCTCAACTTCTCCACGCTTGCATGCTGCTGGCGGCCCTAATATAATATGATCATTTAGTTAACGCTTAGCTTTAGATAAAAATAATCTTCGCAACTAACAAATAGATTTTGAAAATCTTTTTGATTATGGTAGACTTTTAGAGGTTTATGAGGTCGGCTATCTAGGATAACGCTATACTTATTTGTCCTAAAAGTTAAAGAAATCTTTCGTCATCAGGTGAATCCGCGAGTCACATCTAGTGATAAAATAGTTTGATTATTTAGGGAACGCCTAGATATTATCATTATCATCACTTCAGCCTAAGGATGTCTACTGTTAAGCATAGACCTCCTCGTTCGACCTCCTAGAAGACCGATCTATCGGACCGTCTGAATAGCAATAAAAAAAAAAAAAAGGCAAGTACTAAAAGGCAAGTAGGCAAGTGACTAAGTGCAGTAACACTTAACACTTTAAAATATAAATCGCACAAACAACCGCAAGTTTCCTCTAACGGTAGATGCAGATATGGATTTACAATGCAAGTTTGTTATCTCCTGCCCCGAGGTTACGTCTGCGGTTTGACAATCCGATAGCTGCAAGCGACTCACTGCTACGCTTGAGTTTTCTCCAGAATTTGTAGCCATGTTTTTGCCTTTTTATATATAATATTTAGAATTGTTAATATGTATGGGTTAAGTTTGCAGACGTCTGGATCTTTAGAAACTTGCTGATATGTTAACTCGGCAAACATTTATGCTAATTTTATAAAGCGGAAAAGATTCTTGGTTTCGTTAAGAGTTAATCTTTGATAAAAGATGATTGGTTTGAAAAATGTTTTCTAATTATATAGCATACTACTCTTACTTATCCTAATAGCAAATAAAATCGTTCGTTCACGAGTGGAATTGCGAGTCACTGCTAATATTTATTTAATAAATTATTATATGTTGTATACTAAACAGACATAACAATTATATTCTAATATAATATTACCGTCTACGTATATATATGAAGATTATCCGATTTCGTCTATCTTGTCGTAAAATTTTAGTGAAAATGGTGACTTCAAACATCAAACAGTTTTCCTACGGGGAGGCACGTTTTCCTGTAGAGGGCTCGTGTCGGAATTTTTAATTCAATTATGATAGCAATCTTGTTTAATGACCGTCTCTTGTAGGACGTTTTACGCCACCCTCGCTTCAGCTATACTACTAAATGATTGTGTGACATGGAATTGTGTTTTCTTTTACGAAATGACTCCACTTCAACTAAAATTGAGTACAATAAAGAAAGAAAAAGAAAGTACCATGGTTACAATCAAAACAATTCGTATTTTCTTCCAAATATTTGCTAAATTATAATAAAACATGAATTACAATAACAGCAGATTATTTATTCTGGTGCAAAATAAATAACTAAGTTGAAAATTAGATTTTTGATAAACAAAATTCGAATTTCGCACAAATTAAAAACAGAAAAAGGCCAAATCCCAATAAACGAAATTAAATTTTGGAGTCAAACTTGCTTTTTAGCAGGGATCGGTGGAGAAATTTTATGGCGATAAATTTATCAGACGAGGCCAAAAAAGTTTCATGTTAATTCAATCAAACGACCGGCCTGGCTTATATTTGATGAAGAGAAAACTCCGGAACCATTTTTTTTATAAAATAAAATCCACGGTTCAGCGATCAGCTTTGACCAAGTTAGAGCCTCTAAAGTAATAAAAATAATATCGTTATTTTATTTGCAAAATATATATATATTTATTATTAGTTAAGATATCATATGAAGTTTAAAAGAAGGTAGTAAAAATACCATGTTTATATATTATTTAAATTCTTAATAGAAGCCAACCGAAAATTTGCGAGAATTTTATTTCACTATATAATTAAACCATTTGCAACAATATTTAATAATAAATTTTAAATTTCTTGTTCGAACACGCTAAACTTGTTAACTACAAAATATCTAAGGTTGAAAAAAATAATTTATTTTTATAGCTCTTGTGTGACGGAAAGGCTATATAATATTACACTCAGATCTAACCTAATTTCAATAAAAAATAAATGACACATGTTGAAAATGCTAATTGAAACCCGGGATCTTTCAGTATTTCCGAACGAATATTCTGATCCCAACTAAAAACACGCGACAGTGTTCAGGCCATAGCTATACTAGTAACTTTAATCTTAAATAGTTATTAACCGAAAAACAGAAAAGAAATTTCTGAGGTCTTGGATTGTAACATTTTGATGACAGCTACTACAAGGTAGCCCAAATATGTTTATCTCAACCATTAATTGACTAAATCTGTGATTATGAAACACTTCAAGATTGAAATATGAAAACGCAAACAAGTATAATATGCAAAATACAAGAGATTTATTTAAAATTTTATTATTTGCGTACGTTATAAAATAAATATGCTATCTTAATTTTTATATAACAGTATAGATGACGCTCAGGCTTAAACAGGAAATATATTACGACAGACAGAGGACAAAATGGCTTTGTTGTTCCGTGCATTATTCCTGACGGTTAATTTGCACATTAACAAAGTAAAAAAACTTCTGTACGTAAACGAGTATCCCGAACAAAGACTTCTTATATTTCGAGATGAATGTGCCCCAGTAATGACATTCTTTTAAAAGGGAGCTTTACGACCTGTTTAACTTTAGATGTTTTTCATCTATTTCGTTATGTATTATGTAGGTCAGACCTACTTGGAACAAATCATTTGTGTGTTTCTTTGTGTGTTCATTTTTATTCATACAACACATAATACGCTTAACACACTTTTTCCAATATTTACTCTTTTACATATTAGTATAACATATTCCTTGTTTTGTCACCTTCACACCTTTGACTTAAATCGTAAGTAAGAAATAGACAAAAACAAAAATAAGTTTTAGTGGGTACAAATATTTTTATTAGTTTGGCAGTTAGTGCTTTCTCATATCCAGCCAGCTAGACCATATCTCATAAGCAGACGTCCTTTTAAAAGAGGTCTTCATAAGTTGGTGTTGTTTACAATGTAGCATAGCTAATATGCGCCATCACTTACATGAGGACGTAATGCAACCGAGATTGCCTGTCTACGATATTTTAGTGTGATGGAAATTCGGCGCGCGCTACCTTCATGTCGGAAACTTCAATTTTAAACTTCAATGAATAGTGGATGACGTTGTGAAATGTTTTATGAGTTATGCAAAGTATAGAAGAGTGGAGCAGGAGGTGTTTTCATACCTGTATATTATTTTTGAATGTTTTATGAATAAAATACAAAATTTATATAAAAAAGGATATAGTTTTGTATAACTACAATAAAATATTTTCTTTCAATATTTCTATTCTCTGTCTGTTCATTTTAATGTTAGTTTTAGTATTAGTTCTCATTTTATAAATTGTTGCAAAATATAATTTTTAAGATGGTCACATTGCACATTAGATGGTACCGTCAGCTTCAGAAGTCGATGACCATATTTAAAGATTCAAAATAGCTTTACGCTATATTACATCAAAACTGCTGAACATGACAGCCGTCAATATTGAATAAACTTATAGCGTATGGCTATTTTTGAACTTTTAATATGGTCATCGAATTTTGAAGCTCACTGTACATGGTATTATACATTAGATAGCCAACTCTGGTCTTTTAGTTTTGAAATAACACTTGACTTATATCTTTACAGTCACACATTACATGAAAACTATTGATCGGATTGAATTATGGTGTATATTATGGTACATACATATATGGTTACCTAATTATAATTAATTATGGCTCTCAACAATCTCTAAGACCTAAGGGGATAAAATTGGCTTTTTTTCAAGGTTTTTTTGTAGGTAATAAATGTTTAGCAATTACTACATGGTCAATGGAGTCCTTCATACAAAAAAGGTTTTAAAATTCTGCTACGGTTGGGTAATACAGTCGACTTTTTGCTACCTTAGTAGTTTAATTTTTTATCAGAAAAATTGTTAACATTAATAATTAATATAACTTCGTTATTAAATCGATTAAACCGTACCTTATTAAAACATTTCGCATACATCACTAAAGCGAAGAGAATAATAAAACTTTAGTTCAACAACAATTAGTATTCAAGGGTTGGAGGTATTTCGTGAATATTAAACGGGTAGGCATGTCAGAATTCGTGCGACACCGACACACACCGACACACACCGACACACACCGACACACAACATACGCACACACGTCACGAGCCTACTCTGAAATAATGTATAGTATTTTCTAATCTTTACAGACACAAAACTATAGTTATGTATTTTGTATCATAAATTAAAATCCAAACAAATTCGAACACTACTCTGTGCTACACATGATGCAAATAATTATACAAAATAAAAAATATATATTTTTTATAATAATACAAAATAAAGTAGTTTTATATAATTATCTATAAAAATTCGGCTGTACTCACGTTAAATTTACCGCCATGTTCCCGAATAGTTTCGAGTCCGCGTTCACGCCGCGATTCCGCCATGCTCTCAGATCATGAATATGGGCCCCCGGACAGGTTATACATAAAAATAATTATGGATCACGAAAATCATAAACTTAATATAATGTTTATAATATAAATAACACAATATATTATAATCTCAAATCGGAATTTCAATTTCAACGGGACATTGTAATAAAGTAGTTGAAAACCGCAGGCGTGTCAGTGGTCGCTGTAACATCATTTAACACACCTGAAAGACTTATTACAATAATTTCAGACACTTTCATACTATGCCGTTTCCTCTAAACGAAAGTCCGAGCAAATGTTGTTATATAATAATATATTTTTATGCGTGGAATTGTAGAAAATGCATATAAATTGAATATTGGCCAGTAATATAAAGAGAAGTGCAGTTATTGTTACATTTACCGTGCGCTGAACGTTTCTGACGATTTCACTGGAGCGTCCAACTCAATGGAGTTAGAGACTGCGCACACGAAACTTTATATAATTTTAATTTATTACATTTACATCGAAAGACTAAAATGTTAAACTATTAAAATGTTATTACTAAAGATTATATTAAAAATTAACAACAATCATGTAATTTAATTACAAAAAAGGCTTCTAATAGAAAATGTAAAAAACAAAAAATTCAACTAAACATAATAATTATAATAAATATTTCAATTATCACTGTATTTTTTTTATCCTCAGACAATTAATAGAATAATATTAACAATAATACTTTAATAAGACTAATAATATTCTCTACTTTAGTAGCTCGTGTGCGCACGGGTAGCTCTGAGGCAGTTATATGAAACGACGGACACCATAGCTATCCCATTTGCAGTATCTTTCAGTATATTGGCAGTGATTTCATACTACGAAGTGAGCTGAGATCAGAATAAAACTAAATCTGTTGCATTCCACTTATTTGCAAACGATATTATTAACAGATAACAAAGAACATTGAAATTAATAATTTATTAATTTTATTTCCAATAAATAAATAAATGAATAAATAAATAAATAAATTTAGCTCAAATAAATGTTGAATAATTTATTGAGTTGTTTCTGAAATATCGGCAATATTTATATTATTTATATTTATAGTTTAGATTAAATATTTGTATTCACTATTTGGTAGCGGTTGATTTATTTGCTAAAACGCCTGTACTTTAGTGATGTATGGGCCTTTTGAGATTAGCATAGGTTAAAATGATATAGAGGGAACTAGTAATACAAAACAAAAAACAAAATTTTAATACATAGTTTTTAAAAGTGGAATTAAAAATCCCGCTAGTATAGCGCAAATGTGTTGATATATTAGCTACTTTGTAACGTACTTATTTGTACAATCGTAGGCTACTCTGTGGCACACGTGAAGAGTAGCAAAGGTACGATTTGTAAAAGCCAAACTCTATGCACCCGGGAACAAAGGGATGCTGGATAAAATTTGACTAATATGTATTGCATTTCGTGTGAAAAGCACCAGTTTTGTGTGAAAAGTTTTGGAAATAACGTATGGGATTTGAACTTCCAAAAAAAAAAGGTCAATGAACCAGATGTTAATGGGAATGTTTTTAACCTTATTATAAATAGTTGGATCAAATATTACGTATCTTAGAATAAATTTTATTTCAATGGCAGTTATTTCTTGACTTTAAATGTATACTAGTCGTTAATCGCGGTTTCTCTTGGATACAAAGTGTTTGATTTACTATACATACATACAACCTCTGAGATAATGTAGCATTATAATAGTAAAAGCATTTTTAAAATCGGTTCTGTAGTTTTCAAGTTGTTTTCATAACAAACATTAAAAAATACAAAGCATCAAATTATAATACAAATTATATACAATGAAAACAGTACTACGGTAAAATAAATATTTTAGTACCTTCGACTTTCTGCCATAAATTCAATCTCACAGCACTTAATATTATAAAAAGTTCAGAATTGAATCTCCTTAGTAATAATAAACGTGCAATAAAATATGCACCCATGAGATAAATCGCGTTAACACGAGCCGGATTTCAGGCACAGTGTGTTTCAGCTGAAACAAGTGCTTTATATGTGAATTATTTAGACAGCTTCATTACCATAAAATAATTTAAGATTAAATAATAAAGTGTAAAAAGTAAAAAATATACGTATATTCAATAAAACTATTTTTTACGGATTAAAACTCGCGTATAATTTGGTTACATTTTAATTTTAACCTGACGTTTCGAATGCTTTGCAGCAATCGTGTTCACGGTTAGACGAGATGTAAGTGTCTGTCAGTAAGTCAGTTAATTAGTCAATATACATATAAGTATATTAATTTTGTTACAAACAAATA
Source organism: Mechanitis mazaeus (assembly GCA_959347395.1). Classification (NCBI taxonomy): domain Eukaryota; kingdom Metazoa; phylum Arthropoda; class Insecta; order Lepidoptera; family Nymphalidae; genus Mechanitis; species Mechanitis mazaeus. The sequence goes on from OY365744.1 coordinate 23,698,506, forward strand.
AGATTATTTCGTCCAAATTCGTCCAATTCCCGGCCGATTAGTTGTAAGCAAACAGTACAGTTGTTGACAGTTGTTAAACTTTATAAATTGGCCCAAGCGACGCTTACAACTTCACTCCCCTTAATTAAAAGTTCTGTCATTGAAATTCAGGGTTTTAACCATTTCAAGTTATCCATTAATTGATACGCTAATGATTTAGGTTTATAATCGTTGATAGAAATATATAATTATATATATTGATCAATATATAAAATTAGGATTCCGTGTCCTTACCAAAACATATGGGACAAGGAGTGTCTTATCTGTCCTGTCTTCTGGAAGAATGGTTTTTATAGTATATCTCGGGCTTGACGTATGATTAGATACGACTGGGTGACTACGCACTAATGGAGGGGTTTATAAGATTACTTTCGCTCAGGAGTTTTAAACGGTAAATTCAGTGGGCTTTAAATATTATGCTTTTGTGTTCAAGTGGTGGTAAGAAATTATATAATAATGAGGTCAAAAATTCATTTATATAGCTTATATATATATATATATATATATATATATATATATATATATATATATATATATATATATTTATAAAGTCACCAAATTGCAAGAAAACCTTTCAAATAATTTAAGTACATATCTGAAGAGTCTAAATTTAACAAATCTAAATTCAACCGCAACTCTGTATAACTTAAACTAAGTGCCTTAAACGTAATGAAAAATGGATCAAGCATCCATCATAAACTCTTTTCTAGAATGTTCCGAAACGCAAAAACTTACCAGAAACGTGAATAATGTCACGCGAAATTAAATCCCAGAGCAATAAAGAACAGATGACGGGCTAACTTCTGCTTTTTAGGTGGGTACTGCGAATTTGAATCGACAATGCCGTCTTTCAGCGAAATATTTTGTATGTTCGTTGTATAACATAGTTTAAACAAATGTTAAAATTTAAATAATTATTGCTGTATGTGATTTTATAAACTATTATAATAAAGCTTACAATCTTAAATTAGTATATATTTAATATCAAAACTCGTAAATTATCCCCAAAAGGTATCATCAAACTAAATTTAAGTAAGTTATTTGGACCATCCCTCAATCAGGCGATATGTTTTCTCATATATATATATATATGTTATTATTATTAACAGTTTACTTTTTATATATTATCTATTTCTTACCTTATCTCTCAGCATGTCTCTGACCCTCGTCGCTTGGTGTCGACTTCTATGCAACTCCAGCTGCAGTTCTAAGCACCTTTCCTGCCAGTTGACGTCCGCCTCAGCAGCTGCCAGCTCAAATTCCAGAGCATCCAGGCGGGAGGAATGTGCGAATGGCCTAAAAATTGAAATAAAAATTTCTACAACTGTTGCTTAGTCTTGTCACGCAACATCAAAGCTTGAGAGTAAAATAATTTTGTTTTATAAATTTAGATAAGTATTCCCAATTAAATTTGTAGTATTAGATGTTTTTCATTTAGAATTGATAAAACATAACAGTTTTTAATATTTTATACTCGATATTATTCACAAAACAAACAAAAATCTGATGTAAACTGAAATAATAAATAATAGTGAAATATAATATTCTGAAACGCAGACAGCACGGATTAATATATCGATTCAACTGAATTTGCAATCTGATAACGAGGAAATTGGTAGCAACTTAATCCTTCAATTTGTGTGCGAGGACGTCAGGACAATTTTCATAGACATTCAATACAAGTACGATTTGAAACTATAATAATCTTTGAATCTTTGATCATAACCAGCTTTGAATGTAGACATGTACAGCTATTCTTGTAGTCAACAAAATAAATAAATTATTTATAAAATATTACGTTTATATTTAAGTTACTTTATTTATCTCTAATTTAATTGAAAAAATATCTCGTAAATAAAAAAATAACAGCTTTGACATGTAGACATGAAGAATATTCTTGTACGTAATCAACAACAAATAAATTATTTATAAAATATTATTTTCATATTTAAGTTATTTTAGTTATTTCATATTTATTGAAAAAATAACTCGTAAATAAAAATATAACTTCGAAAAACAGTCCATTGGCTAGTTATTTTAACTATACATGCTATAAATGCATCACATCGAACCGCAAACGTATTACAGTATTAATAGGGATCGGGTTCATCAATTTAAATCGCCTATATTTTACCAACATGTGATATAATTATTTACACCACACGACCACGACACGATTAAAATAATTACTATTTTCATTTACATAAAATAGCAGCTTTAATAAGCCGTTTTACACTATACGATAAATTTGATATATTTATTTTAATCCGGTCGTTGTCAGTATTTGTAAATTGTAATACTCGTAAATCGTGTAATGACGTCATCTGCAATCAATCCAACAAACAAATTTCATTAATGTTCTGTAATTTAAGTATTATTATTGAAATTTAATCAAGCAAATAGTAATTATAAGTTATCTGGTATACGTTTAATTCATTAAGTTTTACTTTCTAATAGATTTTATCTGCTCGTTCTGTTTGTAATGTACAACTAAGTAATTGGAATGTAAAAGCTTGTATATTATTTTGAAATATGATAAAATATAAATTTACATTGTATTAAATAGTTTTTTCTTTAAAAAAAAAACCAGCCTCCGGATTCGACAAATAATCTTTATGTCATGGGGATTTTATAAAAATAGAAATAATGGACATAATAACACCCAAAAACCGCGTGGGAATTGAACCCACGAACATTGACTAAACAGAGTAACTAAGCACTAAGTCCATTTAATTTTTTTTTCTTATAAATATATACTCATACATACGCATATTCTCACGCATAATATAATTAAAATCAAACCAAAACAAATAACATGCATTCTATTATGAGAATAGTATTCCATAGAATGTTATCGAAAAGTAAATTCTAGTATATTTCGCTGCATTCCGCGCGTTATCTCTAAGCAGTCTTTCGATGCAATTAGCTTGCAACAGGCAAAAGTACCGCATAATGATAACATTACAGCAACCGCAGAGACAGGTAATGGATTTAAATAACGATGAAGATTTACATAATGTTTTATCTTATTATATAAATATTGTATTAAAATTTTCGTGAATCATGATTACTATATATAAAAACGTTAAAACTATCGATTTGACTGACTACTTTCAAACCTACTCGGGGTTCTTATTGTCAACTTGAAGCATAGTTGAATGAACTGTGGAGTTCACTTTTATCTCCAAACTAGTCAAATTTTAATAATACTGACGTAAGTTCTGTCGTATTTTTTCTTTAAATGAGAAAATGTTAAGAAAAGATATACATTGCCGCAACTCACCTAGGGGGCGGTGGCGGCGGATCTCTAGACCGCCTAGGCATCAACCTGGGGCTATTCGGCGTACTCGCAGATTGTCCCGCCCCGCTGTGGTCCGTGAACCGAGAGAGCGGGTCAAATATCTGCGACAGACGCCGCGACCTCTCCTCCGACATCGTCACAACACAACACTAAACTACACTACACTAAAACACAATCACATCACGAGTTTCAAATGCACTATTTCGAACGGTCCGAACAATTTAAACTACGGAAGCTGTTATCGCAGGTTGACAGATGGCGCTCGATTCGACGCGGGATTTGGCGCGCAATCTCGGACGCCATCTTGATTCCTCTGATCTTTTTCACAGTTTAATGTGGCTTTGCTCTTTATTTAGAATTCTGAAAAAGAAATAAGAGATTAGGTGGGAAGGTGAGAAATTAGGCAAGGTGACTCAATTAGTTCTTGTTATTGAGTGAGAGTGGAAATTAAATGTCAACGTTGCGAGAAATGACAAACTACTAGTCTTTGAAAGCTTTTCCGGTGAGTTCGTGCTATTTTAGTTAATAATTTAAACGGCTTATGTCAGGTCTTTTGAAAGTTGATTACATTTTCTTCTCAATGTTTTGAAAAGTTTATAAGTGAAACCCAGAATAAGATTTAAGCTATAATTAAATCTGAACGAATATAATATATTTCGAGTTACCTTACGTAATCAGAAGACATTAAAATGTTGTAATCTCGGTGTCAGTTTTTATTGCGACTAACCATAAAACTATTTTAGTTGTTAATTTGACTCACATGTTTGATTTAGTGTTCATTATCTATTTCCGGATCACAAGTCATTAAACAAATCTAAACGTTTCACGTCCAATTTATAGTTTCCAAGTTGAGATGAAATCGTATACTCATTAAATATTGTCTGTTTTTCGTTTCGTTCCTTGACAATAATTTGAATAAATATTACGTTTCAAACATCAAAAGTTATGTCACTTTCATGATCTAGTACATTTTGTAATTGGATGTATTATTTACAACGAACATTTAAATACATTTGGAATGTATGTGTGAGTATATTTATACAATTAACACATACAAATTAAATTGCTGGCACTCTTACAACACATCGAAAACCGAATTCATCCCTTCGTTATCAAGTTCATTGATTAGAGAGACCTAATGCTTATCACATTACAGCCGAAGTGAAAAATTACTTTACGGGGTGGCAAATTAAAAGGTCACTGCCCAGAAAATTGGCAAAAGACCCGGGCAGATACGATGTGATTAATGTTATCAGGACGTTATCTAGCCCTTCTTAAATTGAGGTCAACCCTTCTTGTTGCTATTTTTATCTACTTTGAAAGGTAAGTTAAATAAAATGAATTGGAATAATCGGATTTCAATCTTATTATTTTTTTTATATTATAACATAGTAGTATTATGTTACATACAATATTTTCAAATAAATATAAATATAATTTAGAACTTTTTTCTAGATCTTTTCCTCAGAAGATTTTGATAAAAAAAACCTTGATGAATTTTTTTATTAATTACATATATTACGTATCATTCACATCTTATATATATAATATTGGTGAAATACCAAACATAATTAGAATATTATATTGCAATATATAATTTAATATTTACTCTGTGGATATATTATAATCAATATTTTAACATTTAATAACTTAAAAATTAATTACTTTTTAATCAAACATAGTATTGGTAGTTTTATTTAATTAAGCCTACCCTGCAAGGGTTAATTCTTGGTCAGTTTTGGCAAAGGTCTTCCCATGTAATGGCTTAGTGCCAATTGGAACATGTGGTGCGACAATTTGTGAAGATTATATAGGATTTGCTACATTGAAGACCTCTATTTTGATTTTGGCACCTTTTAATAAGATTCTAGAATAAGATATATCAAATTTATCAGCTTTTAAAAAAGTGCATTATAAAAAATGAAGTTGAACATTATTTTAGTCAAGAAGATGTATGTTGTCTTACATATATATTTAAAATTTAGTTAATAACATGATGATGTTACAATAAAACAACCTAACCAAAATCTAGTCAAGTATGGTGCTAACAAGTGCAAGTATTTTTTTTTTAAATTTCACAGACACACAAGAACAGCCCTAATGACGTGGGGTAGAAAACTCATTAGGGTTCCGTGTCCAGCAAGTGCGAAAACATGGGATACAATACATCTATAGACTATGGGTACACGCATTATTTGTTTTTAATAAAAAATCTAAATTATTGAATTCTTTATTAATATGAAATAAAATAAAAAATCGTCTTCTTATATACTACAATATAACTATAGAATAGTCTGTTTTTAAAGATATTTTCTTTATTTAAATATGGTTTAACTATTGATGGTTGATTCCCTTTGTAAGGATCATTCAGTGAAGTCCCTCTTGACAGAAATACTAACACGAGCTTAACATCGTACAAAGCACGTACAGTACGTGGCACATTTTTTTAAGGTATCAAGAACTGGTTCAATCTGGTTTAATCTGGTTCAATCTTATTCAAAATATATATGAAAATAATTAATTAATTATTTGTGAAAGCAGCGAGCAAAAGCTTGTTTATTTCAGTACATAAATAAGGCGATTCCTAAAGCATGTATAGTTTTTGTAGTCATTAGTGTGTTAAATAGTAAGCAGTGTCTTTGTCCGAGGGTAATGGTCCACACGGGCTGGTAGCAGATGGTCATTTAGAGCATATGCCGCTTTATGTACTAGCCTCTTTGTCAATTTGTAGTAAATTGGTACTTAACGAGAAAAACGAATTGGCAGTTTTATTAAAGAAATAGAAAGATATTTCATTCCTGATGGTTAAAAAAACTTATTTTTATTTACGAATATTTATGTCAGAGAAGATCTCTCATCTATATATATATATCTATATGTATATATATCATCTATATATATCCACATATACTTATATATCTATACATATATTTTTTTGCACTTACTAACGTTCTCTCCTGTACATCTTAAGGTTGGCTATCAGAAAATGCTTACTTAGCATTAAACTCTCCTTTTGTACAAAAATGTGTAAATTTGTGCAATAAACTATTAAAAAAATATATAAATAAATAAACATTTTGGAGGGTACATGGAGAATTCTTGATGACTCAGCGAACAATCTTAAGCATCTAAATATCAAAGCCGATAAGGCTATCAACTCCAAATTGGGACCTCATTTTACTCTAAAGATCTATTACCCTAATTTCGTGGCATGGGGCCTATTCATTCCGCATATCTTAGAAGGGGCTTTTACCTCCTGCATTTTGGATAACGCGATTGACCTTATCAATATACGCTTTTTGGAAACGTATTAGAGTATTTAAGTATATATACACGATATTTAAGGGCCAATATTATAAAAGGGTAACCTATATTGTTTCAATTCCCGAGAATATTTTGTATAACATAACAATGGATCCTTAATTAAATATGAGAATTACAATTTCAAATACAACTTGAGTAAGAGGTTTTGGGACTTGGACTTTATCGAATCTCTTCACATATGTTTATGATTAGTGATGTGACACGTCAGGAGTGAAATATAAATATTGTAACTTACAAATGTGGAATTAACATTTGAGAGAAAGATTTAATATACTATTTAAATACAATATGTAAAAAGAGAATAAAAAATGATTTTAATTAGTTTATATACTATGGTTTATTATATTAACTTTTTTCAAATCTTAATATTCAGAAGATTTTAACTAAATTGGAGTCTGCGTTCAACACAATAATCTTAGGTATGACGTTATCTTGCTCCTGATTTCCAACAGGTAATCACAAGAGACCATTGCAATTCAGTGGCATCTAATCCTAACACTGATATAAGCACTAACCAATCTATTTGGCAGCGAGCCAGCTGATACCTGTCTTATGACCCAGTTCTATCTAGATCTTATTTGAATTGGCAGTTTGATATTATTGGAAACTAAAATAAATGAACAATGTTTTACAGCACAAGTAACTTAAAACAAATATGTTAAACTTTCATTTAGTTAGTGTTAATGAAATAGCAAGTGGAAGTATAACTAACTTGTCCAATTTGATATTACATTTTGGTTAAGATTTCTAATTATATTTTTAACACACATTATAAGAAATAAATTTATAAATTTTACTTCTTATTCTTGGTAATAATGTCTATATTGAAGATGTTTTTGCATTTTTTGTTTCTTACAACATTTTTCTTTAAAAACGCAGCATTAACCGATATTACTCTATAAAATTTATGGAAAGTATCGATATTTTTTTCCACACCACTGTCTGCTATCTCGCGCAGACAATAGCCGAGCCAAACGGCAGATTTTAATTACGAGAGCCGCCTGGAGGCTGTGTTATTCATTGTGCCTTTGTACTATGCCTATTTTGAGTTTCAGACCCATCTTCATATAAATAGGTAGGTTTTAAACAAAAAGACCAAAACCGAGCATCACCCATTCGTACAAGAAATTCAAAACGTCAATCAAGTGTAAAAAATATACCAAGAATTAAGGATTTAAAACTTCTAGTTAGGTATTTAAATATATTCTGTAAAAAGTCAACGAACTGTGAATTTTCTGTTGAAGAATCGTTTTAAAATATCAAAGGAAAAGTTCAAATTGCTTCTTAGAACTACTCGTTGAAAACCTCAAATTTATACAATGCAAATAATGGAACTGGCGAGTATTACCAGAAACGCTGGAAACAGAAACAATAGTATTTCCAACTATTCTCTAGAACGACCTCCATTTTGAAGTTCTTTGATAATACCCTATTTAGATATGAACCCATGCATGGAAACTAACACGGTTAGGTATGAATCAATGGTCCAAAACTTTCAACTATGTCTCACTTATTGCTTCTCATTTGTAATACTATTATAACATTAAATATTAAAAACATGTTTAGAAATAAATATCATTATTAGTTAAATATTAAAAAACTGATAGACTATTACTTATTTTTGTAATAATTTTACGCTAATAATTCCGATTTAATTATTCAATACACACAAACTTATAAAACGAACAATACATGTAATATTACCAACCAAAAGAGCATCAAAAAAGGCAAATTTTTAAACTTTGAAAGGACGAAAATGTGATGGGTGCAATAAACTAAGTGTTCATTCGCTTACCAATCAAATTAGCAGATTGGATCAACGTTTCTTAGCGAGAGAATATTTGTGAGAGTTTTCAGCTGAACATATAAATTCCAATACCATTGAAATACTATTCTAGTTGTTTTAATCCTTAAGACCAAAAGAAATTTAAATTTAAATATATATTTTTTCTTTTTTTCGTATTTTAAAAATAATGGTATGAAAAAATGCGTAAATGTATATAATAATACTTAATATAAATTCAGTATTAAAAAATAGAAGAGGAAGTGGTGAAAGAAACCCCAACATCCGAAATATAATACAAATCCTTACAAGTGCAGAACAAAAGAATCTTAATAAAATATTTTTCATTATCCTCATTCTATGAGAAATGTTTTAATTTTATTCTTAAAATTCTCTTTAAAATAATTTCGAATAATTTTGCAAAATTGTGAATATTTGTCAATGTCATAAAAAATCATTAAGATGATATAAATCTGACATAAATTCTGAAAACTTAATAAAACGGATATTACTAAAACATAAAACAACATAGTTGATATAATAAAGAGAAAGGAAAACATATTTCTCATGACATCCGGAACTATTGAGATAACTTAAAAATCTTAAATGGTTCCATACATTACTTACACGTGATCGTAACTCATCGTACGACTGAATTAGTCGGTAAATAAAACGCAGGAAGCGTAACTAGGTCACGGGGCTATAATGGCGTCGGTAAGAAAATCTTGTGATTTGTGACTCAAGGATACTTTGATATTTTGCCGACTATTTCATATATAGTTAATATTTTAGGGCAATTAGCCGAATGGCAATATTGGATCATACTTTTAAATTTAATCATATACATTTTTAAATAGCTTCCTGCATCTTCAGTACTACTACTACGACATTTTTTGGTATTCTACTTCCGATACTCTCAATTTACTATATTATTAATTTAGGCTACATTTTTCTGTTCAAAAATAATCGCCATTTAACATAAAACTAAATTATATTATATACTGAAATTTTCTAAAGGAATCATACAATTTACTGACAAAAACTTAACAAAAAACCGATAGTTTTTGACGTTTATCAAGTTCATAAGAACAGAAATAGACAAACAGATACGGCCAGGGGACTTTCATATGTATATATATAAAAAGCCATCCAAAGTTAAAAATTCAATCAATAAGTCACTATCAAACCATTTTAAATATCTCAGCTCAGAGGTTCTATAAAGACGGTCAGATATCGCCTAGGGAAGCATTTGAAACAGTATTTGAGTTATAAAGAGAATTTACCATTAATAATATATCAAGCACTCAGCTATTTTAGATATTCATAGAGGATCTGAAACATTAAGCAACTTATATCAGGATACAGTTTCATATTTTGTAAATTTGAATATTTTCAGTATCTTACTGAACATATTTTAGATTAGTATTAACATTTTAATGAAAACTTTGGTTATAATTCCGATTACACAAATCGAAGAACAATTTTGTCATATGTATACAAGCAAACCTACTACCCTTACTATAGTCGAATATTATTAAAAATGTCAATACTCTTCAAATTAAATAAATATAAATAAAACGGCTAAAGCGTTTGTTTGTTGAAGGCACGCGTCATCTGAAATCAGAAACCGAGGCGCGAACGTAGTGATAAAATACAATGCTCCTAATGAAGAAGACCACACTCAACCAGGTTTCTGGTGACTTTAACATTTATGTACTGCTGTGTACTAAATACACAAGAAAATAAGATATATACCAGTCATATAAACTGATAAAAAAACCGTGCTAATTTTAGAAACTACTTGATGTATTTTTTTACTGATTATAAAGCAGATATAGATTATGCAGCATTAGCTATTTTTAATTATCTTAATAGTAAATAAAATTGTAAGTACCGCGTGCAACAGCTAATAAAAATATACAATATTTAGTTAGTACACATAATGAGTCATTAACCACTAAAACAATTGCTTAGGAATTAAATTGTAAAAAAAATAAAACATTTTATGAACTATTATGAAATAGTTTTTATTTGTTTGTCATTCATCGTGTATCAGAACAATACAAACTGAGAGTGCTCTCCAGACGTTACTGCGACTTTGAACTGTTATGCCGCGCTATTGGTTTATACATTATATAAATAGTGATGCACTGTAAAACTACTTCCACTGTGTATACTCGGCTTTATGAACATAGATTTGAAGTGTTTGTTTCAGGATTGTAAATATCGCTTTAATCAAAGATAATGGTCAATACGTTATGAAAGATACATTGGTGAATATTATACATACTTAAATAGGTATAAAGTTATTTTAATTAATATAAATAACTTTGTTAATTGTAAGGTAGTACATAAATATATAAAAAAAAGTAATAAAATTTATGGTTTTTCAGCATAACACATCAACTCCTTATAAATGTTATTTATTTTTAGTTTGCACTACTCCGTATGTATTTTTATATTCTCTATTAATAGAAACCACTTTTTCTAACTCTTATTGTTACCGAATTATTTATTAATGTTTTCTAAGATTTACACGAGTACTACACATTTCAATAAAACTATTTTACGGATATAACTCGCGTTTATTATTACATTTTTAAATTTAACCCGACGTTTCGAATGCTTTGCAGCAAACGTGTTCGCGGTATTGAATTATTTATTATTTAAATAAAAATAATACAATAAATTTAAATATTATTAAGCTTATTTTAATTATAGCAAAATTTAAGTCATGTTAAAAATAAATGATCGCAATTGCTTAAACTGAAATTAAAAAAACATCAAATCTCTGATGTTTCTGTTATTTGAATTGAGTCTACAAAGTACTTAAATAATATTTATTTAACAATATTCTTTAAAAATTCAAAGACAAAAGAGAATCAAGCAGATGTCTTTATAAAATTAATTTACCAAAGTGATTACATTAATGAGAACTTTTACTTTGAAAGAAAATCGATTATATCTCAAAGGAAAGGAAAGACGAAATTACTTCCATCGTCTTTAATTACGTAGTTTTGAAATAGAACGAAAGCATTTTTAAAAGGATTTTTAGTTGTGCAAAAATACAAGCTGTTGCTAGATTTGGCGAGTTAGTTATTAAAACTAAGACATATCTAGTTTTCTTATTGTGCTTTTTATTTTCAACCAGATTCAGTCAAATATCAGTGCATTCTAAGTTAATGATACGTTAATAATATAGTTATTTGGGTCTGTTAGGTTTAAATATATCTGAATGTATATATTTATCCATACGATATGGGGATAAACGTGGGATTAATAATAATTCTTTGGGACAAAATCTACAGAATTGATACAGGATGTTATTTAAAAATATGCTTGTTAAAAATTAAAATTTATAAAACGTAAGAAAACAAATGTACTTTCTTACTAGTCAGTACATTCAAAGGCAGCTCTAAGGCTCTATAAATCGCTGTTTCACGGGCCACTTAACGAAGGAACTGAAAAACTTATCTAACTCTAAACCCAGGTACAGTTATCAGCGTAACTCTTATTGTAATTCATTTACACTATATTATAATTATTATATGATAATTAATTTTAAATTACCCTTGCAAGTTAGACAGATAAATATTATAAAATAAATAATTTTCTTTAAATAATATATATATATCATTAAAATAACAAATATATAAAATTTTAGATTATTTGAACAGCAATAGCAAACCCTTTAATTAAAATTTAATTATTTCATTTAAATATATCACTTGACATCACACCAGTACAAAACGCATATAACGGCATATCGATGGGGCCAGCTCCCCCAATGTGGCATAAATAATCATGTCTTGATGTTATCAAGAGAAAATACGATGGCGAACTGAAAATAGTTTCCTTGCCCTAGAGGAATTTTAATTAGCCTTTCTTTGGAGTGGCACAAGCTAAGTTTTATAATGTTTTTCTATGAAATTTACCTCAGTATTTAGAAGGTTCTTCGAATTATTTCTACAGATTTTTTCTGTTCAAGCGAAGCTCTCTATGAGAGGCTTTTCTGCATCTTTTGTGCAAGCATCAATCAAAAACGGTATATCCGAAAATTTCCAAACTTTGCACACTGATAGATATCAGTCATGTGGTGGTTTCAAAAAAAATTAAAAAAAATAAATAAAAAATGTAATAATGTATCATATTGAAAAATAGTTGAGGACAAAATGCGTCGACGTTTTGTAAACGCAACTTCGGAAAATTTCGCGAGTGCAACGAGTCAAATTGAGATCTGGTTCGCGCTCCTAGTAAATTTGATTACTCAGATCTGAAATCAAAATATATTATAGAGTGACATATTTAAAGACAAGAAAGCTGGATACAATCTAGGACGAAGGAGTAAGAAACTCGTTCGTCCTAGATTGTTTATTCAGATCGCGACAAACATGGCCGATTCAATAACCTAAATGCAAGATCCTTTAGATAGACTAACTGTAGTTAATATAATTAGAACTGGGTAGAATGGGTATATATATTAATACCACCTTCTCACAGAAGATCAGTAAAGTACTTCCAATAATAACTCTACAAGGACGGTAACAGACTTGTAACTATCTAGTGTGAGCAAATGTTTATGAGCAGCTGCAAAAATTTACAATGAGGTGGAACTTATGTCTGTCATCCTACCAAATACAAAAATGTAATTACCGAAAACAAGTATCAAAGACAATATTTAAATAAAATCAGGGAATATAAATTTAAGCTTGATATTATGTATCCTGATCGGTTTATTGGGTATTTAATACTAGGTCCACGCAAGCGGGGTTAGCCTCGCGACGCATCGCGCGTCAAACATGTTAACTATATGGGAGACATTTTATCAATTATCTCGAAAACTAAACTTAAGATTCGGCTGATTTACAATCCAGAACGAGTTTTGCTCGTTATGCGCATGTGTGCAAAATTTAGTGCGTGTAGCTCAAAAATTGAAGGAGGAGTAAGGTAACAAAGAGTTGAATATTTGAGTAGTAAAGAGCTTCGCTTCGCTCCGCTTCATAAAAATATTTTGATAGCATCACCTAGAAAACATTGTTCAAGTTGGTACTTGCAGTAGCTTTCGCCAAATCTAGTTCTCTTTTATCTTTATTTTCAAATTATACCAAATCATTAGTTATATACTATGAAAGCACTGATCAGCCCAACACCTAACTCTATGACATACGAGCGTGTACAGTACGTGCCGTGCAAATGAGGGGTTGACGAATGCAAAGCATTTGTTTGCTCGTCGCTTGTTAACCCCCACGGAAAATTACAGCCATTACCCCTGATCGGGTTTATTAAATTGGTCGTTTAGACCCGCAAATAGCTGAGTTTTTCAGATAAGCGAGAGTTTATGCATTAGTATGATGTATTGAGGATATACTAAGTAACGTTTTGTGATAAGGGTAATAATACGTTTTATGGTTATCTAATAATATCTGGTTTTATCTGATTTAATTCTAGTGTCCATTTCAAATTGTCGTTTTCCCTCATAACTTCTAGGGAAAATTTTGGCTCCTCATTAGTATTAGTTTTTCAAGATTCAGTATAAAATTCCGCATTTGATTTATATATAGAATTTTTTTTAAAGATATATTTTTCATTTCCCAAATACTATAACTACCTAATTAAAATAAAATATTTTCTCATTAATTATAAATTATAAAAGTATCAAATAATGAGCGCTGACACAAAGAACAACCAGACTCCGAACAGTAATTTGTAGCTCGTACAAATTATCCCAAGTAGGAATCGAACCTACGACTTTTGGTTTAGCAAACAAACCCACAAACCACTACACCAAAATTAAGTTTTTTATGTGATTGAAATTGTTTAATCTATTTATTAAATATCAAAAAGCGAATCCGGAACATTTAATAATAATTGTCTGTATGTTTGTGTCGCGTCGCTTATGATTGTCACGTAGCACCAGCATGCTGTGTCAGCAATTTTCTGTTCGAGACACCACAAAATAATTCATAATGTTAATTTAATTTAACACAATACGGATAGCATGTTAATTTTTCTTTTTAAGTATAAATACATGAATTTTATTTGAACTGGTTTGAATGATTTGATATGATTTAAGTTTATTATTTTCTTTTCTCTACTGGGGTGAGTTTCTTTATATATATATATATATATATATATATATATATATATATATATATATATGTATATATATATGTTGTAATATTAAGTTATAATAACATACGTATACAATATACTCTTTCTTAGGGTCCTTTTGTATATTAGACACATTTATTTTGGTCTTTCATACCCCTAAGGGCAAAGGTTAAACAAAGCATGGCCCATGTAAATAAAACCCAACTTGAGCCTAACTCCACAGACATGTACTATAATGTAAATCTTAACGTATTTATAAATTGTAACGGAAATCTTAATTATTCATGAACGTGAATAAATTGTAATCTTACTAACAATATATAATATATATTTGATTAAATCAGAAAATTAAATCTGTAACAATCTGAGATTGAAATATTCCATTAAGAAGGAGAGTTGCCAGAGAGTTATCGTATTGAAATACGCGGTTTAGCTCCATTCTATAATTAAGATGGCATTATTTAAAATGCCGCAACACCGAGAACACATCACTCGGCAAGTACACACCTATTTTATACAGATTTTCAAGTAATTACGATATTTGTCCTAATTAATGCATTAAATAAAGTTTAATTTTAATATTAATGTCTAAATTTATCAACTCTTACTAGTTTAAATTTCAAATTAATATTGGATGAAGAATGTATCAACACGAGAACCGGCTACACTTGGAATTTTATTTCTGTTGCACCAACAACTGACCTATCGTGTCAGTACTCAAAATAAAATTTCGTTACATATAAATGTTGTTTACGGACTATTATACAATACATGTTTAAAAGTGTCTTAACAAATTTTTGAGGATTATTTTTAATAAATCATACATTAAATTCATACATAAAAATTAGTAGTTTTTGGTGGCGTGTCATAAAACAGTTAACACAGAAACTATTATAGTATAAATTTTGGGACTGATATAAAATATGAAAACGCTTTTAATCGGTTATTTTGCTTTTCTTTCAATAATTAAACCTTTTCGTGCGTGACTAATACATTTAATATTTTTCCATTTTCTTTTTTTTTATCAAAGCCATAAATATCCGAGTCGTAAATATTATGTAATGTTTGAATGTTCGTTTTGTTAAAAAACAGAATATAATATAAAAAAGTTTCATATATTATTATAAGAAAATATCTTAGAAAATGAAACGAAATGGCTTTTTATATCAGCTACTAAATCCAAAAGCAAATGAACAAAAGAACTAAAATAGGTCAAAAAACGGCGACCCTAAATCGAAGTCAAGCGTGGTATCTGGGTTAGGATAGGTTACCAGGGCAGTCTAATTTCAAGACGAAAATGAACCAATTTCTTGTAGATAATTCATCTTTATTATTAAAATATTCTGTCCTGTAAGCAATATTTAAAAAGGTATCACAGCAAAGTCAATTAGATTTGAAATTAAGAGGACGCTAAGAGCCGACGGAATAAGTTGCTTTTCAATTTGCATAAGACCATTACGCGCAAAGAAAAAACAGCGGAATGGTGGAAAATTTTAATGTAAACTCAATTTTCTGATTAACATATTTACAAACAGAAACTTTCTTTCAAGAAAATAGAGATAATTTTCACTAAATACAAAAAATGGTAAAAGTATTCAAATTATTTTAAAGTAGCATGATAACTGCAGTTTGTTCACTCTTGGTTCACTTCCTCTTCATGCAGCATACATTGAAAGTTGGCACATAATCGTTTGAAGTTTCATCAGTAACAATGAAGTCTAGAACTTTGTTCGTGGTGAAGTTTGCCCGAAGTCAAGATGCTAGTGAATTATGTACGTTTGGTACAAGGTTCATATTGCACACGTAAAACTGTGCGCGAACATTCTGTCGACAATTTCAAACATAGACCAGTCCAATCGATAGACAGACAAATTCACGCAGCGTCACAAAATGGGGCATCGTAATCAATTTGATTTCAAATGTGTACTAAATAACAAAAATCATTGTATATTCTATATTATTAATTAATATTGTTAACAGTTATAATATTTTATACTTAACCAACAAGTATTCATAAAACAATTACTTCATAATTACATTTTATTAAATCTCTGAGTACAAGGAATATTAAATATTTGTTACAAATATTAATATCTCTTAGAATTCCAAATTAAAACGGAGTTTCAAATAAAAATTTACATAATCTTATTAACGAAATCCTTTTATCTAGATATTTAGATATTAACAGAGAAAGCTTTAACAGTCTGAATAAGGACAAAGAGAGAGGTTTCAGTTTAAAGTTTGATTGTGTTAGCACTAAGATGGCCGACTGTCGAAATGAGTTTGGCCGAGAAGTAACATTAAAGTTTGTTTCTAAAAGAGGTTAGTCGAAAAAGTTTTAATAATTATGAACGAAACAATGATTTATAAAAGTTGTCTTAATTTTTGCACTATTTTAATAATTTGATATAAAATAGTTTATTATATATATCAATCTTATAAAACTTGTATTTTTTTGATCCTTACATCGTAGCTAGTACACCAATTTTACGTGAACAGGAAAATGTGTGAATTCACGAGAAAAGCTGAACATTTCCTCTGATAACAGACAATGACTGATGTTGGGAGACGACGTGACAAGTTGCTGTTTTATTGCTTTTTACCAAAAACTGGTCTTTTTTTCCTTAGACGAGTTAAATAGTTGGAGTGTGATTGTGTGTTTAAAACACACTTGTAATACTCTAAATATTAAATACACACGACTACATTCTAATTAACGAAATAACTCAGTACTAAATATAGTAGAGTAATAAAGGTTTAAAAACATTTATAAAAGTTATTATTTATCCACCCATATCAAGCTCATAATAAGCTTAAAGAGCTAAGTCTGCAAGTGAAAGAGGAAATTTCATATAAATTTTAGCTGCAATTTGCAGTATACGATGTGTACGAGTATATCAGAGTGTAAAGATAAAACACACACACACACACACAGTAGCTTTGAATAATTAATTATATCTAAACGTTACACTACATTTATTTTAACTATAATTTACTATACTAGCTTTGTTCTGTGGTTTCGTCCGCAAAATGTGTAGAGAAATAAGTAAGTATTTAGAATTGCTCAATTTAATCAATCTTTTGCAAAAGTTACATTACTGTAAAGTTATAAAATTTCAGTAGTTGTTGCGTGAATGACTAACAAATATACATACGTCTTCAAATTTGTATTAATAATTTTACTAGGATAGAATAAGGAGTTTTGTATACATAAAGATATATATGCACATACAAACAGACATACCTTGTTTGCTGTACTCCAGTGTACACATTGCCCGGAAGCTCTGTTTATTTTTCATTTACCGGATGTAAATATAACATATTGTTTAAAGGAATAATTAAAAACATAAATGTTAATATTTACTGATGTACTCGACGAGATTATCTTTTTATAATTATGCTTCGCTTGTTTTTCAGGAATATGCCTGTATAATATTTTATGAAACTCAAACAAATAGTACTTTT
This sequence comes from Mechanitis mazaeus, assembly GCA_959347395.1. NCBI lineage: Eukaryota > Metazoa > Arthropoda > Insecta > Lepidoptera > Nymphalidae > Mechanitis > Mechanitis mazaeus. The sequence goes on from OY365744.1 coordinate 23,716,529, forward strand.
GAAGGGGCTATGAATCCCTGGAGTGTAAAAAATATTGGTATGATGAATAACAATATTTGACTGTGTGTGAGTGTGTGTGAATATGTGTGTGAATGTGTGATATGCGTTCATGAAAAGACAAAATGTCAGAAAACCTATATATACATATATTATAACAATTTCCATATTCTACACCAACACCATACCTACTGGATAAGAAAGAAAAACTTTGCCCAGCGCTGGGAAGTTAAACGTCTCGTTCTATTGCACTTTCAGTGCCTACTTGACTTAATACAATAGAAAGAAATAATTAATATATTTTTTAATAAATGCACACCAAGATAGAAATATAGGCCTTGTAATAAATATATCTATATATTATTTATTTGTAAGATATAAACTATATCTGTATAAAATACAGAACATAAATTCTTAACAATTTTTCTTCCATAGTTACATAATAAATAAAAAGAGTCCAAAACTACGGTTCAGATATAAGTTATTTACTTAACTCGGTTAAAACATATCGTTACATTTATTGCATTTGTGATGTACAGTTCGTGAGGCCGCAATTATTGTTCTTGTATCTTTAGTTCTGATTTATATCTTTTCTTGATGTTTTGTTTATCATTTTGTGTTTCAAACTTTTCTCATACGTCTTGAGAAAGTTTTTTTCAAGCTACTTGTGTTATGTATGGAGAAAAGTTTGTGTACTAATGTGATATTTTATAATGTCAACACTAAATGTTGTATATTTAAGATATATTAAACCAGTCCATTTGTTCAAATTCGTGCTTCAGTTGACTTGGTTTTCATCAATCAAATACCTTAATAAGAATTCTAAGTTTGAAAAAATCGGTCAAGTAATTCATTGACCTAACCTTCCATCTTTGACCGTTCATAACTTTTGATCAACAGATCGGTCAAACGTAAGACTATTTTTTTCCTACTCAGGAGGTCAAGATCTGTCTATAAGGTGGTTTGCATGAAGTTCATGATGAGTCAGGGGTATAAGTTTTTATATTTTTTTTCAAAAATCAACGGAAGAACGAAAATCATGTCATTCCTAAATTATAAGCCACGTCTATAGATAGAAAAACTGGAACTCCTATACATAAAGTTCTGAATTCATAAGCAATAAAACTGGGATGATCCCATCCTGAATTGGTTTGCTTCAGCCAAATATTTATGTATTATCGTTGACAGACATAAACACTTATTTCATCGATAAATATTTTAATATTTACTTTAGTAATATACAATTTATTACGATACGTAATCCCAAAAAATACGGCAAAAAATGTCTTCAGCAAAGAAATTAACGAATAAAACTCAGCTTAAAAACTTTAAATTATAAATCTCATATTAAATTATAAGCTACATATTTTAGGCTTTTATAAACAAATAAAACAAACATAAAATATAACTACGAAAATCAAACATTAATTTTAAAATCTCAACTCTTGTGTATAATAAAATGTAACCTCCACCCTCATTCATTTCATGAAAGTACACGAAGTAATAGGACATATAAAATATAATTCAATCAGATCTTATTTGGAAACCCGATATATGAGTTTATTATTAATACAAAATCAAAATCTCTATTGAAAGTATTTTTTTTATTTTCAAAGCTCGGAAACATGATGTCTCTGAACTGAGAAGAACTTTATTGTTAACCATTTCTAATTACAAAAAAATAAGAACATTTAAGACAAACAGGGGTTTAAGACAGTCTATAAAAACAGAACATGTAAATTTCCACCAAAAATATATGTTAATAAAAAAATCTTTTAAAAGGAATTTTATAACAAAACAAACATTACAATAATTTATATTTTATTGTCTAAAACAAAGATTTTATTACCTTTTACGAACACAAAAAATTTATGGCTTTTGTTTTAAAAATCCTCATTTCCATCTGATAGTTAAACATTTAATTAAAACTGGTACCAGATAACGCGGGCCCGGGGTCCCGGAAAATATTATAGACTTTTAAAAGACCTCTGTAATAAAGCTGGTTTTATACATATTTGCGTATTGTAATTTAAAAATACGACCGTAATAATGATATATTTTTAGCAAGCTTTCTGTTTTATATGAATATTATTTATTTAGTTTTTTGGTACAAAAACCTAGTCCTGTCTCTAGATGTATTACAACATATATATACAGATTTTTCCATCATTTAGTCATAAAATATTTTCATATATTAAATGTATTACTTATAAAAAATCTAAAGTAGAACTAAATAATGTAAACTCCAATAATAATATAGATAAAAACATAATAAAAAACGTCTTTTTTTTGTACACACATACTGCCTTTCATTTACAACTCTCCTTCACAGGTCTGCTGGAAGAGATTTCAATATAAAAGAAGCAGTGCCTTTGTTACTTAATTACTCTTACTTAATTACTCTTTATATTATATTCTGTGTGTACATAAATTGGTTAATAAATAAATAAATAAAACAATTTTTTACGGATTAAAACTCGCGTATAATTTGTCTCGTCTAAACGCGAACACGATTGCTACAAAGCATTTAAAACATCGGGTTAAAATAAAAATGTAACCAAATTATACGAGAGTTTTAATCCGTAAAAAATAATTTTATTGGAAACGTGTACTCGCGAAAATCCAAAAAAATTACTAAATAAATCAATTTTAAACAACATTAATTCTCGGAATAAACATAAACGAGACAGACAACAATACCGTCCAAATCCATATAATAGTTAGCAAAGTTACCTCCAAGACTAACATTAATCTAAGCCGACGATAACCACGGAGCGCACTCAAATGGCCGCACTTAAAATAATTTAAGTCCCACAAAACTTCGGCTATAAAGACGCAGAGACAAAGTCCTGCACATTTTTCATTAGACAGAAGAAATTTCAACTCCCTCGTAAACAATTATAAGATGTGTCCGGTTGGGTTAATTGCTCGCTTCGTACCATTATACTTTTGAGAAATGTTCTGTTTTATTTTATATTTCCTTTGTTATTTTTTCAAGTTATTTATGTTTATGACTTTCAAGCAGAAACAGTTAAATTCTGTAGAGAGAAATACGATTAAAGCGCTTCAAAATCGACGTAACTGAATCAAGCGCTGACAAATTATACAAATGAACACAATTTGCCGCAAAACGCTTCACGGGGCGCAATCTGTTACAATTATTTGTATGTAAATTGGAGGGTTTAAGTTCTGCCTGGTCTTCTATCAGAACATTTATCAAAGTTTGTAGTCTCTCGAGATCAACGTCAATTTAGATATATACAGACTGATATAAAAGTAATAAGCCAAAGTGTTTTATGTAACATAATATAAAATTAAACACATGTGACACACACACACACACGCGCGCACACACACATATACACAGTTCAGAAAATAGCTTCGAGCTAAAAACATCATATTCGATAAAGTTATAAAACAAGACTTTCATGGAAATATTTTAGTATCGAGAAGAATTTTTATATCCATTTTGGGATTAAAAATATTTTATCATCTCGTTACAGAAAAGTTCAAGTACAAAAAGTTGAGTCAATTTCCTTAAATTATGCATTACATGACTACTTTGAGATTAGACAGACATGCACACATGAACATAAAAAAAAATGTATATATATTCAAATTCAGGTAATTTTTATATAAAACTATATTTCTACGAAGTATTAGATTATAAAAATTAATATTAACGCTTCTTTAGATGATAAAAACTTAGTTTTGTTTTAGATTTCTTTATTAGGTATCGTGTCAATATAAAGGACCTTACATTATAACTACAATACTACAGCCCAGAACTTGTGTTGCGTCTTTGTGCCAAGTGTCATTAGTTAAAATTACTGAACTCTGCTATCACTCCCCGGGAAGCAGTTAGGAAAGTTCACGAAGGGCCAGAATTACATTTAGAACAGGGACTTGTTCACAAATTATATATACATAATATATCTAAATTAATTGTTAATGTATAAGTTATTAATCTATTAATCATTGTCAATTCTTCAAACAAATTAATGTGCTGCAAAGCACTCGAAACTTCGGGTTAAAATTAAAATGTAACCAAATTATACGCGAGTTTTAATCCGTAGAAAATAGTTTTATTTCAAATGAATACTCGTGAAAATCTATGAAAATACTAAATTAAAATGAATTAATTAATACAATTACAGTGTTATCACACAACTCAAAGTCATCATTCTTCAACAATGACTGAAACGTCAATAAAAGCACTAACAAACCAATCAAATTTCAGTTTAGTTGAAGTTTCAGAAGCAGTTTCAGGCTTTATCTTGTTGAGCGAAATTCTATAGTTAATATTAATTTATGTAAATATACCTCCAATCCGTCAATTATATTAAATCATATAGAAAGAGAAAGATAGAAAGAAGTAAAAGAAAAAGAAGACAAAAAAATAAAAGAAAATTCCCTGAACGTGTTAGTTATGAAATTCTCATTTTTGTTAAATGTGTTAATTTTTTCAAAACTTTCAATAATTCTTTTATAAGCTTGACGAGTATGTGATAACATAATTCTGTTAAAACGAATTTAATTATATAAAAAATCTAAGCATTAGTTAAAATATCAAAACCACAAAATAGTGCCGGTTTCAATATATAACAAAAATTTCTAATAAAAAATTTCTAATCGTCAAATTAGATAATATATAAGGGATACACATAATATTCATAATAGGTCATAAAATATAATTCTGGGACTGTACTTCAAATATAAGAGTGTCGAGGATCCGAAGGGTCACACGAACACAATAAGTCGGGGCTCTGCTTCGGGACACAATTTAAATTGTATATTAGGCTATGTATTTGTAAGTGAGGGGTAAACGAATACAAAGAGATGTTTATAAGAAATCCAATCGCAAGGAAATCACGTTAAATTGGCACCAATTTGGCAAATACCAAATAAACAAGCTTCCGGTGCAATTCAATAAGACAACAATGCAACATTGCCAATCCAAAATAAATTGCGTTTGTTTGCGGTTAAATTATTACAATTCTTTTGGGGTTGGAACAGATATTGTATATATATTTATTACCACTATTAATATATGATATACATATTTCTATAAACAACCTTTTCTTAGAGACATTTTAATAATGAATGCTTTCAAGATTACCGGAAGGCAGTTTCCTCAATTGACCAATATGAAGTCCTGGAAAGGCGGATAAAATACACATTTTTCTTGGTCATCAATCAAAACGGATGTGACGTCAGCTAAGGCTAAGCATCGAAACCTCTTACACGCCTTGCGGGTACACTAATGCCATTGAAGTACATTATAGAAACCTTTCGGTGGGAAGTTAATGGCCCCATGGCAATGAAGGGGCAAATGGGAAGTATATATCAAGAAAACTTTCTCCATAGAGAGTACTCTGAACACCATGGTTACTTATTGCACTGAATTATGTCGTTTAATTATTTTAAAACACTTACTTTTATTCAAGAGATATTTTCTATGAAGATGTGAGCTGATTCATGTTCATGAAGACAATTTGCACCGGCGGTATCAGCGGCTTGCAGTGTAAAGAACTTGATTAAAGCCATTTGAACGAACGAGCCACATTTGCGAGCGTTTGAAGAACAAATTATGATCATCACGGGCGAAATATGAGAATATTTTTCTTTGCCGGCACATAATTGAATGCGTTCTAGTGATGTATCTGCCTTTCATTTGCTTTATTAAAACAAAGTATAATAATACTAGCTGTTACTCGCGGCTCCACCCGCGGACGAGAGATTTTATTTACTATTAGAATAACAAACATTATTAGCGTCATGCTAGATACCTTAAAGCTTTTCTTAAAAACCTATCATAGCTAGAAAAAAAAAAATTCCAATACGTCGGGTAAGTTTCAAATAATAGTACGTTTAAACAAACAATATTTTTATAATATTATTATAGATATTGAATGTTTATTATAAAAACTAAAAAAAAATCAGATTTTTTTCAACACTGTAAAATCTAAAAAACAACTACAATTTTTTCTAGAGCCAAAGTTAAAAATAACTTATCTCTTATAAAATATTCAATAATTGTTGAATTGAACAGTTTCAATATTTAATGTACACTGAAATATATCAAGATAGATGTGAGAGGCGCGTGTGTTGTATAATTGATCTGAAGGACACTCCAATAAACATTTCATCTGCACAATTACTTGTCAGCTGTGTCGGTATCGACTGTCGCGTGTCTACAACCGTTTCTACGTAACAACTCTATATGATATTTATTAGAAACTTGTTTTCGCTCGTTACTTCGCCTGCTTTGATTTTGGTAACATTGATCTTCTTTGTTAATATTAAAAAGCATGTTATTTCTACTTAGGATATTCACATTTTATTGTATTATTTATATATTTCAATAAAACTATTTTTCAGATATAACTCGCGTTTATTATTACATTGTTTATATTTAACCCGACGTTTCGAATGCTTTGCAGCAAACGTGCTCGCGGTAAGACGAGACGATGGTGTCATAAAAAATGTAATAATAAAATGTAATAATAAATTTGTCAATTACATCCCGTAATTAATAAACAAACAAACAATCTCTTCAACTGTATAATATTACTAAAGTTTAAATAAAATGAAAGAAGTTGAAAATGAAGAAAGATAAAGTGACTTCATACTTCCAAACTGCTAAATAAACGATTCAAGACCCTCCGCTGAAACAGACATGACCGAGCAGTACTGATAATTACAGTGGATACTAATGTTTTTTAAGATTTACACTATATATATATGTAGCTGTAGTATATATTAAGGTGTCTTTTGAGATTTCATTTTAAAATGTAGTCCATAATACACTGACATCCTTAATATTTTAAAATGATATTAAATGTTTGAAATTATAATTGTTACGTAATAATACAGACCCCGAAACTTTAGGTTTTGAAATGTCTGTTTATCTCATCATTTAATATGAGTCTACAGAAATTACTTACAAAATGGTTCATTACCAAAAATAAAAACTATTATCGAATATAATATATATATATACCTTTTTTATTGGTTTATTACTTAGGTAAAGTAAATGCGGGTAGTTAATAAAAGTTATATTATTATATAAATAAAAATTACTTAAAATTATTAAATATATTTTTAACTCATATTTATTTCTATTGTTATTTTTTTAAAAGTCCTTTAACAAACGTTCCTTGTTAAAAAAGTTAATTTGGAATGTAAATCTGTAAAATACATATTCAACCCTTTTTCAATACAATTTAAATAATTTTTCCTTAAGCAATAAATTGTGAGGGTGCGCAACCCTAACATTTTTCTTTATACATAATATTTTTAAAAAAACCAGTTGAAATTCACTTAAACGAACCGTTGGTTCGTAGATATCAAAATAAAGAAAAACCTTAATCAAGCCGGGTCTGGGTAATAAATGTATAAATATATCGATATTATCTATTGTTGTTATTTTATTAAATTCATTATAACATTAAAATATTTTTTCTGAAGATATAGTAGACAAATATTTATTTATTTATATTTATTTATTTATGTATAAAAACAAAATATAAATATATTTTATTATAATATCCTGATATACCATACACATATGAAATTACCTATATATGTAGATACATAAGTCTGTTTATATGTTTTGTAATATATTAATTAATGTCATTAATATTTAGTTTAAAAAGTATAGGATTTAATTTATATTAAACATACATACTAATAATTCTACATGTGAACTAATAACCGCCCCGAAGCCTTTTGTAGTTCATTTAATGTTTTAGCAACTTAGGATCGAATGTTAAATAAAAAGATACAATTCTGTTTATAAGACTGTTACGCCATCTTGTGTTAATGTCAATGCTAACAAATTAAGCTCCAAAATATTTTTAAAAAATTCATAATGTCCGTTTGTGTTTCAAATACATTTACTCAAGCTATTTTTTTAATGTATAAATTACTCGTATATTACAGTCTCTAGAAAATATATAAAAATAAACGTCATCTTATATAAAAAATATATAAAACTGTAAAAAGAAATATTTTAGTTTTTGTTCGTAATCATTTTTTTTCATAATAATCTAAAATGTTTATCTCCAGTTTCCTATTGTAGTTGTTCTTTTGATAATAAAAGTCGAGTGATATATACGCTCCTTTAAACCGAAATTCAGCAGAAATGATAAGGCGTACATCGCGCTAAGGCTGACGGAGAGCTCTCGAGAGATAATATCAGCCACTCTCCGCTTGTCATGTGCCTTTAAATGTTTGCGGAAAGAGGAATTGTAGTGCTCATCATTTAATTTGAGTTGTATAATATACATATGAACCTATTTTTAAAACTACTTCGAAATAATAAGTGTTGAATTATTTTTCTTTCAATTATATTTATTTTAAAAGAATTGAAATATATTTAAAAATGCAGATCAGATGCATCATAGAGTATTTTGTCGAATGTATATTTCTGAATTTATATTTTTTGAAAATATAAAAAATTTATAAACGGAATATATCTGAATATAATTTCTTGAAAAATATAGCAATTGTGTGAAAAGTATCCACTGTCTCACAGATACCATCATCTCGTCTTACCGCGAACACGTTAGCTGCAAAGCATTCGAAACGTCGGGTTAAATTTAAAAATGAAAAAATAAACGCGAGTTATATCCGTAAAATAGTTTTATTGAAATGTGTAGTACTCGTGTAAATCTTAAAAAACATTAGTATCCACTGTAATTATCAGTACTGCTCGGTCATGTCTGTTTCAGCGGAGGGTCTTGAATCGTTTATTTAGCAGTATATATATATATATTTTCTATTTAGAACTTTAGCTACTCAAGTTAGTAAGTAGTTTATTAAGTTCAGTAAAAGCTGTGTTCCTAATATTTTACATGTACACCTCGCCACACAAGTTTCAATAGTGTCATAAAACACGTGTATAAAGGGACTATGAATTAGGTCGTGGGCAAAAATAGAAACGATGATAACATATCATTGAGAGAACGAACGAGCGAACTAACAGTCGTAAACTCACACATCGGATGTAGTGCGCTTAGCAACTTGGGTACAGCAGACATGAGACTTTGGTACAGAATTTAACAAATTTGTTGTAGTAACAAAGATTGTAATGCCTACATTATTTCATTTAAATTTAGTTATCTATTTGCTATTTGTTAAATGCGTACAAAATATGTTATCCTAACAAATTAATTTACTGGTCAAAAGTGTTTTCGTAACTAATACTATTCCTCCTAGACGAATAATGGGAAGGATGTCGAAAATTGGCAGTTGTTCAGGACAGTGACCTACAGATCCTGAAGTTTTCAATGACAGTTGTGATTGTTTTTTTTTATTAAATGGTCAAAGTCAAACCGCACGCGTCAGTTCTTATTAGGCTTAAAAATAAAGCCACTATTTAAGCTGCTAATTTTACAAGTATGCCAAACTCATTCAGAAACAATGTTTCGCTCGGCTCTATCCACCGTACACAGTGGCGGATCTAGTATTGTTATCGAAACAAAAAATCTCTGTTGTTTTAGCTTTGCATGCGCTGTCTGAAGTCTGCTTAGTTTTTTACAACCTTTATCATTACGCATTCTGACAGCCGACCATCAAACGAGTAGGACCCCTATAAATAAGCTACAGGGCTCCAGATTGCCCGGGTATAAATGAAAGGGTACAGGAAATTAGGGTTTTTTACTACGAAACTCGGTCTCTGTACGTTCGTTATAAACCATTTTTAACACCATGAGAATGTTTAACATTTAGATATATATACATACGTATTTATTATACATTTTATCTGTTTGAAGATTTAGCATATTGGTTAGTCTATAAAAAAACTAATATTTACAAACGCAAATTTTACTAAAAAAATACTAGCACAGAAAAGTACGTTAATAATAATTGTGTCAAGAAACAATATTTGTACAAATATCCAGAATAGAAGAAACACAAGTTAATAAACCTGAAGCACAACTAAAGCTGTAGGCACACGGCCAAAACAACTCAGCTTCTGGAAAACGATAGTAGTATACTTCACTAGTTCGGTGCCGCGTCTAGAAACTTCTACGATGCATTAATTAATTAATACATTATTAAGTGAGAAGCCCGTGTGTTTGACTGTGGGGATTTACTTCGTTCAACTCGTATTAAGCTTAGTGCACATACTAATATATACATACATACAGATTTAATAATCGTCATATATGTATTTGAATTTGTTACTCATTGTAACATTGTATTGTCTTAAATCATTATATATTTTGGATAAGAATACCGTTCAAACGAAATTAGAATCAAAATCAGCCTGAAATTAAGATAGTGTGTACCTCGCTTTAATGTGGGTTTGTCTGTCACACATCCGCTCCGCCAAAACTACTAAGTTTGTCTAAACTCTAGAAACGCAAAGATATCTAGTCAAGACAGAATTTCATTAGGAACCCGTACAGATAACACACATGAGGTCTTATCTATGGAATAAGAAGTTAAAGATCATTACGGCTTATTTAATTATTGTTGAATTTTAACGTATTACAATCAATTTTATTAGAATATATTTCTAAATTTCTTTTGGATGTTAAAAATCTTTAAAAAGTATAAAAATAGTGTGATTGGATCACAAAAAAAATGAAATTTCTCAAACATAACATGAATATTTTATTCCGTATCATATTAAAAAAAAAAAATTTTAATATCTATCACTGCTACCAATTTTTCATTATTTAACGGTTGAATGCAAATGAAATACATTTAAAACGATTTAAAGCATTTAAAACAATATTTCCCAAATATCTCACATATTAACGTACAATTATTGCGTAATGATATATTATTTAACATATAATACAACAGCTGCAAATTCAAATCAATAAACAATTAGGAAAAAATTCTTTAAAATAAAATCTAACCAAAAAAAAAAATATATCAAAATCATTTGTTATATTTAACACCTGAGGAAGACCAATCATCATTAAACTAATCAAAAGCCGTGATTAACATGCATTGTCCATTCCTGTACACTCCCATGGTATAATTTAACTGGTACAAGTTTTAGGGTAAGGGGACCATAGCTCATTATTAGGTTCACCCAACAATGTGTTTCAAAATTTGCACATTTATGTGAACTCGCTATCAAATACTTTGCTGACAATAGAAGGGATATTATTTGGAAACAAATTTGTCAACAAAACTACTGGAGTTTCAATATTCTTTTGTTGGTTAAAGATGGTACTTACAACAAAACAAATCTAATAATAAGCATACACATAGACATAAATGTGATATTATTGTTAAAAAAGTGACAACACACCGAAATACGAGTTGCATTCAATTACCTTCAGCTATACTCTATTATATAATTTATAACAATGTTGACATTTTTTTTTATGAAAATCATGACTGTCTTAATTTACCCTTCTATTATACTAATATCATAAAATCAAAGTTTGTATGTTTTTCATAGAATTACACAAAAATACTGGATAGATTTGTATGTGAAAGTAGAAAGCTCAAGACGCTGCCACTGTCTGGTACAGTCACTATTATTAAAGATATGTTTTAAGTGGTTCTTAACTTTCTGCCTCCCTTCCACACCACTGAAAAAACCGCAAACTGAAGCCAGTGAGCAAAATATATAAAAAAGATATGGTCTAGACAAAAGGAAACTTTATGCCACTGTCTCAATATCGTAATTGCAAGAATATTCCTTTTATTTTAAAGACGAGAAAACCTTTTTATGGCGCCGGAAAAAATTGGACTCCAATTTACAAAAGCAACGTTAGGTACAACTACAGCAAAAATGGAATTCTCTTTGACGTCGTATACTGCAGCTTCCGCTCGAAACTGTTGACTCAGTTTAGTTTTAAGATAATAAAAACAATTGGTTTATTTAATAATACAATTGGTTATAACAACATGTTATGAACAAAAATACTGCTAACGCTAATAAATAGATTGACCAAATTAATAATTTAATTTCAGCTTGCTAACCAGTCGCAAATAGGGAACTTTATATCGCAGGTTATGTACTAACTAAAGATTACCTAAAAGAGGCTAAATATAATGTTTACAAAATGTTGTTCTCTTATATGTGTTTAGAGAACGCATTGTGTAGGTTTGTTTAAATAATAAGTATTGTACATAAAACGTAATAGGTTTGAAAAGACACAAAATATATTATATATAAATACTTTTTTAATTTACTTCGTTATCTCAATGTGATTAATAAAATTTTGTCAAAATGTCTTTTCTATTTTAGCGTATTCATTTCAACTATGTCATTTTATATAACTAAGTTTTGATTATATTTTTATTTATTTTAAACAAACAAGCCTTAGCTTGTAATGAGCAAATGGACGAAATGCCGAAGCCCAGTGATGAAAATTGCAACGAAAAAAAAAGGAACGATCTGCCTCAAACGAGCACCCAAATAAATATACCAGACGAAACATCACATAATGTGAATGATCTTAAATTACTTGACTTTAATTCTGCTGATGAAGTGAGGTAGAAAAAATTAGTCTTATATGTAAGTAACACAATCAATTTAAAGAAATTTATATATGTTTTTTTTTCATAGACAAAGAATGAAAGCCATATTCGCTGGAAAAGGGCCTAACTTTGATGAAAGTTCTGAAGATTTCATCGCTGTTGATGTCCAAGATCAAGAACAGCAGCGAAATAACCTGCATCTACATTTGATGAGCAAATTAACAGGAACGGAAGACTTAAAGGTGGGAGATAAGGAAATCATTACAGCAATAAAGCCACTAACATTGCGGTTGTCAAGAACAAATGATACAGGAACAGTTCGAAAAAGACCAGGTAGGCCACCAAAAGCTGGACCGTCGAAAAAATTAAAAAAGCCAAGGTTATCCACATTATATTTGGGCAAATTGTCTAACGTAGTTTTTTTGAAACGTTATAAAGGAAGTAAAAGATAGGATATATCACTGGGATTCTACTTAAAAACAAAAAATATAATTTTTAAAATATACATTGAATAAATTCATTTATAATATTTTAAGTTTTATTTGATTACACAAAAGCTGTTAAATTTTTAATACAAAATAGATTTTAAAATCTGATTCACGTAACCCAGATTCGTTTAGTTGAGTGAAGATCGGTTAAGTTGTATCGTTGGGTGCTATCGTATTTCAGCAATCTCTTAGCGGATCGTATCATATCGGAAATTGAATTTCCGATTGGCTCTCAAGCGCAGTCTGTCTGTAATGGATAGCTCGCGGTCCTTGTTTCGCGAACTTCATGGGAATGATAGATAGTAATACTTTCGAGACTGGAATGAAATCCAACTACTTTTATTTATGAACTATTTGAACAGCTGGGTTGTAGCTTAAGTTATATTATATTATTAAATAGAAATCATTTTTTTATTCGTTATTCCTTAAATGGTTAAGCTGAGTCCTTGATTTGTTCATTTATTTTCCTTCAAGTTAGCAAACTTTCTCCTTAAACCTTAGAAAAATCTTTAAAGAAAATGGCAATAACAAAATCAAATTTCCTGACTGAGCATAATAAGTACTTGATTATTAGGCCTCTTTATATTCAGCTATTAAATATATTTACATAATACTGACTGGTAAATTATTCAAGGTTTTTACAAAATAAACAACTGTTTCAGAAGGAGTATTTCAGTAGGACGCTTTGTTCTTTAAACGCTTGATTGGTTACAATGAATAGTATTTTTGAATATTGTCAACCTAAAATTATATTACATTTATTTACTCAGTGTTGTATACAATTATAAGTTAATTAGAACAATTTTATTTAATCCACGGAGAGACTAATGATTTTATGTTATTCTACATTAACAACACTGTATCTTCATTATTTAGTATTACGAATAACCCTTCAGTATAGGAATTATTTTCCTTAAACTAAAAATAATTATTTAATTAAGGAAAATCTTACAATCGTTGCTATTTCTAAAACAAAAAGATAACAACGTTATGATCTACAATCTATCAAAGAAGAGAACAGTAACTCTTCCGTGCCAAGTAGAAGTACAACTGCTATATATTATTAAAACTCGACAAGTCGAATTAAAGCTGTACCCCTTTAAGCTGAAGTACCGTCACGACCTTAAGAACTGACTAATCTCGAAAGGCCAATAAGGCTGTCCACGAGCAACTGCCACCCCGCGCCGAGCTATTCTCGTAATGGAATTAGCTGTTTATCCCCACCGTGCTTTCTTAGTGCCAATATTGTGGATATAAAGTCTTACTGGAAGTTCTTTTTATGAAATAATAATTTAATAAAGAGTTTCAAAATTAATTTTTTTGAGAATAAACTGACTGTTATATAAGTTCTAAGCGTGTATGGAACATCTCTTGGGATTAATAAACAAGATAAATTAAGATTCATGGGCCTAAGATAAATGTGGCATTAAGCTTCAGTAATAACTATGCATTATTGCTGAAATTTCAGGAAAAAAAATAGAATACTTATATAAAATTCACGTAGACACTATTATGTGTACTACAATGCTTTTTATAAATAATTTACATACAAAACGAGTAAGAATCTTCCAGAGCAACTACATCCCCGAAACAATGTCAGTAGCAGTCGCTATATACGTCAGTAGGATTTATGTGTCACCTTACTCCTCGGTAGCCCTTTCCTGATAATTTACGATAGTACTTCTGTTTATAGTGTTAATGTTGATTGAGTGTGGACTACAGAATAATAGAAGGACTTTCAGCAATTTTCAGGCTTGAGAAAGGTCATAAAAAACACACACTAGATATAAGTACAACAAACACTTAAATTAAAACTGGTCAAATTCCGATAGTATGTACATATTATATCGCAATTTTGACTCAATTTTGTCTCGCTGCGCTCGCAAAATCTCGTTATGTGTTAGCATATTGAGTTAAGCGAAGTGCATACAGTACAGAAGTTGCGTTGACAAAACGTCGAAGCATTCTGTCTTCAACTATTTTTCAAGATGAGTCACATTATTACATTTTTTTTTTAGTTTTTTTAGAACTACCAACAGCCTGACGTCTATCAATGTGCAAAATTTGTAAGTTTTCGAATATACCGTTTTCGATTGATGCTTGCACAAAGGATGCAGAAAATTCTCTCAAGGCTTCGCTCAATAAATATAAAAAGCCATTGCAACAATAATAAAGTCACTCAAGACGTTCAGATAATCGAAATATCTAAGAAACTAACTGTATATAAAACAGTAGCAGACATTACAGTAGTGGGCTCAGATGGTCCGGTAAATGGACCCGACGCTGAACGAATTCATGTATTTTTAAAGATTAAAGGCAACAGGGCAGACGGAATTGTTACTTGAGATTTAACGACTTTTTTTGTTACTCTTGTTAAACGAAAATGTGCTTTTATTTAATATATTTCTACAGTTTATTCTGTACTTATAGTATTTGGGAAATAGAAAAACATATCTTCAAAAGAAATATTTTTATATATCAATCGATGGAGAATTTTATACTGAATCTAAAAAACCAACACTCACGACGAGCCAAAATTTTTCCTAGAAGTTATAAGGGAAAACAAGAAATAATTTTTATTATAATTATACAAGCCTATTTATTCGTGTTCACGAGTTTAGTAAAATTAGAAGTTACAATCTGAGTTGTATTATTCAAAGTTTTAAGTTCATAGAAACTTTTGTATAAAATATTGAGGAATTACATAGATTCCATCTTTAGCATTTTCTTCAGATAAGAGCTTTCACGGAGCTTTAGACAGTTCTTTGAATGCAAACGCTAGATGCTCTTCATAAGACTGATAAGATAGAACAGAGTAATATTTTAGACTTTCACATAAGAAATAATTTATTATTAGTGTATATGTTATATAATCAAATATTATATTATATGTTATAAAATAAAATATTACCTGATTAGCGATGTTTATAATGACTCTCAATTGTTACAAAACGATTAAGATAATAAAGTTATTTAGGAGTTTGTAGGTAAAAGAATAATTTAATTTTTAAGTCTACTCTGTCTGTCTGTGTTAAATAAAGCAGTGAAAAACATTTCGTGTCCCTTTATATAAATTAGATTTTTAATATTAATCTTATTATTGTATTTTTAATTAAACCTAAAACAGTAATCTAAACAAAGTGTGTAATAAGAAAGTATTAAATAGCTCTACAAATAAGAACCTAAAGAGAATCAAATGCCAATCAATAATGGCCCTCACAGACCCAGCAATTGTAATAACTCATAATTGACGGTATTAATGACAACTTGGAGTGTTATTCTGATAATTGAGTCTGCATTGATCATTGGTTACACAGACATGATGATTAAGAACGTGATAATTAATCTTTACAATTCTTACGATTAAAAAATTCTTGTAAGACTGTCCTTTATCAGGTTTATGTAAAAAGTTAACATAAAAAATAACAAACTTATTATTATCTGTATTCAATAATTATGTCCTTTTACCTTTTCATAAATGTGGATATAACTTATAAGTCATGTATTAAATCATTGAATGCTATAATAGATTCTGCTTTTCATTCGGAAATCCGAGATCTATCCCGAGAGAACACTACACTACTTTTGTTCACACGAAGTTATCAATGAATACCTTAACATACTTTCCTTAAATCAGATTAAAAAATACACTAAATATAATATAGGATACACACATACAAATATATGTATATTACATAAGGCTTAAACAGAAAATAATTGTTTTTTCAATTAAATTAAATTACTTAATAAAGAAGCCAATTACAAAATAATGGATATTGCATATTCAATAATAATTAATGTGAAATATCAACTGGTGAAATCTGAGTTTCGTTTATTTTCAAGCACCGCAAAAGCCTCTTCTGAACACTTGTATTAAGTGGCTGCCATTTTCATAATAAAACAGAAACAAACAGTGGAAAATGTTCGAATTTATTATATAAATAAACTGACTTTAGTAATTGGGTTTGAGTTATATTAGTATTAAACAAATGTACATTTCTGTAAGATAATCTGTTGTAGTATTTTCATTGTAAAATGAGCAATTTAAGTTAGAGAAAGAAGATTCGAAATCTAAACTAATCTTATATTTCTAACGGGTAAAGTGTTTAAGTTTGTCAGTTTGTATGCAAGTAGAAGGCAATCTTCGAAACTGCACTAATATTTACAAAAGGAAATATAATTTTCATTTCAAGAACTTTTCCTAGAAATCAATTTTATTCACGTACAACAGCTAGGACTATCAATAAAAGCTTCCAGGCGTAAAAAGAAAAAATAATAATTATTTATAAATAAAAAAACATATATAAATTAAAGTGAAGGCTATTCAGTACAACATAGTTACAATCGTAGATACAGTTTGTGTTTTTTTTATAATCCATAAAAACTCAGATCAAAAGATGAAAACAACTGAAACATCTTCACTTCAGTCTCGTCGCGCCGTAAAATGTAAATTACACGCAAAAATATTTTCTTCAGAATATTTAAGAGGTGCATAATCGGACATTCTTATGCCTTGCTTAAAGCCTTGTTGAATAATTAAGTATTATATATTGTTATATTTTTAATGAAATCTTTCAGCATATCTTCCTTCATATACACAATTTGCAAAAACCTTTCAGCGAATATCTTCGTCCATATAAGTCTGACTATATGTCATATAGACAATTTGCATTTTAAAAGCATAGCTGAGCTTATTAAGTCATGCTTCATAAAACTTTATTTATTCCACCGACGCCAGTGAATTACCTGCCGTTAAGGTTTCAAAGTGAAGCATTTTTTCAACACAAATTAGATCAAAACGTCTGGAGCCCAGGGGAATCTTCTGCCAGTTTAATTTGCCTCGAGCTAAATACAAATTGTGGTGGAAGTTAGAATAGAAAATATGAAACTGAACCATAAAATATTTGACTATAAATTATATAATTTACTTGAAATAAAACTATTTTTATGGATTAAAACTCGCGTATAATTTGGTTACATTTTTGATTTTAGCCTGACGTTTCGAATACTTTGCAGTAATCGTGTTCACGGGTAGACGAGATGTAAGTATCTGTACAAAAATGTAACCAAATTATAAGCGAGTTTTAATCCGTAAAAATAGTTTTATTTCAAATGTGTACTTGTGACAATCTAAGAAAATACTATATAAAATTTACTATTTTTGACAGATTTTATCATTATCATTACTGATGTCAAATGATGGGTCATGTAGCTTGTGAGATAAATAGTTTAAATATAGAAGAAAAAATAATTCAAATACATTTTTTTTCTAGTTCAGAAAAGAATGAAACCTTTATTATTATAAACTTTGTTATTGGTATTTGCTAGTAAGAGTGTTTCTTATTGAACTCAGTCCCCAGCCAGTATCAAGACGACTCAGATGTGCTCTCAAATGGACCAGCTTGAAATCATTTAGTTCGGTCTTTTGGTCCCTAAGGAATAATTTATTTTTATCTCTCGACTTACAAGTTTACTAGATTTGACCGTTATATAGCTAAGCGGCTTATTTTGGTCTTTATGAAGATGTTATGAATTGTAGCAAATTTTGTTAATAGAGGTAATATATTAGGGTCGGACATAATTTATTACTGTTACTTTTTTTATTATATTCATAATAATTTTCTTAGTCATTGATACAGATATCGACGTATACTATAATAAAAATTTGGAGTATTAACAAATATTCTAATCATGATAGGTAGGTTTTTTGTAACGTTTTTTTAAATATAAAAACTTCATTGCGTTTAAGACGATGACATTTATAAGTATATCCAGCTAAACCAAGTTGCCCTCATCTTCTTAGAGAAACGCCATGCGATGGCCATCGTGCTCGCTGTGACGCCCCAACAGTACTCCCATAAAAAAGTGTCTCTAGCACTAACTAGCGACCTAAATGCTTTACTTATTCATAAATAAATAATCTTGATATCATAATGTAAAAATTCAGAAATAATTATATCATGTTTTTAAATGATTGAAATTTTTTTTTTTATATTTTTAAACCCAAACAATGCGAATATTAATAACGACCAGACATTTTTATAACAAAATCAATCATCCGCACGAACATTGTATTTCATTGGCTACCCTTTTCAATCCTAATGTATTTCTCAACAATAGCTCGCACTAAACATTCCAAATGAAAATACCTGGATCGCTGTACCTCCGCTGCCCTTCAGCGTTTTATTTTGTCCAACTCGTATAACAACTTTGTAAAACTAAATTACCAATGAAATCAGCATTTGCAGCTGCTAAGGAAATTATATTTTAATTAATTTTATATTAATCCAATTTTTAATTAAAAGTTATTTAACTCTTTAGAACTATTATACAGATTTAACTTTATTAGTTAAATTACTTAGTTTGAATTAAAACTAACATAACGTAACTCAACAAATGACGTATTTTTAGATTCACCTTGCGTTAATTATTTTTATGTATAAGCCGACGTTTCGAATGCTTAGCAGCCAGTGTATTCACGAGAAAACGAGACATATATTAACTAGGAACCTTATTTTTTTTAGTTAGATTTTAGTAAGAAACATACATATATACTAACATAACTATATTTAGTAGTTTAGATCCGGTACCACGGTATCGATTGTTTAAAAAATAAATATAATAGTAAACGTAAATTTATGCAATTTTTTTAATGCATCCATGCATGCATGCATGCATGGTTAAATTAAGCAACTACTACCAATGTTTATTCTCTAATTAAACAAAGGATGTTCTAAGTAAATGTAATTACAAATAACTGTAAATTCTCAGACATAGTCAATTAATAAATCAGGTTAAAATCTGTCCTAAATTTACTTATAGTTACTCTAATAAGCCATTACAGCTCTGTTTCCTTAAGACAGCAATTAATTTACAATTATGTACGAAGGTCCGCACAAGGTCTTATTAAATAAAATGTTCTAAAGGTCGGAATTCCACGCAGTTAAGAACCATTTCTTTTCTTGAACAAATCTTTATTACAATTAATTAATATTTAAATTACTATTTATAAAGATATTTCAAGAAAATAAAATCTTTACATTGTTCATTATCGTAACCTTAATAATACTAAAATTAATAATAAATTTTTACTTAAAATTTTTATACATATATAGGTAAAATTCTTTAATGAGTAATGACTGATATAGAAACGCCAGTCCATACTGATAGCGATAGGGTTGGGGTTGATTGCAAATAATATATATGCATTATCTAGAAAGTTTCAAACAAATTGACTTTGAAATTTATATTATTTTTCCAGGAGCAACAGCTGTGACTTTCTTGTATAAAATAATCATATCACAAAGACAAGCATCATAATTATAGAATGAAGCATCACTGTTGTTTTGAAGAAAACTGTAAAATTTATTTCTTTCAACATTAAACATTGAAAGAAGTACTTTCGATCTTGTTTCTTTTTAAAATTTAATAAAGTACACAGCAATTAATGTGCCCCACGTTGGGCGCCAACTAAAGGATGACTCCGCGGCAAACTGGATTTCACTCGGTCCACTGTAGAACTTTAATCACCGCTAAATTAAACTCGAGTTGTTTGTACGTGACCGCCTCGGCCCCTTTTATCCTTTGACACTATCTTAGACTGAGAAAATTACTAGTTTCGTTGCAACGTTTCAAACTTTAGGTAAATTGATTTAGAAGTCAATTTGAGGAAGTTAAATTAAACCGAGATTAAAAAGAAAATAAAGATCACTTTACACTTACTAAGAGCAACTTAGACGTGAAATATTTTACAGAATAGATAGAGAAATTTGTCAAAAAACATAACACGTAATATATGACAGCAGATGAAGACAGTAATTTTACGCATTATATATCCCGTCTCAGAGAAAACATATATACTTTATCATCTGAGTCTCGTGAGCAATTGTAGTACGTTCCTATTTTAAGAATTGTTTAACTGTGAAATTTAACAAAAATTTAAATTTCAGTGTAATTATTTTTTAAATAAAATAATACAAGAACGTGATCTCAATTTTCGTTTAAATCTTACACTTGACTCCAAACCACAAAAGTTCTTCAATAGAGTCCTGTAAGTTTCATATTGTTCTGATAGAGGAGTCACTCGTTCCAAACTTGGAAAGTATTTGAATTTCTCCCTCAAACAACCCCATAACCGAAATCAGACGAGCGTGACAGCGGGCAATGATACATATTTATCTAGCAATATTTATGGGTACCCTGAAAAACTGCCGCGATTTTCTTCCTTTCCATATTTAAAGTTGGGATGTTTTATGTGAATCGATTGGCGAATGGCGCGTGAATGGATAACAGAGATGGCCATGAATAAAACAATAACTATCTTGTCAGAGCCTTTTATTTATGACCTTAAAGGAGGTAAAAGTCAACTTACGTAATGTCAAATAGGAAAGAGAATAAATATATCGAAAATAAACATCAATTGTATATAACTGTACTAGTTTTATATTATAGATACTATAGAGTAAAAAACAAAATCTCATTACAATTTTGTCTATATTTACCATATTGATATGTGGTTCACTAACACATGTTTTGAGCCCTAATCCACTTGAGGCCAGACGACTAACAAATTTGTCCTGACGAGATATTATCAGTACCGCTATAACCCTCGCTGGCTCTTGATCGAGTGATGCGTTTATCAAAAATGGAAAGGGTATTTCGGGTAAAATACGAGCCCTTTTAAAGGTAAGCTACATGTTCGCACATCTTGAAGTCGACTCTGTTAGAGTTATTTTAGCAATGATAATATGTATTGTAACGTTTGTCACAAACATTAGCACACTAAGGAAAAAGTGTAATATAAAATGCATTGTTTTTGTGATCCCTTCAAAAAAACACAAAAATAATAGTTGCAATAAGGTAAGTTTTATCTTTAATTATCTAAATAGGTTATTGAAACAAAACAGACAATTTTAAAACAAGTAATATCGAAAGAGCGAGTGTTCTCCTTAACCGTTTCAACCTGACAGGAAGCAGGTGGACAGCTGAGGGTCGATGAATTACCTCGAGGACAGATGCGCACACACCCGACGACTTTTTAATAGCAGCCTTACTTTTATATACGATTACGTACGTGGGAATTATGGGATGGAGTTCGCGAAGTGTTCACGAAAAATAAGATATTTGACTCTACTGTACTAAGGATGACGCATTTTAATAATTGTGATAACTTATATCAACAAAAATTTTAAGAAAAAAGTTATAACATTCTGTAGATTCATTATTTTATATAATTAACATTTTTTTACAATCTTTAAAAATATATAGAGCGTAAAAAATATAAGAGCGACGGCGAGCAGGGGCATTATACGAGTACTTTAATAGCTTTGTTTAAATATATACCATTATGATAATCCAGTAATAGCTAGAAGCTGTTTGCATTGAAATGGGTATTTAGGAAAAAGCTTCATGATGCAAGACACCAGGGACTCCAGATAAAGTAACGTAACAAAGAAATTAATTAATAAAATTCTTTTATGTTAAATATAATAATAAATATAAACAAACTTAATATACTATAAGAATATAAATATCATAAACGAGAACTTACTTTTATAATATAGCAAAATATATCAAAAATATTAAAATCTGTATTCATATAACCTGGAAGGTACTTGAAGCACCATGGCCCATTACAACCCACAAACTCTAAATCTAAAGATAACGTATTCCTCGACGTGGGAGGGCCATCGAAATCCCTTTCTATGTTTAAAATAAAAATTTTACTATAAGAAAGGTGATATTTTATGTCCTCCATAGAAACATTTATCGCGTTTTATAAAATCATAATCACGTTCAGCCATTCCGCACTTCCTTTATAGCTATACTTATTGCAAAACCACTCGCTTCTACCAGTTAATTCAAATTATTAATATATTGCCAACTCCTACATTAACACTCACATTTGTAAACTACAAAAAAGAACTATAAACAGTTAACACGGGAGATATTAAATAATATATTCCATGATAAAAGACACAAAACACATATGGAATCGTATATGTAAATTTAATTTAGTCGCTGGTCAGATTCCCGAGCGATTCAAAACGACAAGATTAAACGGATTTTTGTTTCAACTTGCAGCGTCGGATATAATATTTAAGAATATATATTAAAAAGAATTTGTCAACTATGATCATTGGAAGCAAGTATTTGTTTATGGAAATGTCGAAAATTAAATACTTCAATGAAATTTAATATATTTTTTATAATTTCAGAACAAAACAATAACAGGAACTTATTATTATAGAGTCCATAAATCTGATCAATAAATCACATAAGTATTACGCCAATTACGCAGCGGTCAGCGGCCCCTAATCTGGGGCCCAACTTACTAGAAAAAGGGCCAGGATTGACCCTTACTCTCAGCCATAATTCAAATTGATTTATATATTATTAGGCAAATCGAAGATCTGCTAAGAGCAGCATTCTTAGGAATCAAAACCTCAGCTAGTAGAAACAAATTTATTTTAACATCTTTTTAATAACTCAGTTGTATATGGAGATTCGTTTCTTAGATATAACGTATTATTACGTATTTCAATACAGTATATACAGTATATTTTCCTTATTACAATATACACTACCTGGCTGTGTTAAAAGGTAAGTTTAGTCTATAACTGGTTTTTATTATATTAACAAATTTTGTATAATTCAGTTCCTACGAATAAAAACGATTCAAAAAGTGACATGTCTCCACGTGAAGCTAATAAAATGTTCTTGCTCATACATATTTTTCCATAAAAGTTTTAATTATCTCTTTTAAATATGTATGTATTAATTTTAATGGCAGTTGTTTCTATTTTTTATTTACTCTATTATAATATATATCATTAATACGTCATCGTACTATGTACTTACGTAATCCTATTTTGTTTCTCTATTACTTCTAAGTATTTTGCCTTCTAAGGATTAAATTATAGTCGTGGCTATTAAAATAGGTTCTGGATCGCAAACTACACCAGTTTAACATACTTTTTTGGGTTGCATTAAAATTATTCCTAAAGTAAAGTAATTTCAAATTTGTTTTATTATTAATGTTAAAATTTTTGCCTTTTTGTTAATTTTTAAAATAAAAACAATTCAGACATTAAAACATCACATATCAAGCTTAAAACATACACATTTTTTTGAATATCAGAACATAATAGAAATATCTTTTACATATTACTAATAACACTCAATAGGTATTCAATTTGATTCTAATTTCTAGTAATTTGAACAAAAATAGCTTGTCACATCATTTATCATAAATGGATGCTTGATATATGTCAAAGCAATATGAACGCTTCCTTAACAAGTTAAGAACTATATTTGATTGAAATCAGTTCTGGCAGCTCTTTATTGGCACTTTTTGTAGCACTCCAAAGGAAAGTACGCGAGTACTTCTTTACCAACTATATGTTCTGTGTCATAAGTTATAACGCGCGCGACTGCCCTGGTTTACTTGATATTGATCTCTGAAGCTCGCTATGAAAGATGAAGAGATTTTAACGGAAGGGGACTGAATCAGAGCCATTATTGTTTACATACGACAAGTTGAGCTTTCATTATCTGACATATTTACATTTTCAAACGATTATTTTCTATCAAGAAGAATTTAAAACACAACTTCTATGTATTGAAATTTTATTTTTATTGTGAAAAAAAATATTTAGACAATTCGTAATTTGTTAAAAAAAATAAAAACTTTTTTATTTTATAGATATTTCGCTTCCAGATTCATTGGATATAATATTTAAATAGAATTCAGATATAATGTATAAATCAAAGGTAATCGGAAGCTATCAATGAGTATAATTTGCAGTGATGGACGCATCAATCGTCCCAAATTGCTGTCATTAGACCATAATAGTACACTCTAACGAGAATGCAAATTCTAGTAATTTCACACAGATAGTCAAAAGGGCTAAAAAACGCGCTTCGTTCTCTTCATAGGAGACCTAGCTATCGATTTCTCATCTCTCCTACGTTTCTTCAGAGGGACGACGCATTTCAAAGAGCTTCCTATGACTATTCTTTCCATAACTCGATACTGCTTCTCAGAAAAAGGTCTCAACACAGCAAAACTTATGCCGAGCGCCTTACCTTTAAGTAAATCTTCTTTTAAAAGTAGATTATCATATAGACGAGTTTTAATATACTTCAAAAGGTGATCAATCTCTGCATTGGGAAGTCTGAGCAGAGCAACGATGGCTACTTTATCGTAATCTTCTGAATCTCTCTGCTCTACTTGCAGTTTGATCTCGTTTTCGGTCGGGTATATTATTTCCTGTAGCTGGAATCGATTGGGACCGGCCCCGACCATCAGCGCGCATCTGAAGTTCGCTTGCTTGCCAACGACCGCGTTAAGCCATTCGGAATTCCGTTCGAGAGCCCCGAGAAAAAAGCTCATAAAGTCACTAATTTCTTTTTGCTTTTTGTAGGAGACGATAGCGGCGACGGCCACTTCGGGGAGCGCGTCTGAAGCTTTCGGGCCACTGGTGTTCGGCTTTAATAGAGGATTTTTAGCAAACATTTTGTGACTACGCTTTAACAAACTTAGAACATTATTTAGTATATTTCCAGCACGTGAGGACTGAATACGACAAATTTTGATGGTTTTAAAAAGTACTAAAAAATTAATTTAGAGCTGACGTTGTTCTGTCAATTTAATAGTAGTATTTTGAAACGTGAAAAATTATTTGAGCGAAAAGTTTATATGTATATGTAGTTGTTACATAAATTTGGTTGCTGCAGGTAATAAGGTAATGAGCGGGTAATTATTTAAAATTTGACTGAAATTATTTTCGTCTACATCCGTAGTTTAACAAACGCCTCTATTTTCCCGGCAACATAATTATCGCCAACTGGTCCTAATTAATGTTATAATTACGAAACAACTCAGAAAACATTATTTGTATTTACATTCTTTGATAGTAATATTTCTCAACATCTAATTCTTAGATTAACATTGCAATATAATTTCAATAATTTCGAGTTGATGAAAGATATTTAATTTTAGAATACAATAAAGTTAAATAATATAATTTGCATTAACTTCAACAAAAATGTGTAGGTAGAATAAATCCATGGTTATTCAATAACAATATAATTATCATAATACTGAATTGGCCTTCGATCATATTTTAATAAAGTAGGTATGTAGTAAAAATAAAATATCCGGTATATAAAAATAATTGAATTAATAAATTTTTTTCGTCATACAAAAAACAACTTGAAGGTAAATAAATTATATTAATATACATTTGTATATATATATATATATATATATATGTATATTATTTGTAGGTTGTATAGGGTAGGCTCGCGATTGGAACAACTGTTACGAATATTTATAATAATTATATTTTACGTTACGATTATATATTTTACAACTATTAAAAATTATTTCTCAATACTAGACGTTGAGATACTTGGTTATAATGCATTATTAATTTTAATCAGATGTGTTGACATTTGAGTTGTATTCGTGGCTGTATAAATTTATTAACAGTCTAACACACAGGACAACTCGTTTCATCTATAGGTATACTTACGTCAAGTAAAATTGAATAATAATTGTATATTAAAAAATAGTGTTTATTGTTATTATTTTGTTAAAGAAAACTTGAAAATGCACATTACCTGTTATTTCCTATCGTTCTGCAAGTTTTATTATTTATAAATATATATCTCCAGTTAGTAGCATCGTAAATGTTCTGACAGGTCTTTGTGTAGGATTTATAACTTTTTCTATGAATTATAACTAAGTAAATACCAACAGGTTCACTTCCTAGTTGAAGTCTCACGAGAATTAACAAACCATCTTAGCGTTTATAATGTTGTCAAAGTGTGAGCAAAACAGAAAGATATTAAGAATATTCCAAATTTAAAATTGAGATTTTATGATGAAGCACCTTTTTTTTTAAATCACTGCGGTCAAGAATTTTGTTATAAATAAAATAGTATGTTTTATTCGTATGTTATAATATATATATCCAATTTGTTCTTCTTAAAGCATTATTGTAAAGTATGAACACTTTGAATAACGATGTCATCTTCCCTATAATCTAAATACATAACTTGAACTTTAGGCATGAGTGTCACAGAGGTTAGGTTCAACATTCAAAACAACATTTTTAACTTACCGAAACAAGCATTCTCATAGAATATACCGTTACAAGATTCGCTTGAACAATCAACGGCAATGCTGTCACGATGAATACACACGCACACATGAGAAAATCGTAGTAAACGTCATAACCAGAGTTAACAACGTTAATTAAACCTTTTAACACAGTTCCTCACCATTGCCAACAATACAGAACATAGACAATAACTTTATGAGTTAAATTTGAGAAACACAAGCCACAAAATGAACGTGAACCATATAAAAAACATATTTTTTTGCCAAAGACAGTCTAATCACCACTCCTTTTCTCTCACAGATTTCTATGATAGCGAACAGCTGCGGTGCGTGGTCGAACCAAAACAAATACAGCTCGAGTCATCTCTCGGTGTAAAATGTAAACAAATATTTATTCCACCACTATAGCTGTCGAGGTAATTCACAAGTTTTCAATAGATGGCGCTGCTTAGAACTACTATCAATATTTAAATTTATCTTAATAATCCTTAGTACTTGATAAAACAAAAAAATATATAAAAAAATTAATGTAATGTACATTTTAATTTTTAAAATAGTTATAGAATTGTCATTGTTCCTGAAATAATTTTAAAAAGGTTCAGTTAAAATTCTGCAATTGTTATAAACACTTTTGTTAAAACTGTGATTAAAACCATGTGGTCATATAAAAAAAAAGAAAAAAAACTATAAAAAGTAAAAATATAACTCCGCCGTAACAGTGTTCGAACACTGCCGTGACCAGGATTCGAACCTGGGTTACTACGGCCACAACGTAGGGTCCTAACCACTAGACGATCACGGCTATCGGAGAATTGATGGTGAGGCTGAAATTGTCGTATATACTTCCGACGATACAAAAAACAAAAGAAAATTAAATAGTATAATATTTTTATACCTTATTATAAAAATAAAAAAAATGAAGAAATTACCAATAATTTTTTTATATTCAATATTAACTAAGCTACCTTATTACATATTTCTTTTAATTTTTTAATTTTTTTATGTATATCTTCATAACTGTAATATAATGTAATGTAATAATAATGTAGTTTAAGCATTAATATAACAAATAAATGTGAGATATCATTTTTTAATTCTTGGGATGATTTCGATTAGGTATTTTTTACAAGGGTTAACGGTAAAATGTTACTAAAAAGAAGCCTACAGTGAACGGGCGGCCCTGATGGGGTGAGCGCTGATATTCTGTCGCCTTATTCTTGAATGCCGTAAGTTATCGAGATTATCCGAAGCCAGAATTCCAGTCTCCTTTCAATGTGTTAGTGTAGTTGTGACATTTATAATCCGCACTTAATTTAAAAAAGTGAATATGTCAAAAATGAAGGATATTTTTTATTTTTTACAATATAATTAATAATAAATATATTCATGTTTATGAGAAACAAAAACAAAAATATACTATTAAACTTAAAACTATAACTTGAGGTTTAGTTTAAGGATCATAAAGAAATAGACGTGTCAAGATCAAAGTTATTATTATGTCTAAATATATATTTGACTTTCATTAAAGAAATATGAGATGTTAGTACCTAGTTTTATGGTTCTTAACGTTTAAAATGGGGAAGCGCTGACAAGAAAGTCTGTGGAAACTCTTTTAATATATTTATTAATTTACAATTTATATAGAATTGAACAATACACAAAGCCTTATCTATGATACTATCACGTTTATTTAGTTTTATAATAGATAAAATTCGTATGTGAGCTTTGTTTTTTTTTTTTTTAGGTATATTTGTAAATTTGCTAGATTTAGATAATTTATGGTAAAAAGACATACAATTGCATTGAATATTAATAAGCATAAAAACAATTTTTTATTGAAGCGTATTTTCGTATTAGGTATTGAAGCTACTGGCAAAACAAGAAATTTACGAAATTTATATTTTTTGTTATCTCTTCTATCGGTTTTCGCCACTTGGTGACCACTTGGTGACCAGAGTACATCAGCTTTTATACCGACTGACCAGTATACTGTTCCACGAAAATCTATAATACAATACTAACGACGATACAACGATATCAATTCAGTACGTAAAAGTTCACAAAAAAGACATTATTTTAATGTATTTAACATTTGTCATTTTGATGCTGCTGTCTTTATCTGATTGTTATATCGCATATCACACAAAATCTATTAGACCGATTTTGGTAAAATTTGGTAATAATCTGTTGTTGTCTGAGCTGATCAAAATATTCGTTTGGTTTGGGCTATAATTAAAATAGAAATGTATTATTTTGTATATATTTTGTGATTACATTTGGCTTGTGATTTGGGTCAAAGGGAAAGACAGTCGCTAGTACCAGTAAGTATTGAAAGAATTTAGCCAAAAAAGGGTCCACTAATTCTTAATAATTATTCTTAGATGTTTTACACTATTTTTTCTATAGTCTTGAATTAAAATAAAAGTATAAAAATAAGCATACATACCTAAATTGTTGGTCTGTTTTTTATTTGAGGTATAATTTGTTTAAATAATGTAAATAATTTTTTCATGTTTGTGATTTTAATTAAACTTTAAAGCAACTATTTATCACTAGATGGGGTTAAACAAAGTGAGCCTACATTAGAAGATGTCACTTGTGATTTTTTTATTTCCATATTAATAATACTCCATCAGTGTTTTTAAGCGTTACATAGTTTCAAATCACCATTCACACTTACACCTCATACTATACCACTGCAACAAGCCGTGTGATACCTTTGTGACATTGTTGTATATTTCTTTTAGTTTATATCCACAAAAAAAAAATTAAGGCGGGGTTGCTTGATAAATCGCTAAATTTCAGGGAAGATATTTGTGTTACTAGTTACAGGCTTTAATTATTTAATTAATTATTATTGCATAATATAAAAATAAACAAAACAGAAAACACAACAGCTTTATTCTGGGATATATATTATGTACATATGAAGACTATGAAACTAATTTTTGACCTTTACTTTCATTATATTAATATTAATAATCGGGAGCTCATATGTAGATCCAATTTGTCGTGATGTTACCGTGGATTATCCAAATATTGTAGTCGAATTGGCCTTATATCACCTTGTCAACTTTCACTCAGGATATAGGATGTAGGTGTATTGGGCATGGGTCCCCCTGTCGTTATAACAAGTCTGCGACTCATGTAGGGTGCCTATGTTGACGGGTGCTCTCTTCATGATGGTTCCGTCTCGGCGCCGCCGTTGTTGTTGTCCCATTGTCTGCTTTAGTGGATAGCCTTAAAATCGCAATATCTTCTGTTGCCGAAAGTTCTATATAACCTCCTCCCTCTATTAGACATGTAGCAATAAGATTCAGGAGGAAAGGGGAAAAAACAAAAACAAAAAAAAGATATTATTTTTACTATTGGATAGCTTTATTCAGTGCCATCTGTTGAATAGTAGCAGCTACTAATAATTAAAAAAATAATATGAAAATCTAGAATGTCACAACTTATTGTATAAATATCATAAACAAATAAAATTTTAAACTTTTATGTTCTTTCTCAACAAAATTACGTTGTGGAAGACATGAATTTAATTGATGGATTTCGGTCATACTTATATGTGAAACTCGAAGTCGAAGTTCCACCCGCTAACAAACAATTTTATTTAATATTAGGATAACTAGAAACATCATGCTAGATAGTCAATATCTTTCCTCAGGAACCTGCCTAATATACCTAATCAGGACTGTTTCAAAACCATACTGTAGTTCAGAAGAATAGCGCGTACAACCAACCAAACAAACTATTAAGATTTTTACTATTAGGTAGCAAATTTAGGACATATTTGTATTTTTATTATCCTTCGAGAATTAGAATATGAAAAACACTATCATATAATTAACTGGATGTGTGAATACTACTTACCATTATAGTGTAAGAAATCTTTTAAATTATATTAAGTAAAAATACATTCAAGTGAAAGTAACATTAGAAAAAAATATATATAAATATATTTTTATACTTTTGTTCTTGCTGTGGACACCAGGATCAACAGTTGGCTAAGGTATGGCAGAACACTACAGCAAAATATACATTCTACAAATAGAACCGCCAGCAGGTTAATTCCTTTTAACACAATACGCGAGTTTCCTTAGTTTTGGATCAAGATATAAGTGTAGCAAAAACAGGACCCTCAGAAGTCATCTTGACTCTCTTGTGTGGAAATTATTCATTAAGAAATTCGTCAGTAACCATCATTTGAATCGTATACCAATTTCTTTTACATCGACAAATTAGTCATATATTTTTATTGACCGGGTTCGTCAGCAGACAGACAGACAAACAAAATCTATTGAAATATATATCGGAAATTAATCGCGTAAATATATTTTAAGGTACGATGCCTTTTTTATTTATCCGACGTTTCGATCGAATTGTACCGATCGTGGTCACGGTCGACTGGAAAAGGTATCGTACCTTAAAAATATTTACGCAATAAAGTCCCGATATATATTTCAATAATTTGAAAAAATCGTGAAAGTTTAAAAACAATAAAAAAATCTATTCCTCGGGTACTAGTTCTAAATGTTTATTCGGATCTCAATTTTTTTAATAATAAAAAACATAAATCATTGCTATCGTTTATTGATTTAAAATACAAAACTTAGTGACAAAGCTCTACCCTTTTATTGTTACAGTGCCTGCGAACTGACAATCGATAGGAAATAAACATTTAGCTTTCTCACATCCCACTCGCTCCATACACTCCTTATAATGTCACAGTACAAATAAATAGTATAGTATATTACATACTCAAGCGCCAACATCTAGGGCCGTGCCAGTAGAGGATCCGGATACAGTACAGCGGTGTCACCGGCATGTGTGGCTCGATTATGTAAAATATTATGTGGCAGGTTCCCGATGTAAGGCATACAGTCGCGGGCTCCAAACTGACTCACGCTCTCCTCACACCTCAGCAATATATTAGTACAAATATTTCATATACATTAACATTACCTGAGTCAGTCTGAGTGGAACAATAATGTACAAAATTTGTATCAAGTGTTCGAGTTTATTGCGTCTTGTCTTAGTTATATTCCTAAATTAAAACAAATCCCAAAATAAGTTATTTATTTTATTACAAGAAAAGTTTATTCTATATAAAAGTACAATGAAGGAAACATCAAGAAACGGTTCGGTTCGGAAACCCGCCTCTATAATTTGTTGCTTCCCTAGAATCAAACAAAACGTGTTTCCCATACCTATTTCTTATATTCCTAACAATTCTATAACCTCATGAAGCAAAAAAGTATTTATACAGTAAATATTATACAGATATTAGAAAATTTATATTTCAGACCAGAGATTAGAAATAGATTCAAATCTACAATTAAATCATAATGGACAAAAAACAGTCATAGCGCTTACCGAGCTAAGAAAACAAAGATAATACTTTCATGCTTCATGTACGAAAATAACTAGTTGTACCGTACAAACTTGTTATTTAAAATAATTTTTGGGGGAGTTTATTTTATAAAAAATCACGGCAACATTCTGCAGCACAAAAAAAATCTGCTTTCAGTTGCAATGTCATCGCTAGCAGCTCCGCCCTGAACCGTTAACATCAGTCGACTCACCAACTATACACAATTGAAAAAAATATAATTTGCTAAATCACATCAGTTCAGGGCAGAGTCGCTACATCTAAGGCCCGCTACTGACGCAGCCTCACACCCGACGCTCGCACCCGCGACAAGGACAGCTGTGACTTTACATCCATTATTCGACTAAATTACTGTGTCTATAACAGAGTATAAAAAAGCTACCCATCCTTAGACCCTAAATCTATAATAGGGTACTTAGTGAACATTTTTACAAGTCGATATTTTATTGCTATAGAAGCAAAATCTAATATACAACCTCTCAGCCATTTTATTACATACAATATAGACACTATATAGATCCAACTCCATTTTGTACCCAAGAGTCCCAGCATTCTTATAACAATACAGTATACAATATTATACAAAACAATATGTGCAATACATTTGTACTACAAGGTACAAGTCACATCTCACACAATCTTGGACACGGCTATGTTAGTAGCGGGCCTTATTCATAAAATTTCCGGCACAATAAGGCAGTGATTCAGTGTATGCTATACAAAATATCTCCATTACAAAGTTACGACCAGTCTGTTGCAATGAGGTTAGTCTATTGTAGATTCAAATCCAAAAAGGTTGAAGTCACTTTAATTTATTAACTCCTATCTGAAATACCCAAAATTTTTTATATATGATTCAACATTCCCGTAACCTACAAGTACATTTTGTGTTTTTATAGAATTACCTACGCTATTCTTTGTTTTACACATCGTCTTGAATATTCAAATGGGTCAAAAATAACTTATATGTATTACAGTACACGTATGTCACGTACACGTCTCAAATCTCATGCATTTGAGATTGGAAATAAAACATTTACAATATACAAACAACAACTCTGAAATGCGAGGGCAAAGTTTCAAACGATTTCAACGCCAGGAGTATTGAATCCGATCAATTTGTGCAGTCAAAAAATACTTTTTTTTTTTCATTATTTTATTCTATTTTTTTTATTTGGTTGTATTGATTAACGAAATTCTGTTTGGCCCTTTGATTTTCAGTCATCAGTTGCCGACACTTCAAAATATAAAGCTTGCGATAGTAAACCGAACGAAAGCTCAACTAGCACAGTCGTATCTAAACTATATATAACCGGTTCAAATCGCAGTCCGTATCCATCGTTAGTCGGTCACCTAAATATGTACAATATTTATTTTCTACCATATTGCGTCCTTGATATGCATCGCGTAACAATAAAAAAACCTAGCTTTGACCTCGATGCCTCCGGATGCGCGGATACCACCTAAGTACGGTCGAGTGAAGCATTTACGAAAAAAAAAATAATAATACATAACACGTCGACGTCAAAGTCACAGAGCAACGTCTCAACGGTCAGACTCATCGCATTAAATAACATAATGTAATCATAGATACGTCATTCGGTCCTAGCGCCGCCACTAGTGTATGGCGACGAGGCTGTGCGCCTGGGTGTGTGAGCACACCAGCGCCACTAGTGTATGGCGACGGGGCTGTGCGCCTGTGTGTGTGAGCACACCGGCACCACTAGTGTATGGCGACGGGGCTGTGCGCCTGTGTGTGTGAGCACACCGGCACCACTAGTGTATGGCGACGGGGCTGTGCGCCTGTGTGTGTAAGCACACTGGCGCCTCTAATGTATGGCGACAGGGCTATGCGCCTGTGTGTGTGAGCACACCGGCGCCAGCGCGTCGTCGTCCATGCGCTCGGCGCCCCACAGCCGCGCGCCCGCTGCAACAACACACCTCACTGTACTGACCAGTAGGACACCACATCGAAATAACACTCTGAGATCCGTCACGATGTTACATTACTAAGATTTTAAATAATTTTAAAAATGAAATACAGAGTAATACTTCAGCTGTTGTTGACTGGCCTATACCTTGTGCCAAATAAAACTGGATAAAAATTCTTTGGTTTATCGTTCACCACAGAAACTTCTAAACACGACACGACACGCGTTTCATAATAATAGTTCGCAACTTTAAAATTACACATTTAAAGGTTTTTTTTTTAAGTAACATTACAAGTATTTTATTAATTATTATTATGAGGAGCAAAGTAGTTATCTTTGTAATGACTATTCACGTTTTTTATTATCTTTTTTTTTTTTTCAAAAATATAATTTTTACATCAATTAAAAATTTACTTACATTAAAGTTAATATTTTATATTAATATTTTTCACAATTTCATCATTCGTTTTTTATAGTTATCAATTAAGACTAAATTGCCTTAAAATAAAACAATTAAAGAATTTAATTCCCAAAAGTAAAAAAAAAAGTTACACTTTCTTTTATAAGCGTCCAGTTGTCAGGAGCGCGTCACCCGCCGACCATTTTGTTCTAATTCAGTGTTGCGAAGCTCTTTCTTACATTTGACGTAATTCGGTAGTTCTCAATATGTTATTGATATTTCTTTTGGTAAATCCTTCATTATTTTATTAGTTGAATTTGAGTTGAATTTAAATAGACAACCAGACAGTATTTGTAAATTTGAATTAGTATTTGATTTTTATTGTTCAATAAAATAATTAATACAAATGTATTCTTTTATATTATTTTTTTATTTTTTTATACCCTATAACATTTTTTCAAAGATACATGCAGTACGGATTTTTTTTAACGATAATTATCATAGTAATTTGTTCTAGAAGTAACTAAAATTGAATGCATTGGTAGTATTGGTTAATTATTTTTTCCAGATCTATACGGCTCAAGGTATATCTTGACAAAAGGCAGACTCCCACAGTAAAACCGAGTTCTGTTGTTGCTGAATCTTTCAATATATATTTATTTAAAATTTTGATATATACAATATGTGTTCATTACAAATGTAAAAATGAGTGTCAGTGTGTTACACTTAATATTTTGAACACGTTTTCTATTAAATATAAAATTTACTGATTTAAATCCATTAAAATAGCTATTGAAATATAAAAACTTTTATTTCAGATAGTAGATAGATTAGTAAAACATATCTAGTTATAAACTAAATGTTCTAACTCTCTAACTAATCTATATGATACATACTATCATAACTACTACTTACTTAAATAATTATTTAAAAAAAGAAAATCATTTATTATATTTAAATTCGCTGATATTTTTTATATTTTGATTAAAATAAAAATATATAATTATGTTACGCGTCATATTTGATATCAGCAGCTGTTTATAGTTTTCAATAATTATTTTATTTATTTATTTACAACATATAAAATACACATACTTTTATATATTTTTAGATTATTAATGTTTTATTATAATGAAATGTAGAAATAATGCACAAAAAATTGCAGAAACTTAAGTGAAACTCATGCACTAGAATATAATGAATCAAGTGACCAAACAAAATAAGCATATAACAGGCATCTCATCTGCAGCGAGTTACATATGATTCCTATTTTGTATTAATTATATATATATAAATATACTATATATTATATATATAAATATACACCTATATATTAGTATTTGTTAAGGGCTCAAAAAGATTTTTATATAACATTTAAAACCATTGTTATTTCGAAAATGATATGTACTCACTGCAAATGATAATAAAAAATATAAAATAGTAAATAATTATACAAGACTGGAATGAGAAAGGATATTTATATATGGAATGATATGAGAAAATGTATTATCCTTACTGTATGTATAATGATTACATAAGATAAGGGCGACAAATAAAATAATTGAAGCTTGATACTCAAGGCTATCTATGCGGTATCTAGAACATGCGTGTAGCTCGGACCATAGAAAATAGAGGAACGGGGAGGAGTAAGTTCACCATATCATTCATTCAATAGAATAAAATTAAATTGGGAGGGAGAAAGTTTTATAGAACATTTGAGTTTTTTAATACCACAGGAAATTTATTAAATATGTATGAAGCAGTGGGGGAAAAGGTCAAACTGTCTCTTACTACTATGCTAGATGAGATGCAAGAAAGAAATAAAAATATCGTGGTCGGGATGGAGAGGCACATAAGGGGCACTAAAGGCGATACTCCAGTGCGCAGGCGCACGCATTGAAGTTTTTCTTAGCTTCTCTTTGTATCTCATCGAATCGTGTCAGTAAAAGTGAACATGGTCCAAAGACAAGCTAAGCTAGTCGTAGTGTGTCCGACCTGCAGCGCTAGTGTGTGTGCTGGGGGCGGGCCGCCCGCTCTAGTCATCGCGACTCCGGCGCATCTGCGGCGACAGGAGGAGTTAGACACGAGCCTTACACTGCTGGGGGGCTGACTTGTTGGACTAGTAGGTCATTAGTGGGTCAGAGGTTTTGTATGAGCTATGATAAAGTTATTGCTTTTTATGTTGCAATATCTTCAAATATACCTTTTCATGTAGAATGTGATATTTCACACACATTGAACGATCACGAGACGACATTATTCTGTAGAATATTGCAGAAAGAAAGGGAAAAGACTATTAAATAAAATATACAAAAACCATTTCAACACCACAGTTATTAGTTAATGTTAGGGGATAGATCCTAGCTATTAGTACAATGAAATGATGATAGCTTCATGTTAGCGGAAACACGACAAAAGCTTAAAATATATTTTTTGACCAAATCTACACAAATAAAGACATCTGTAAAACAAGGACACATCAAAAATTATAATAAAAGCTAAATATGATTAGTGACGTGACTTAAATAAATGTACGATAAATGCTTATTTTGATAATTTAATAGTAACAATATTGTCGATCATTTTATGTTAAAATATTTATATATTTTTCATATAGCTTTCATATTAGAACGTGCTTAAGATGAAAAGCACTATGGCTTTGTTAATAAATAATATAACTATAAGTCCATAAAATATATGTACGCCACTTGATAAATGATATGATAAATTAAATATTTATTTTGAATGTCTTTCACCATTGATATACAAATATTGTAATAGGTATTGCTTCATTATTGACGTTATAGTATGTTTGTGTTAATTTGTTTGAAAAGTATAATAAAATATTGGTTATTGTTTATTTTTAATATTTATAAAACAAAATATCAGAATCGACCGATAATTTTTTTTTTAATAATTAAGTACTCCTATTCCCTACTCTTTTCTACAGATCAGCGACTGTATCTGTGTATTGTGTGGGTCCCGGTGTGTCCGTACCGTGCTGGTGGTGTTGCGCCTGCTGTGTGTTGGTGGCCTCGTCTGCGGTACGCTTGAAGAAGTTGTGCTGCAGCGCGTAGTAGGGCGTCACACGCTGCTTGGGGTCGTACTCCAGCATGCGCAGGATTAGGTCCTGCAATTACGTAATGAGAGCTTAGGACGGTTTATGTGTAAATACTGTCTTTCACACAATTGGTTCGATTTCATTTTGAGCGAGAAAATTTTTGGAGTTAATCATGTAAATTCTTTAAATAATTTTTTATTCAACATGTTCTTTGATTCATCAAATTCTGATGTATTCCTTATATAGTTTGTTCCAAAATAACGCAATCTACGTCAGAAAAGACACAATTTGGTCAGTTTTACATTAAAAATCATTTGACTCTGTCTACTACTATTTACGTACTGACATTTTATATTCGAAGGAAACAAACGTAAAGTCTAAAGAGACAATATAAAATAGCCGCTTTTGCCGCCCGGTTTAAACGTCGATAAATTTTATCTTATCGAATCGGGTTCGGATTACAAAAGTTTTTCGGCCATCATAACTTTACTATAACTATCACTTTCTAAAAATAACTACCATATTGACAAAGTTTACTTTGAGATTTTCGAACACAATAGCACTACTGGTCTATAAGAAACTGAACTCCAAGTCGGCAGATCTCATCGAGGCGGACGGTCAAAATAGTCTCGGGTACGCCTCATGTGGCCCCGCGGCCGGCTGCGCGGAGCTCACCTTGAACTTGAGGTAGTCTGAGACGGCGTGCCCGGGCTCCCCCCGGCGGCGCGCGGCCGGCCCGCCGCCCTCCACGCCGAGCACGTCGTGCAGCCGCCGGGACCCCGCGCCGCGGTACTTGCGGTAGCCTCTGCGACGGACACACACGTCACACACAGTACTTCACTCGCCCACATCGACCACTAGGTGACAATAAGGTGACATTCAAATTTTGATGCTCGGATGATAGAAATATATAGCTCACCCGTCCTTTCCCGCAACTTTCTTTAGGACGTAGCCGCCGCCCTCGGACGCCGGTAATTTGTCGAAAAACTTTCTAG
Source organism: Mechanitis mazaeus (assembly GCA_959347395.1). Taxonomy (NCBI): domain Eukaryota; kingdom Metazoa; phylum Arthropoda; class Insecta; order Lepidoptera; family Nymphalidae; genus Mechanitis; species Mechanitis mazaeus. Next base: position 23,755,380 of record OY365744.1, read on the forward strand.
TTTTGTGAGCCTGAAATTGACGAGATTTATATAAATTTTCAACTTTTTGTCTCGGAGATGCTCGACGCTCGAACGTAGACATTTCATGACACTTCTTGAGTGTTCGAAAAGTTGTCTTATTTCCAATTAACGATGCGAGCGGGTCGGAGTCTCTATAATTACACGATTAAACGTCGGCTACATATTGTTCAAAGTTAGACAATTATCACGAGTCGAGAGTCATTATGTCTGCATCTAGATTCTAGAATATTCTGTCATAAAAATATTGTCGCCAATTCGGCTATTCGTTGCATTTTTTTCTTTAATAGAAATAATGGTATATGTTCAAACTTTATAATTTTTTAAGAAATATAAACAAAAGCTCTAAAACCATCCATAAAAACTCAAACCATCGACACGGACGGACCGGGATCGAAATACAATACATACAAATTCATTAAAAACATAAATTTAATTAAAATGTTTTTGCACAAGATCCTGAACCCGACAAACTTAAACATTCATATAAATAAATATTTTGTCACGGGTTGGAACACTGACTTCCTTAATTCAAAGACACCATATATTCGCAGAGTTTTGTTATAAGGTTTCAAGTTCACCTGATCCAGCAGCTGATCGGGCGGCATCCCCAGCACCTCCACGATCTTATTCATCTGGTCGAGCTCGTTGGCTCCACTGAACAGGGGCTCGCCCGTGTGCATCTCCACCAGGATGCAGCCCAGCGACCACATGTCTATCGCCAGGTCGTACGGGATACCCAGCAACACTTCCGGGGAGCGGTAAAACCTTGACTGGATATACTGGTATATCTGAAAGAAGTCGAGTACATTGAAGAGTCTTTTAAAAGATAAAAAAGATATTTATAGTAAGACTAAAAATTAATAAAAATAAAAATAAGACTTAAAATTTGATAAAAAAAAAAAAACTTGGTTACCAAGCCATTATACTGATCTCAACAAATGTATTAGGCAATAAGGAAAACCGCATTAGTAAAGGTCACTACGATTAATATAATTACTACTTATATATTAATTAGGTCCAATATATAATAAACACGTAGAGGGGAGGCCGAGTGTTTTCCTCGGTACGTTCAATAACATTAATAGTACATTAATACATTTACGCGCAATTGAAGATAACCTCCGCCCGGTACTAAATCTGAAGACCCCGGGGTGATTTAACTACACAATTAGCCCATGTATTATAAAAGGAATATCATTAACATTTTATCATACAAAATGTTATAATTTATTCCCGAGTTTAATTACTAATAATAAATATATAAAATTACTTTTAAATAGGGGATTTACAGAATTTATTTTTGATTACTAAATACACATTTTTCCTGTTATATTTAATACATATTTCTTTAATTCAAATCTGTTAATTTAATTTAGATAAAAAAATGAAATTGTATGTTTAAAAAATTTTATAATAAGAATAATAAGGACCCTTATTTCTTATTCCTAAAGTTAAACATATTTCACTATAATATATAAATAAGGTTCCTATAACATAGCATGAGCACAGCTACGATAAGGTATTTATTTATTTATTTATTTATTAGAAAGACAAACAGTTAAATAGAACACATACATAGGAACAAGAAAAATATATATAAACCAATAAAGTCTTCACAAATTAAAAGAAACACAAAACTATCGCAAGACACCAAAAGATAAAAGTTACTGAAAAAAAATTATATAGAAAACAATACATTTACTTTGTAAAACTAAATAATAATAATGAATAATACAAAACTGCGAAACTACATTAAAAATTTGGTTCTTCAATTTACTAAGTTTAACATTAAAAAGGTCAATATTTTGAAATAAATTGTGAACATATATGAATATAACAAGTTATAAACGTATCGCTAATAAATATCAATACGATTCGACAAGGTAATACTACATTATGAAATAATTATATTTATTATATCATTAACCAATATCTTGTTATCAAATGTCCTTGAAGTATTTTTTTTAATTTTACAATATGTAACCTAAAATTTTTTTTGGTAACCTATATCGTCCCACTGCTGGGCAAATAATATATATTTTTTGTTTATTTTCATAGACATAACATTAATAGATCTTTGAATACATACCCTTTGACCAAGTTGACATGAACTACCGAAGTCCACAATCTTTATGGCTGACCTCTTCGGATTGCATAATAGTATATTCTCAGGCTTAAGATCACAATGAATTATATTTAGTTCTGAAAAAAAAAAAAAAAAACATACAATTAAAAAAGTCCATACAATGCACAGACTGTATCTAATATATATGCACATTAAAAAGTAGGTTTATAGGTTTATATATCTGTAACTTTTATTCCTTGCAGTTTTGGCATATGTTGTAGTTTAAGATGTTATAGAAAACTCCTATGTTGTAGTTTAAGCCCTAATATACTACACCATATGTCTTTTAAATGGAATTTCTTATAAAGACCGTTAACAATTAACGGGGGGATTACTAGTATAGAAATATGAATACAAGATAACTTCTCGAAAGTCGCTATAATATAAAATACAATGCATCGTTTAATAGAGCCATTATATAGTAATGAATCCATTAGCTATATAAAATTCATAAGGAAAACAAGCCGTTGGGTCAATTATATGAACAAATAGTCGAAGTTGGCGCCATATCTATGTAGGTGCAATTCGTAAATATTTGTATTTATTTGTGGGTTATTGATTGAGTTATTTTTTGATATCAATGTGTATTGATGTACGATGATTGACCTACTTGAACGACTGTCATCTGTCATGTAAATTATTAAATCTATTGAAATGTCAAGATTTTAATAAAATTGATCTGTTAACACTTTCTAAATAGACATCGCTTTATTGTAATATTATTAATTAATTTTAGTGTTCTCTTGATGTAAATCCGTGATTTCATTTAATAAAACTAACAATATAACATATAAAAGTAACATTTTAAAATTGCATTATCAGGATTTAAACCTGGTCATTCGAGCTGTTTATCGACGCTCAAATAACTGAGCTATATGATTTCTATCAAAATGGAGCATCCAACCAACGACCACGACTCACCAGGTTGACTAAGGAACAGCAGCGCGGTGCACAGCTGCTGCGCGAACTTGCGCGTGAGGTTCAGAGACACTCCTCTGAAGTTAGTGTTACGCAGCAAGTCGTACAGATTGTACGAAAGCAGTTCGAACACTAGGCACAGGTGATTCCGCCACATAAAGTGACGCTTCAGTTTTACTGTAATATTATAATTATTTTAATTTACACAGAGTATTGTTGTCAATGAACAATTATAACAAAAATTGTTATATATTAATGTTTTATGCATGTTAATTATATATTTTCTATTATATTATTATATAAGGTTAAAAGTATTCCGAGAAAATTATAATAATCTAAGATCCTTACCTATATAATACTTATTTTCGGCATCTGCCCTATTCATCATTTCTAGTAACTTCACTTCTATTTGTGCCTGGTTTAGGAAAGGTTTCTTATTCTTAATAATTTTTATCGCTACTTGACACTGATCCTCGTGGTCGTACGCTTTCACAACCTGTAATTATAACAACATCTTTAGAAATAACTCAATTATTAAATTAAAATTATTTAATATTTTAGAGACCAATAGTAGTTAATAGTATTGTCCCAGAAAAAGGATGACATGAGCAGAGAATTAACTGTGGAATTCTAAAAGAAGAGGTCGACAAAAGTAACCATGGATGGAGCGTGTGAAAAATTCTATAGTAAAGAAGCGAAGAAGAAGTCCCCACAAGCGAGACGAAAGGAGAGAGAATAGAAAAACGAGGACATAATTAGAAAATAAGAGAAAATTAGATGGAATAAATAATAAAAAACAAGAGTTAAAAACAAGGTTTTAAATACTACTGTTATTTATGAATCTTATTATTTATGAAATATTGTTTTTATAAACTTATTTTCAATAAAAATGTTCATATTATTTATGTTAGTATCTCACCTGGCCAAACGAGCCCTTGCCTATCGGCGACGAGATCTCGTATCGGTCTAGGAACTTCTCCCCCTGCTTGATGATGTAGTCATGGTTGTCGTCGTCGTACCCGTCGTTATATAACTTCCGTTCCTTTTTATGTGAACCGTCATCTCCTAAGTATTGCTGCGCTCTCCGCTTCTTCTTCGCGTAGTATACCTGTTGAACAAAAATATAAACTTTAGTTTTTAAACTTTTAAAACATGTCCTTTCGATATAATTAAATCCGTTCAACTTTCTCTTAATATTTTTCCTGATACAATATTAATATCCCTTGCAGAGTAACTTCGTGATTAAAGAAAACTTACATAAGCATCTTTTCAAACTTCCTAGAGGCTAAATATATGTACTAGGAGCAAAATTAATATCATATTTTTCAACATATTCAGGCACATGTTCCGCCGATATAATGCTAATCCCCGAGCAAACATGGAACTATATTGTAAAATTGTGCATAATTTATGGACACAGAGGATTAGAGCCACAAAAAAAAGTACTACCAAGGATAGTATCTATGACATCTAACATTATGTCATATGTCATAATCATGAAAACTAATACAAAATAGAACTTCGTAGTCTTTAGTTGATTATAGGCGCAATCCATACTCAATTCTTATATCTCTTAGTAGTAAGATGAAATAATACCACTGTATATTTACCGTGATTGGTGTGAACCCTGATTTATTATTTCCCAGCTCTTTTATTTATTTGACACCCATTCGAATAACATTCTAACCATTATTGATAAGTACGTCAAAAAGTGACGTGAATATTTTAAAAATGAAATATACGAGGCTTATATTTCATAAGTTTGTATTAATACTGAGAATATATAATTTTAATTGAAAGATTTAAATATTTTCTGAAAACAAACATAAAGCGACATCATTTAAACAAACACGATACACGGTATGTGTTTTTAAGAATCAACAATAAAAAGTATACTCATGTATTATAGGAAATGAAGAGGCGAGGAACGCGGGAATTTGGCCGGACGTTGACCTAAATATGCCGTTGACATTGATCGACGATGTTCAATACGCAATATAAAACATTCATGCAACGCTCTACACACGGAATAGACACTAAGCAGTTCGTTGATACCGATTTTTTTGTGGCACCGTCACGTCTAGTCGAAATTATTGACTCGTTGTATCTTTACTGTTGACTTTAATATATTTAAATTTGATTTAAATCATTTAAGACTTTCCTCGTAATATAGGTTCGTATATATATTTTATAGGAATCATGAGCCTACGAACTGCGTCACATGACCTACAATATCTGACATTCAACAGTGTTACGTAAGTTACGTAGCGGTCTATAATAATATTGGAGACTGCATGCCATTCGCAGCGTGGCGGAAGTGTCGCATATCGACGCGGCCAAACGATAACCCCAATTTCTGACTGCGACCTACATACCTAATACAGTACATATTTTACAGACAACCGGTAAGACATCTCTATATACACATAGCTTGTCGACTAAAGCTATGGATTTAATGATATTGTCTGTGCGTCGAGTAAATTCCTTATTCGTTTCCTGATCTTCTGTGTTTGATCGAAAAACGGGATAATCAGTTCGGTTAGAATCTGTATCTAAGGTCAGTGTTGTCGATAAGCGTATGAGAGAGGACAGTCGGCGGTCAGGGTTGCGTGAAGGCTTCATCAATCAGAGGGTTAGGGAGAGGATCCGACTTGCGGCAATAGTGTCGGTTGCTAGCAGGCCAGTGACCGCCGCACGTGGCGAGATGAGCGCGTCGGGCCGGGGAGAGACGGCGCGCGGCGGCTGTCATTGATTTTCCCCGTTTTCCCTCCACCCCGAGGCTGGCTCCCGCCCCGCCGCGTCTCACCCACTTCCAGCGCCCGATAACGAGGTTAACGGGCGACGTGAGCGTCTCCTAAACTTTAATTATACCCGTACACCCGTCGTGCATGTTTAACCTGGCTTTTATTCAGCGTTCTGTTTGCAGCACACCTGATAGTGCGACGTGATCCTCTATTCGGTGAATGGATAACTATCTCAAGAACGAATCCGTGCAGAAGCGACGGCAACCGGAGTCGTCGACGCGGACCGAGTTCATTTCAAATCTATAAACTACATCTCGTCGTAACCGTTCGACGACGTAAACTTTGTGAATTTATTATAAACATTCGCTATTGAGAGTTCGTATACTCTTTACCTTATAACGGGGGAATACTAACTTATTAATATCAGCGGAAGATTAAACTAACAGTACGTTACATGTTCTAAAAGACAATATAACATGTGTTCGCTTATAATAGAAATAAATTAATACAATATCATAATGTTCGTTTTGATTTGCGTTATCATCAATCATAAACTCATAACAATATTGTTAGTAATAAATTATTGGTATTTATCAGTTATGTAAGATGAATTCCGTCAATCAATTACGCAGCCGCCCTACAACGGTGCCAAGTAACTATAGTGGGTCGGTGGCCGGTGCACTCTAGAAGCTGGAGTCCTTCGTGATGATATTTAGATTTTGTTGAAGTAGTTTAAAATAGGGATTTGAAATGGAATTCTTGACATTATTGAAAATGAATTTTTCAAGTATCTTCTGTGTAGCGTTTCTGAAAGACACGGTCACTAAAATTTTTTGAATGTCAATAAGGTTCAACATCATAATATACTAATTTCTGTTCCGTTTCGAAGCGAAATAAAGATAGTAAAATTTATCACTATATAATATGCCTACGTATGTAATTTAATTTGTAAATGTCTCATCCAGCAGCGCTAAGGACACGCGTCCCTCCGTTGTTTATTCAATTACTGGAGCCCGCCAATAAAACGATCACTATTGCACATTCAAATTATTTTCGTCGTTCGACTTCCGACTCCGTACAGGAAGTGCTAGCTTCGATCAGGACATTGGGGGTCTAATGATACTTGGACCAATTACAAATATAGCTGAAAAATAATAAAAGAAATCCTTATTTGTATAAAAATTCTGACAAAATCTTTGTATAAAACAAGTTTGAACTGTATAAATGTTACAGTTTTGATAACATACTTAAATCTTAAAATTGGTTTATCACTAAAGTATACGCTGTCTATTTACAGACGATTAGTTGATAAACTAAACCAAACTTGGAACTACTGGTATATAGTCATTAGGCAGTCCCCCACACTAGTTCACAAGTGTCGAATAGAATATTTAATTTGTTAAAAAGTAACAGACGTCTCAATTATAGAGGTACTACGATCAAATAATATTAAGTTCGAATTAGTATCAGATACTATAAAAACTTTGTACATTAAATTTGGAGGTGTTTGATGTTTGTTTTATTATCTGTCTAGTCAAACTGCTTTTCAGCTACGGATTTGCAGCAGCTTGGTGTAAAAGCTATTCTGTGTTCTCCATAATCCCGACTACGCAAAGCCATGAAAAGTTTTTAGAAAAAGATAAAGTAATTAAAATACAAGAATCGCTCAAACACCCTTAACAACCAAATGGTATGTGAAACGTTTACAAACAAATTTAAAATAAATAATAATGAAATAGAATAAATCAATATCATAACATTAATATATATCTCTGTTACAACTTATTGAGATTTAGAACACTCCATTTCCAGTTCATCCTATTTAGTACAGCCATAGACAAATGTTTATTGAAGCCCAACTCGGCCTCACGTGTATGAAGGTATGAATTGGCAATATAAAATAAACAAATGAAAGAGAAACGTTCCCGTCCCACAGCAATTCGGATATATTTAATATCGTAACGTTCTCATGACTTCAGCGTGACATCATCGCACTATGACGCAATGGTTGCGTCATCAGATTGGCACTGGTTACGAATTGCGATTAATGTAACTTCCCACTCCTTGTGTTTGTTTATATGGAGCCTTATTGATCGATACTTATACATGAATAGGACGCAAATGTGATATGATATATGGTACATTTAAAAAACAAAATAATAAAATAACAATATTTATATTTGAAAATAATTCGTCATTCATTATAATGATTGTTTATAGCGATTCTATTTCTCTCTATAAATCAGAATGACAATCAGTTTCGAGGCTTCGAGTCTCGTCGCAGGAATCCCCGAAAACCTAATGCGAATACACGCTAATTAATTTTTCATGGCCCTGTCGTCGCGTTGGCAAACTAGCGTCGCGGCAGACACGCGATTCGTAGCTACGAGATCGTAGCTCGTAGCATCCATTAGAGCGCCGGAACTGCGCAAGTTTACATCATTAACACCATAAAAAGACAGTTATTGCGAGAAAATTTGCGCAATCAATTAGGAGTTTTAAGAGGGGTCGGGGGGTTGGATGCGTGCGGAGTGCAGCGGCGACGGCGGCGAGTCGGGAGAGCGAGGGGCTCGAGGGGGTTGGTGGGGGAGCAGCGCGCGCATCTGTGTGCATTCGGCATATTTACCCCGATAGTGGGCGGGCGGGTTCACTGACCCGACCCAATGCAAGGCGTACGTAGGCCGCGACGCACACGCCGTTTCATTAGTGCCACCGCACCGCACACCCATGCAAAAAGCTAACACTGCGCGTCAAGTGGGCACGCACGCTTTTTTAATCATCTGCCGGATACCTACGACATAGATTAGCTTGCGGATATCCATTTCTGATACGAGAGAGAACTTAGAACAGCATAGACAGTAGGATTCTGGACCGTCCGACTTATATTGATTTATTTGAGACTCAGCTCTGGTGCGTAATTTAAAATTTATCACAAAGCAGATCTGTTTAGCCGTCTTGAGTACATAACATTCACACACACAAATCAATCACATTTGCTTCCAAATTTAATAATATCTAATCCATTCGATGCAATGAGACACCAGTCTAAGCGCTTATTAAGGGTTCAATTTATTTTTTTGAGATATAAAAATGTTCAAAACATGAACATATATATAAATATCAAGACGTATAAGGCAACTGCACATGGGAATCATAATTATACCTCAGCATTCATAAATCCAGTGATTAAGGCAGACAGACACATTCATGGCGGTAAGTATAAACCGGGGTATACTTATGCAAAACCACCCTTGCAGTGGGCGAATGGTCGGATGCAATGCCATAACCTACCCCAAGCTTTCCCCTAGTTGAGGCAGGTCAGGGCAGACGCTTTTGAAGGGCATTTACATAATAAACAGGCGTATAGCATTACACAAATTGCTATTCATTAATATCTAATACATCGTCTATATATTTTATGGGGAACAAAAATTAAAAAAAAATCAACCGCAATTCCCTGATCGTACATGACTGTTCCATCACAAGAAAGATAAAATACAAAAACAATAAATTCTCTTCTCGTCCAGAAAATGGTTTAGATTGAGCTTAATGAGAATTGATTAGACTTAAACACTACTTTTCTATCTTATTAGGATATCTTTTACATTTCTAGATAAATAATTACATTTCTAGATAAATATAACAATTCAATAAACAATATATATTTATTTTGTTTAATATCTTTTGCAGATTGATAATCTTTAATATTTATTAAAAAAAATAGAATAAACAATGCATCGATTTTCTTTTACTATGAAATATATATAACGTTTTTAAAGGTTGTTATGTTATGGATGATAAATTATAGCTAACAATATGAAGCTTAAACCTTAGTATAGAAAAGAATAACAATTTGAATCTTGAACTTAATACTTGAAAATCTTTTCGAAAACTTCTGTTACATAATACAGATTCAGTCTCCCAAAACTGAACTTAATCCGATTTGTTGCAGTACAAATTGTCTCAATATATTTCTCTAAACATTCCCTATAAATGTTATTCTATTATTCTTCAACATGAACGTTACCTTACACCACAATTTATTATTTTAAAACGTTAAAACAAAACTACATCGAACCATCACAATCGAGTCACATACTTTGTAACTAAATACATGTTACAATTTATGCAACGATATATCAGAACCGAGTGACAAATGTAATCCGTTCTAACACAAATCTTTTAATGACCAATCGTAAGCTCTTTATATCCGCAGTTTGTTATTACGGAAATAAAAAAGTATTACATAGTTTTAAAGTTAATTGTATTAAACCGTTGAATATATAGACGTTTTTATTCGTCGCTTCAAACTTTAATTGCAAAATTTGTACAATTTTCGCTCAGTTAAATGTTTCTATTTAATTAGATTTATTTATTTATTTATATATATATTTATTTATTTATATATTTATTTATTTATTTATATATTTATTTATTAATGTATGTAACTTATTTTTACAAAGACATTTGAATAATAATTAATGTTATATGTTATATGTTAGGTAAAACGACATACATTTAAAAGGTTTTTGGTGCAGCCTTGAAGATTTCAGAGCTACCCAGGGGTGCATGGATTATCCTTCTTTTGCCATATATACCTTATATTGAAACATATATCTCATGCAACAACTGTGCATCTAAATATATGCACTTAATTTATTTTGTTAGGAATTAATTATATTCTTTTGTTTTTCAAAGAAAAATAGATATATGTTATAAAATATTAGTCAAACTTTTAAATGTAATAGAAACTTTTGTAAGTGTTTGTTGACTTATCGTATAGATAATTTTTGAAATGCGAATAATAATTGGTACATATAGAAGTCAAGATATTCCTTTAACTAAATAATTCAGCTAAAGTTAATACATAAATAAAAAGTCTTCTAAACTTAGTATTGTATGTAAATTAACAAGTAATTAAACATATAAGTAAACTAAAGTTCATTAACTTAAAACACAAACATTCATCATAACGTTACAATTCCACAGACATATTTTCATCTTTATTGATGAACGACTGATCGCAGACGTTCACGAAATCAATACTAGACTATTAGGCTGATTAAAAAGATCCTGTTTTCCATACAGTTCATACAGTCACCTGGCGTACGGATGCAAAACTCCATCTACGATTTGTATGATATGCATGTATTTATATATACTGCTACTATTAAAAGAATGAAGATAATAGATATCCTTATACCTACCGTAATACGGTATATAAATATATAATTATTTTTATTTAGAGTATTGCTTTCAAACGCTTAATTAAATTAGTTTAGGGTAATATATTTTACCTGGTTATTAAGAATGAAGACTCCCTTAAGTTACATTTTTCGGGATATGAAAAATTTGTTTAAATTTATGACCACAATATTTTTGCGCTCCATTGTTTAATTAAATTAAAATTAACTTTCTGAGAAAAGAATCCACATATTTTACATTTGTTATTAACGCCAACATAAGCAAAAGTAACAACAGTAATCATTATGTTTTCTAAGATATACACGAGTACTACACATTTCAATGAAACTACTTTGCACAAAGCATTCGAAACGTCAGATTAAATTTAAAAATGTAATAATAAGCGACTAATATCCGTAAAATAGTTTTATTGAAACTATAATAATGATATTCGAAAAAGTATTTATAAATTATTTCAAACAGCACGAGTACGGACAGATTATAAGTTCAACTTTTGAATCGGTTAAATGGAATTAAACTCAATATGATTCCTGAAGATATAAGTACGTAAAAAAACAATATACCTATTTATTATTGTTTGTAAACCTTACTTATATATTAATATATCAAAAATGAGATAAATGTTATTTGGTGATATTTCCAATATATCAAAAGACGGTATAAATAAACCCGGCTGTTATGTAATGAGAGATATTAAAAATATATAATTATCCAAAGTATATGAAATGAGATGATTGTTATGAGGAAGACAGGTTAATGACCTCCACCGACGCGGTAGTTAGTAGCTTATATTATTAGGCATCTTTGAATATTTTTAAACTTCGCTACGTTTACTTCAATTATTGAAAATTTCCTTGTGCTTATATCCTGAAGAAAATAAGACAATACGGGAATTTTAATTAGTTATTGCATTGTATCTTAAATCATAGACGCGAGCGAGTTTCTGACGAATATGGTGGCCATTATTTATTTTCATGGCATTACACAGGAGAGAAAATAATCTTGCCCACAATTTATGCGAGTGGTACAGCAATACAAGAGCAATAATTAAATCATAAAAATGTATATCGCACGCTTCATCGAACCTTTGCCATTTGACTACGTCCGACCGCCGCACGTTAAACTCTAGAGCGGCCATTAAAAATCATATGCGTTCAAAAAGCCCGCCCTTACCGTGCGCTGCCACTTCAAAGTTTGACCTCGCAATTACTAAAATTGGTTTGATTTACCATTTTAATTGTAACAAAAAGCTTATTTTTTCCACCGGCGTGGACGAGGGCATCCCGGGGAGGCACTGCAATCTCGACCGAGTGACTTCAGGTCGGAAGGTTCATAAGGGATCGGATAGGCGAAGCGGCGTCCTAGTCGCCGGTTGGAATTTTGAGCTGTGGCGTCATGTCGTTAAGGCGTAGTTTCTTTCGGAGGTGTCCGTAGGCGCGAGAGGAGAGCACTCGAGGTCGGATGCTGAGAGCGGGGGCGTGGGGACGGCGCGGGCAGGGGATGGGACAAAATCGATATCGTCGGGCGGCGCGCGACGTCTTCCACTCTCCCCGCATCCCTCTAATGAATGAGAGCGAACATAGTCATCTCTGCGGATGGCGGCTCCGGCGATACGGCATGCCGACGCCGCCTAGACTACGTTGCGAACCCGATCCGATATATTGCTTTGCGATACGATAACGAACCGAATGTCCAATCAATCAAACCGTGCAACTCTACTACAATTTTCAATATATTCCCGCTACTCGCTGAGAATAACAAATCTGTTTATTTCTGTTGGAAATCAAGCGAGCTGCTTATACTGTACATTAATAATATCTGCAGTTTACTCAACAGTATACACTATATGTTATTACTAGATTTCATTTAACTTTTAATTTTTAATACTGACTTTAAAAAATTGTTTTTTATTTCAAAAAAATGTTTGTCATGTTTGATAGCATCTTATTATGTAAAAATCGTTTTATAATAATTTTAAGTAAAAAAAATTACTATATGCAGTTCTATAACTTTTTTAATAGAATAAAGTAAAAATAAAATAAAATTAAAAATAAAATTTATGAAATTGTAGCAAAATATCTTTTATTTTAAACGCATTCCGCTTATAAATTATAACCTTGTTATAATGTACTTGAAAACAGTAATAACAACACGAGAAGACGCCACGAAATACAGCTGCATCTTGTGACAGCTTCGACAGCAATGCAATAGCTCGTCTTCACGTCATTAATACAGCTGGAGGGAAATATGGCGTCGGATACTCAATTTGATAGTCGAATACCTCTTTCAAATGTCAATACAAGTATTTTCCATCTCGTTAATTATGTATATATTTACAAAAAATAAAAAAAATAAACACATTTGTGTCTAGAATATATATTCTAAGAACGTATGTCATTGAATAATTCACATCACATTTTTAAATAATTTTTAAAATATACTTGTTAAAACAACATATGCGTGACGAAAATATGTAATAAAAAAAAAATATTTTTATGTGAAAAATAGAAGCCTTCCGATATTTTATAAGCTAACGAAGCGTGGGCCGGTAAGTATAGAGTAAAATAACAAATAATCCTCTGGTCTGAAAAGCAAAATAGAACACGATACATACATTCAAGATATTGTCGTCTCGGAATCCCAATGTAAAGAGTTTACAAAAACATTGTTAAGGAAAGTCTTGTTAACTCTTAACATTACCTTTGTTAGGTAACAAAGTTAATAAGAATGAACCCAACTCGTCTGGACTCATCCGCTTCTATAGTGATAACGAGGATACAACTGACTCTGCCCACTCGAGAACAACATGTTATGAGTATAACTGTATCTGGTCATTATACTTTATAGTAATGTAAATTACATCTTTATTTGGAGAACAGGGATAATAATTAACAATAATAAAAAAAATACAAAATCACAAAAAAAAAGACAAAAATAACAATGATAATTGACAGTTTAGATAACATTTTTACAAACTAAAAAATATATAGGGATACGATGACAAGAGTAATCAGAGTATGTAAATGTTTTCATTTGAAATGTAGATAAAATCAATAATAATCTTACACACGATAGTGTTATCAGTGATATAACGTGATCTCGTGGTGCAGATAGATGGAGTGATAAACACGTGTACTCTCTATATCACACAGACGCATCGTGTCAGCGGTCATAACACGCAATTAATAGCATACCAATACAAATTATAAAACAATCAAATCTATATAATTTTATATAGTTTGCGGTTTTTGTAGATAATGATTCCATAAATGTGATACATTCATCAAAAACCTTCATATACTTAAAAAGATAAACTTTTTTTTTATAAAAAGTATGGTACATAAATAAAAACGTGTCAGGAGGTTAAATCTTCAAAACAACATTGTAACAATACTTCGTGAATTTTCTACGGTGTTTAAATAACAATAGGTCGACGGAAAATACGATTAAATAAATTTGTAATAGCTACTCTTGACGCAATCATGTAACCATATATTATTATTTTTTCATCATATGTTTGTTATTAATATGGCATGCAAGTTGCATTTTAACTTAATGGTAATTAATGTCAGAAAATACTATTTTTTTTATTTATAAACAATTGAACGTGTATCATTGAAATGTCGTACATTATTAATGAAATAAAGTATAATATATATATATATATATATATATAAGCTAACGAACTTGAACTTTGATGTTGAAACAAACCATAGCAAGGGCTCGGAAGGACCGCCAGCGAAGCGTAGCGGACAGAGTCCTGAGGAGGGCGCCCGTGGACTCCCCCTTGCCAACCATCCCGACTTCACGCACGGCTGGTGGGTCACTGGACTCTCATATCACTATTCAACTTAGTAGCACCTCCATTCACTCGTCGACTGGCACCAGCGGTATGTTTATATTATTAACAAATGTGATATTTTCTAGTGATGTAGCAACCGCAACAAGCGAACGCGTAGACGAGACTGACACGTTATCGCTGCGACACCTATGAAGTAAAGACTAATAACATAGAGATTCGTGAATGGACACGACCTCGTTGTTTTGGTCAATTGACGCGAGACCCAGATGCCTTTGGAACAGGGAACATTTTAGACGTCAGAGCATTCACAAGTCAAGAATTCGAGTGACTTAAAATATCTTTCATGAGTCCTCCAACTAAAAACAGCACATCTGTCAACCGCTATTCTTTTATTGGTACTCGTCCAAATAAAAGTTTTTTACTTTAAGAATCCATTATGAACGTGATCTTACTTTGCATTCTTCTTTTGAGATGTTTTTTACAACTACAATTAAAAAAAGTACCTTAACATTTATTGTCTCTCACTGTCTATGTTTCCGCTATTAAGTTTCTGCAAAAATAGGTACTGAGAGAGATAATCTTTTCTGACACAATTGTTGCTATTTTAATCAAAAGGTAAATACAGATTAAATAATTAGAAAATTACTACAACCCAGTTTAAACGATCTAATAAACTTGTCACTTGAGTTTCGAGTTATTATTTTAATCAATTCGCAAACAGACACATCAATAAATCGCATGTTTATGAATATTTAGAAACTTAGTTTCATCCGACTAAATAATTATTAGTCGAAACAGTGGAATTGTTAAATGAAAGATAGTATAAAATTATATTGAACCACTTTTAATTAGTCATTTTCATAACCCGAATACAAAATTATTATTGAACAATCATGTTGGTTCTTCTCGCTAGATCTGTCTTCTCTTGGAAGGAACTCGTATCTGACGTAACATAATTAATTGCAATGGTCAAAAACATTTGAGTAAAAATCATGACTTTTCAAGATAGAAATGTAGCAAATACATGATTTAAATAAATAACAGTCATGACACTTCGACTCGCTTTATTTAAAACGCAGTGTATGTTTGTCTTCCGATGTCATGTACGTGTTAATATGTTGAATGCATGTTTATAATTAGCGAGGCCTGTGGCAGGAGTCCAGCTCGATCAGTCGGTTAACGGACCCGTACTGTATCGGGTTCGGTCATTGACAGAACATTTTTCCGGAACCGCAACCGATGCACATTCCACAGGCTCTCTACACCCTACATCTATCATTTCTAGTTATATAATCAAACTCATATACACTTAATGTTATTGTAATTAGCACATAATATTCAAGTGCATTATTGAAATTGATAATAAGATAAGAAAGTATTAAATTATACATAATAATCATTATTTTATTACTTTGTTTACTCATAAATTTAAATGTTAATTTAAATGTTTTGTTAAAATTTTAAGTATATTTATTTTCGGCAACTTCATTTATATTCTTTAGTCTTAACCATTTATTATAGTAAGATTGTCTGTTAAATTAAAAAATGCTGTGTGTATCTTTACTTTTAAATATAAATAATAAATCATTGTTTAAAACCGAACGTTCTTTGATATTGTTAAACATAATCCGCGGCATCTATGAATAAACTGACAAACGACAAAGAAAACAAAACCCCAAGGCAAAAGAAATATAATCAAAGTATCTCTAAGAAATCTCGAGGTAACTGGGTACAGATTAATAAGTACACTGGAATTAGTAGTAATTAATTAAAAAACAAATATCATTTTATCATTTTGCAACTATACAATAGGTTTTCTTTATTCGTTTTAACATGTACATTTTGTTATATTTATTATAAACAAATAAATACATGGATTATAACAGCACCCTTTGATTATTTTGTCAACAAAGTTTACAAGCATTCAGAGTATTCAAAGTCGAATATTTGATGAAATAGTTAAATTCCACAGATATCTGCTTTTAGTTATTGTATATTATATGAACATTACTATGTCTACAGTTTAAAAGCATTAAAATACAATTAATATTATCAAATTACCGTTAAATAATTACTGTAAATTAATTCTAAATAAACAATGATTTATAACGACGGTTTCATAGCACAATAAATACAGAAAATGCATACGAGTCGCTTCAAGTATTCCAAAGATCCGCTGATAGAGCACGCACTTAAAGAGAATTTCATTTTGAATGCTTCAGATTAAACGGAATTCGATTTTCATTGCGACAGAGCCATTAGATGTTTAAAAGTGTGCAACACCTAAAAATTATTTTATAATATTATATTATTATGATAATGTTAATGAAATAGTATCAGTTTATATTTTAACACTTGTCTAATTATATAATCTCCCTACTCTGTCAGTTTGTTTGTCTGTGGTGTCACGTCACCGAAACTCAAAGAAACGTTGCGACACGTGCAATACGTCAATCGAAAACTCTTGATGAAAGAAGATGAATGGTAAAAATTTGGACCTCCTCCGGTAACCGGAAGTGGGTCCTCTGGACCTAAAAAGGTCGCCGAGTGTAAAAAAAAATTATGCACGCATCTGTTTAAACTGAAGGATAGAACTTGAAATACTTGAATTTCTAGAACCCCGATGCGTTAAAATCGGGCCACAAAGCTAGTTCTTTTTTTAATTTTCCTAATAAGAGACAAATTTTTGTCAACATTTTGACTTCCTTCATCAATTAAAGTTGAACTTTGGTCACACGAATGAAACCCCATCAGTACCGAATCATTTATTTAGCATATTGCTCTTATCGATACTCGTTGGCGTGTTTCGAAGCGATGAATAATTTCAATTATTTCCTTTTCTCTGCGCCGGCAGCCTCAGGCGACGTTGACGAAGACAACCGGATTCCATTAAATAAACAAACAATATGGAATCAACTTACTTAGGAGTAGAAGGATCATTCCTACGTTATATTAAATTTATGTGACCCATAAACAAAAATTACTATATAAATTAATACAAATTCAAGATTAAATACAAAATGGAAAGAAATGAGTAAACTGTACGTTATCCGTAATATTTGCGTTGTCCCTCATCATTCGTAATAAACTCATATGAAACAAAATTTACTGAAAGCTCAACTAAACTTTAAATAGAATGTATTAGACAATATATTTACAAACAGTTGCGGGCAGAAGGTAAAGTGAATTAAATGAAGTATAAAATTGGGAAATATGGAGTCGTTTATCATTATAATGTTCATTGCTATCAGAATAGAAGTAGAATGGAGCCGTGATTCGGATAGCCGGGGGTTGTACGGAACACGTGACAGCAGCAAGATACTGATCTCAGTCTTAATAGAGTTCCTCGCTGCACCCAATCACGGCCCCTGCCCGATACAGCGACGTACACCGATTATCGTGATACTAAGAAACCGGTAGGTAAACGAAATGTACCGTTTTTCAAAAATTACCAAACCCATTATATTATTCCATGTACAAAACCTTTGTGCATTATTTTACATACTAACCCGTCTGATGTTTTTTTGCTTTTATAGCATGAAAAATAATAATTGTTTAGAATATATATAGATAAAAATTAAATCTAATTATACTCATTATTATTTTTAAAATAATTAAAAAAAACTATCATATTAATTTATTATATTATACAAATAATTGAAAATGTCATCAATGTCCTCTGCAGTCATTGGGCAATTGGCGTCCGATGATGCTATCCTGATATCGCTCAGTAAATCAATCGGTTAGCACGCCAAGGCACAATTCAGGTCATTATCCGATGAATAGACCCCGGGCTAGACGATGCTGAATACCAAAGCCACAGATGCCAATCTATGTATTAATCCAAACCATTTATATACAAACAAATTATTTCACTAAATAGACAATAACAATAAATATTATAATACCTAAGCGTCTATATCATCCGTCGAGTTATATATTGTTATACATAAGTTATTAAGATTTTCTGAATTGAATACTCAATAGAGCTATAGCAACAGATGAAAATATTATTTCCTTTTTATAATTGATATAGAAATTACCTCCTTTTATACTACTTCCACTCGATTTCAAGTATCGGAAGGAGGTCTTTTCAAATAGAATAACGATGGCTTCACGACTTCCTTAGATGTGTCATAAGTAAATTCAATAAGAAAACCACCCGAGACCGACACCTGGTGACAAGAGGAAAATAAATATTTTAAGTTTCATAGGACGAAACGGATTAACGACAGGAGTATGTCATCTATCTGCCACGTGTTTATATTTTTGCTTTATAAATCTCTTAAAATTCCTGAGATTAGACAACAAATTTATCAAGTTTATGTAATTCATATACGTATGAATTATCTCATTATTATATTACAAAATAATAATGAAACCGGTTTCATCTAGTTCAGCTGTGACGACGATGGCAACCGAGCCCGTAATAAACACAATTCGTGAATCCACTTGATCAGATATAACGTCTGAATGTCAACGCACCGGCCGGTCACCTTGAGCGACGCAATCGCGGCTAGGGAAATTTGCGAATGTGATACAATCTTATCGAAAGGTCGACACAACTCCAACCGGCTCGTAAATAAGTCACACTAAATGGAAAAGCCGCTGGGTGCTACTTCACAAGTGTTCTTTTATATATTTCGCTAAACCAAAAAAATGTTTATCTATATTTTTTTGTGCTTGTAAGACTGTAAACAACATATTTAAACAAATGACCTATAATACAATAATGTTTACGTCGTTCTTATGAGTAAATTGATAACGTCACTACACACGTATTTGTCGGCATAGCACAAAAGATGACGTAGTTTTATGAATAATAAATAGCAAGATATCTAGAGAAAGGTTAATTTGAGGTGATGTAAACAACTTAAATTATACATAACACTTATTTAGATTCAAGGTATTAAAATTGTGTCGAAAATTGGTTCAGAATCTGTCAGTGGCATACAAGTATAAGAATCAGTTTCGCAATAGCCAGTGGATTAGTGCATCTCTGGTGCCAAAGATGTTGCTCCAATTTTCATCGGATCGATGTCAACGTGCCGAAATAGTAAACGCGGTCGCCCAGAATATGCCTGCAAGGTCGCTTCTATCTGACCCCCATGGACAAAGTCCGATTTCATAATGTCAAAGGTAAGCTTTGTAAGGCTTGATGGATGACGTGTAGCCAACTATTTTAATAACAACAATTCATTTTATTTATTCGGTTTACACCAATATTTATTATATATTTATAAATAATGTTATTTATCATTTAGATGAACAATTTCCATATGTTGTTATAAATTTATACATGCGAAGGTTCTAGTTTTTCCCAGATTATTTAATTAATATTTTTACGTTTGTGGAACAGTGATCACAATAAAAAATTTGCGACGAAATTTTTCATGCCGTTCTTCAAGCACAAGGTCGCGTTTAAAACCTTCGTAGCTTTTAAGTTAAGAAGTATCTTTACAGAAGGACTGATTTCGATAAATATGATATCAGACTAGGCTTACCTGACAGTTCCATTTGAGCGGCGCTTATTGAGCATAGGGGGGTAAGTTGAGCAATCAAAATATCTCAGGAACTATACACTGCTCGCAAATGCATCAAATGAAAAAAAGGGGGTGGAGGAAACACATCACTCGACCGCAGGATACGTCATGTTGATCGACGCACTTACGAGCACGCTTTGTTTATTTTAGGGATAAAATGTACAAAACTCATGTTTGCGAATATTTCTTCTCTATGTGTCTAATATTCGTTATATTAAATCAGAACGGTAATCAATATTTATAAAAATATATTTTTGATATTTATAAAAGAATAGATTCGACTTCAAAAAAAAAACTAATTCTGTTTAGCTTCAAGTTTAAAAGACAATTACTTTTTGCAAAGTCGTAATTTTATTTAAGTTTTAGAAAATAATTTAATAGATCGTTTGGCTGGATTTCTTAGCTCAACTCAACTTGCCCCATACCTTTCAACTAACCTCAGCTGTCGGGTACAGTGAGCTGAATGACTTTGTGTCTGTCTGATTTTCTACACTTCTTCGGTTGTAGCTCTTTAACGTGAATTATTAGAAGAATTACTGAAGACATTTGTAGAAAAAAATATATTATTTATCCATCAGTTTACATAACAAGCAGTTTGGTCTTATTGTTGAAGAGCTATGGCCGATCGAGTGAAAAATTGATCAACTGGTCCCGCCCTATCCTACAAAAGTGATCAATGGTTTTAAATCAAAACGGAAAAAAGGATATAAAGAAAAATAAAATATATATAATTTATATTTTTACAACCCAATTTACAAATATAATAAAGTATTTAAATATAAAAATGCTGCTCAAATAACAAATAATCTTTGGGATCCGAGTATTTCTACTAAAAAAAACTTAAACAATGATTTATTGAAAAAATATTATTTAAAAAATCTTAACAACATTACTAATTTAACATTACTTTTCCAATACGTACGTTTCAAAACAAACTAAAATAAAAAAATTTTTGGTAACAGCCTATCAACGTAGTGCAGAAAAACAAAACATACCACCGCGTTATAATAAATGTAACATTTTATTAAACTTTACAAAACGTAGACGAAATTGAGAACATTCGAAAACTTCACATCGGTGGTGTTCTCAACCAAAAAAGGGCAAAGAGGTAGAAACTTAGACGAGACGTGTTAAATGTTTGCAAACTCAACTAACGATTGTGAACTGCGAATTGTCGCACTCCTGGAGTGAATTCGGTAAACTTTCTTGCAAACTAGCAACCTTGCATGCTTGATTTTTATACTGTTTGATTTATTTTTAAATCATTAAAATGTTATTTGTTTTTTTTTTTTTAATATAAATAAAACTATTATAAAATATTAATATTACAAATGGAATCTTATTTTAGATACAGTTGCGGTAATTTGTTGAAAAATCTTTTAGAAAATATTAAGCAATACAAATTGTTACAAGGAGGAAGTCACTGTCAAAAATGAAAAAAACCTATTTAGTTTCAGACTATTTTAAAATGTTTTTCCTCTGTTCTATAATTAGACAACATTCATCTGTTAAAACAAACTCGGTCAGTGGAGGAAAAAAATTATACATATTGCTGACAAAGAAATGTGTCAACTTTGTAGTTTTTTTTCGTACATCATTTTAGTTTCGTACAAGACAACCAGGCAAAGTCATCAAATGTCAACAATTCACGACAAGCATTGAAATGTCGTATTAATTTTCTAGTATAAAAAATACATAAAAAGAGAAAACGTCATTGAAGTGCGAGAAGATAAATTTATAAATTCAACTTAATCGTTTTCATCATTTAAACGACCATCTGGTATAATAGATACAGATTTGTGCCGCCTCAAAAATATTCTCGATTCTCAAGTAAGACAGCTTGACGAATCGGTCGCTATTATTGTTCTATATTTGGAAAAGACGCACCTTTGATACTTTGTTAGAAATTTACAAGTTTAAAGCTGAATGATCAACTACATGCGCATAAATATACACCAATTACCAATACCATCTAAACCAAGAAAAGCACATTACATTATCTTTTATCTGTTATCCATTATATCGTAACTAATCTATGTATTCCGACCGTGCGCAGGCGCAGACAACTGGAGCGTTGCGGCGCCGGCGGCGCACGCGCTATTTCATTGTTCCCACCCGACTTCACCGCTAACTTTATTACGAGACATTTTGAAATTCAAATTACGGTGATACGGTAATAGCAAATATGTGCATTCTGATCAGTGCTGACTCAATTATACTGTTGCCTTATAAAATATATTTAACATGTATTGATCTAGATCACTACACAACATTTGATCGACTACAAGACATTAAGTCTAATTAAGTATGTTTCATATAAAAGCAAGCATGAAGCAAATATTTTCAAGTGACAAACACAAAACATTAAATAAAACCAATAATTGTCAATAGAACAAAATGTAAACATGAAATGTTTTTATACTGTATTTGATGTGAGGGTGCGATTAGCGTCCGGTGTACAGTACAGTACAGTACAGTTAGGGGATTACACCGCGGCGTCGGCGGGTCCATCAAATAGATCGGGTGTGCGATATCGTCTCCAAACGGCGGGCGGCGGGGGCACGACCGCTCGCATTACGATATTGGCCTCTGTATAGGGTTGCCATGACAACGAATAAAAAATATAGATTTTGACATTATGTATGATTACTAAATTAAAAATAAATACAATTGTGATCACTCTGTTTCAACGACAATTTTAATTATAGTGTAGTTGGTAGTATTGCATTTTAGTAATTATACTTTTTCGTTAAATTAATTATTTTTAAGTAATAATACAAAACTATATTTATAATGGTATTTTTAAATGATGTCAGTGACCTGATAACATTAGATCAAGAACACCAATCATCATTACAACGGCAAAGTAAACAAGGGAGAGTTGTAAATCCTTCACCTATTGGTTTGAAAGCACCAACATTCTTGAGACTTGATCGTCTGAGTTTAAAGGAATGTAACATATTTAACCGATATATATTATCTTATATATATTATCTTTTGTTTTGATTTTAGTAACATTAAATATCTCATAGGAATAATTTAAAAAAAATGGTTCATTTAGTAAAGATGTGTGTTTCATTAACTTATATGCTGATATTGGGGCAATCAATCTTCCGCATGAGATAATGCTTGGCGTGGATATAATAGTTCCTTCACCATAATAAAATATAATCTATAGTCACGTGCTCGCCTAAAATAAAACGTTTCAACGTCCGACTGGATATATGTGGGGTGTATTTATGGCCAAAATATTATATAATGGATAAATTCTCAAATTGTATGTATACATAATATATTAATTTAATTATAAAATATATCTACAGTTTAAAATTAAATTGCTTATTTGTTTTAAATTTTTGATGATAAAAATCAAGCATAACAAAAATATTGCATTATTTGGTAATAATTAAAAAAAATTATTAACTAGGTACATACCAACTCCAAAAAACTTACACCAACGATGAAAAAAAAAATGGAACACTCACCTGAAACAATGAAAATATAACATTATAGATATGTATACAGATGATGTGTTTTTGGCCGCGCGGGATCAATACGCGGCCGTGGCGAATGATGCAAGTCATCATGGGGTCGTCAACTCTTGTTTTGTGTTTTGACGCACTGTATAATGACGTCAAACTGACGTAGACGATTTCACTGCGGAAAAGTCTTTTTGGAGAGATGTTTTCATTTTTGTATCATTAATTTTATTCGAATAAGATTGCTATCGATAAAGGTTCAAACCCATTAAGCGAAAGTGTTTTTCGAAAATATTTGTGTTATTGAATTATATATCTGAATTTAATTTTGTTAAACCTTCAAAAGACAAATGATTTAACCTATTTTTGCCTAAAAACTCTTTGATACCTATATATAAAAAATTTTTCTTAACGATCTTTTACTGTTCTACGCAGTTTATGGGAATTTCTCTCAAGAATAATGAAATACAATCACATCCGATCATTTCTATCCTCTTAACTAGTATTACTCGCCATAAACCAGAAGTAACAATCATTTTTTCTAGAACGTATTTAAATTTATTACATGTATTTTTTATAGATGAATATTTTAATTATAACCCACCTAACTGTAATCGTAATTTCGCACACTGCGCTAGGGGTTGTGCACTCCGGCTTATGAATTACTCAATTTATCAATTGGGCAAAGATTTACGACGCGAAATAACTCTCAGTGGACCGAGCTAACAATTAGACCAATATATGTAATAGTTTTAAATTATAAGGAAAGTTTAACAATTTATTGTTACAATAACTTATTTTTATATAATATAATTATATCAGCATTTTTGATATTCATCAGTTATAAGATAACATATTGTAGAATATAATAAAATAGAGCAATATAATTCCATTCCATTATTAATAATGAACTTAGCTAAACAAATATCAAACACACGGGGTGCGTGTCCATGCGTGCACCCGATCTTATGAATAGCCCAATTTATCTCGCCCGGAGGTTTATTGATGGCTTAACCAACCATGCTTTACACAATGATTTACAGATACATTTTTGGAGCATATAATTAAAATATTTCTTTCTTGTTACCTTCTCTTTGCTAATAAAGTTTCTAAGGCACTTCAACGCGTCAATCATTTTAAAAACAAGTGCATGGTGTACAATAGTTAATATTTTCGAAATCTATAAATACCTAACAATAGCAAAGTATATGTAGTAAGACAACAAGTTTTAAGTCATCACTGATATGGGAGTGCATTCCAAAATTCATATTCAGTTAGCTACATAATAAAAACATTCCTACAACAGTTTTGCATTATAAACTTATTGTTACACTTTACAACTTTTTCAACTTCAACGGTAGATTGGTGTGCAATAGAATATGCATAAAACACACGGTAGTGGTCAGTAAAACAATGAGAAAGTTGTTACATAGACATGTGTGATTACATTGTCTTGTGCGATTAAATGGATTTTCATATGGTTACATATAGAAAAACAGTCCATTCGTAAAAAATATATATTAGAAAAAAAAATCTATTCGTTCTAAAGTCATATATGATATATTAATTATAGCGTAGTAAAATAACCTTAATCCACCATAATTAATATCAACAATACAGGCAGGTTGCCATGTACCTCATTATTATGATTAAATTATAGAGAACTTGAAGGTTTTCTGTTACTACCTAAGACTGATTAATTTTGCTTCGTCTATTCAACCGCGATATATCAATATTTCAGGGTCTATCATTGTATGTTTTTGTATAGAAATACTCATCGAGTGGTCGAAGCAATTTGGTAGAACCCATCGAATTTGAACGAGTGGATGTCCTACCTCCGTAACTGTCCAACGTCACGCGCTGATATTTCGATTTACTTATTAATTATATCTGATCTATTATAATTTAATTTATTATATTAAAAAAATATCCTTTTGCAAAACACAATTTTGAAATGCACTTATTTCTCACAAGTCTCAAAATTGCTTTAAATTTTCGAAGAAATACTCTAATAACCAACCCCATTTTTAGTAACGATAGGATCAAGTTTTTTGGTATAGCATAACAAATCATACCCGACACGGTGAATAATTAGGATCTGCTTACTTTACGACCCCGCAGCCAATATTCACCAAATTATATTCGCAGTTAGGGGGTTGATTACAAAAAAAAAACGTTTGATAAACGAAGTGTCCGATAAGGCTGTTTGAAAATTAATATCATTAAAATTTATTCTCTAGCATAAAAGGGGGACCCGAGACCCTTAGGGCAGTGGCGCCCCCTCGCCGCTTCCGGAACGCTGAAGGTTTTAATATATTATAAACAAGGAATATATGGTCTTTTGAATTAAAATCCATTGACGCACCATATAGTGTTATTTTTAATACCGTCAGAAATTTAAATAACAAACACATAGTTTTTTGAAAAATCGTTTGCCGTTACTAAATAATACTCTAAAATAATATTTCACCTGTACCACAGTATGAAAGGCGAGACAATAAGTAAAACAGCATATACAGAAACATTTCATGTACAGAAAAGATATCAATAAGTAGACAAAGAGCACTGGGATCCGAAATACGCGCGATAGGAACAAAAAATACAAAACGAACTGAGACGCCGATATCTGTCTAGAGGAATTCAAGACAAGAGCTCGGCTACTTTTAATCTTGTTCCTCTAAATACAGTATTCTGAGTATTTGTACTATATTTTAAAGAGTAACATACTATCTTTAAAATGTTTTTATATATTTAACTACAACGCAGTTTTTTCGTATGGATACAATATTTTATATTTTCAAAATGATATCAACCACAAACCGTTTTGTTTTTGACATCTGTCACTGACGATAGACATTAATTATTGATCGACAATATGAGATTGATTTTAATTATTTCAATCTCGGATTAAGCATGATCTCTCCCAGGTCGTTTACTACGGACAATTAACAAAAATTGGATCAATATTAATTTCGGTCATCTACCCTGTCATCCCCCGTTTTGCCTCAGATGCCGTGTGGTGCACAATCTATTTATAACCGTACGTTAGTCTCAAATAGATCCTCTGCACACACAATATCCAACTGAACATGATCATGAACCCACAAGATTATTTAATATAATATTTTGATGTTGATATTGAGATCGATTTTAAAACTAATATATTTAAAGATAATTAACTTACATATCATTGTGTAAAGAAGTTATTATATATAAAAAAAAAATAGTGAACTACACATACAGGGTAATTGTTTTAGTTACAATAATATAATAAAATTCAAAGACATATATAATATGGAGATTATATAACTTAAATGTTTAACTGATTTCAAAAATATTAATAATGCTAAATGAATATAGATTTAACTATATTTTGCCACTTCATCGGTCAGCGTGGGCAAATTAAGACCCGCGTCCTATTTGAATCAGTCGAGGCTGCATTCTGGGGCGATTGGGCAACCGCCTGCTTTGACAAATTAATTAAAATCTCGACACACTATTACTCACCGCTATATTTAAAATAACTATCATTTGCTCTAAAAGCACTATGAAAATTAAATTTTATAGCGACATGTTTGATTTAGTAATAGACAATGCAATATGTGAACATAATAACATCGTAAAATGTTTAGTGCAATTAAAATATTGAAGAGAGTTTAATAAAAATACATATGACTGAATAGTATAGTTAAAATCACCTGTCTATAGCAAATAAAATGAAATAAAAAGAGATAAAAAATAAACGTTTGAAACGCGAACAGTATTACCGAAGATAAAAAGAATTGCAGTTGAAACCGCGATGCTCGCTACATCAGATCGTGCCTGAGCGAAAGTTGAATCTACACAAATCAGATGTTGCAGAGAAATCCCGCGAAGGCACTCGTTTCAAGCCGGTGCCTAACGATTGCGACGGACCAACAATTAACACTAAATATCAATGTCACGCGAATGACGAGCTATTGACAGCGACTGCTGGTTTCTTATTTAAGGTTATATCATTAACATTCACATATATTTACATATATATTAATGTCAATGAAATGTTTAAATACAAATATTGTATAACATAGTTGAGATAAATAAAATTAATTGTACATTTATTTAACTCTTTTAGTGCCCAGGAGCGCGGTTGCGCTGCTCTCGCTAGTTGTGAAAATGCCAGCGTCGCTATAGCGCTCCTTTTCACAGTCCACTCTGTTTCTGTAATTTTCTTGTCAATAAATATGTAGTATTCAATTTCTTTATTTTTATTAACATAGTATAAAATCTTCTAAAGAAAATGATTTTAAAAAAATTATGAATATTGGTATATTGTAACAGTAATGGCGTAGTCTTGTTCATATAAACTATCTATAAAAAATCACTTTTTACTGTCATTTTTAGCATATATTAAAATATGTATGGCACTGAAAGGGTTCATTTAAGACAATAACGTAAAACGTAAAGTAACACACACAATGGACATACTCTTTCGTGTTTTAACGAGTCAATTGTCGTGTGACTATGCCGGGTCTATTTCCGCTCTAGCCGAACAATCCACCAGCAAACGAAATAAATACATCGGACGAAGGATTGAAACGAGAGAATAATTGAAAATATTGTTTGTCTAAAAAATCATCAATATTCTAATAATACTGATTTGATTTAATTATAAAAATTAAACAATTACTGATTACTAAACCTATCAGCTAACATAATACCCTATACAAGACAGCTACCCACATAGCAGTTGAGTTTAGCTAGTTAGATAAACATCGGACAATTGTGATTGAAGGGAAATGATTTAACAGATATATGGGACGGAACAGCAGGATCTATTGTGATGAGCTGGCAATCAGGAAATCTTAAATTATTCTATTGCAAAGCAAC
The DNA here is from genome assembly GCA_959347395.1 of Mechanitis mazaeus. Lineage (NCBI taxonomy): Eukaryota > Metazoa > Arthropoda > Insecta > Lepidoptera > Nymphalidae > Mechanitis > Mechanitis mazaeus. Next base: position 23,784,086 of record OY365744.1, read on the forward strand.
GGATTACGTTTAAATCTTAATATCTGCAGTTAAGGTACGACGATTCTCAGAAAGCAGGATGCGTGAGAATCAGATCTCGAGAGAAAATCTTAGTCATAAATAAATTTGACACAGTCATCCTCTATTGACTTGTTCACGAGCGCTTCAAGAAATAGCAAGATATATCTTATAGATATATTTATATGAGGAGCAAATATCTAAGATTCACACGAGTACTACACATTTCAATAAAACTATTTTGCGAATATTAACTGGCGTTTATTATTACATTTTTAAATTTAACCCGACGTTTCGAATGCTTTGCAGCAAACGTGTCCGCGGTAAGACGAGATGATGGTGGCACACCATCATCATCTCTCGAAACGTCTGATTAAATTTAAAAATGTAATAATAAACGCGAGTTAATATCCGTAAAATAGTTTTATTGAAATACTCCTAAGTTTATGTTAGTATTTAAAAACATAAGATAGTTAAACTTGCGGATTGGTAACCTTACGAACTTAACAATCTGTATAACGTATGTCGAGAAGGTATTAACCAAAGCCGCAATGGTCACGAATAACTTTATTGCTCGGTTTATTGGAAAATTTGCTTCCGCATTCTTTGCTATGTGTTTCACCGTTACACATTAACATTATAATCGCTCGTTTCTATAGCATATTGAAGGGAATGCTAAAATCAGTTGTATTCAACCGACTGTTGGAACTTCCTATACAATTAGAGATTATAATTAAGAAAAATCTAATCTGATGTATGACCTCTTCAACAGCATTGCTGGTTAAATATATTATGGTAGAATAAAACCACAGTTACCGTAGTCATACTAGGTATAGTACAGTCTCAGCCCAAAGTACGTGCGCTCGATGAATAAATGAATAATGGCATTCGAAGGCGCTCGCTCGCGGCATACCAATATATCCTTGAGATGCTGATAATGTCACTCACATTTTTAAAGGGCATCTCGTCACGGAGACCGCTCTTTATCTATCATTAATTATACCTTTGAATAACATATAGTTTTTTACAACATATGTATTGTAAGGTTTTATGAATAGATGATTTTAATATGGAAAACAAAAAGCTTTTTTTTCACAATTAAGTACAATTTATTTTATAAATCTGAAGCTGTAAAATGTGGGAGCTGTTTATAATCCAATAAGCATCTTTGCGGGTGGCCGGCACGCAGCCCCCTAGATTCCTATTCCATTAGGTGTCGGCGCGGGGAACAATTTGCAAATGAAAACAACTTATTGAAATTCTTTCTCGGGTCGCACCAAGCACACCGCAAGAGCCTTTCCGATTATTCCAGATGGAACTGAGTAAGAACTTTACTTAGTTGAATCTATAAGAGACCAGCTTAGAACTGAAGTATAATGAATGTGGTGGAGAGTGGCAACTACTATTTAACCTTTTTTTGAATTCCATTTTGAAATATAAAAAAACGGTACACTTTTATGATACCTCTGTTGTCGTATTGTCTGTCTGTCTGTCTGTTTGTCTCTCAAAGCCTTTAATTTCGGGAAAGCATGGAGATACCGATTAGCAATCAAAACCTAACGTTTACCGTCTCTTGAAACTTTGAGAAAATTAAAACATTCTAAACTAAAGCAAATAAAATATGGCCATTTGTTCTGTAAAAACGCATCTAATCTCTCGAGAGATTCAAAATTAATAGAATACTTCCTGTTCAGTTAAAACTACGAAACTAGGCAAGAAACCTCGTTTTATAATAAAAGTTAGTAAATTAAAATATTCAAAAAAATTGTCTTGAGATGGTCAAAATTTAAAATTTAATGCTAGTTCGAATGAATGTAGCATATGAAAGGACTTGCATATTTTCAGAGCATCTTTACCTCTTATGAAGCATAGATTCTTATTTACAATGAAAACTATCAAAAAATACCCTTTTATTATCTTCGAATACTGTGAGACGAAAAATCTAATAAATTTATTTAAAAGATGTTGACAGATATTTCAAATAAAAAATAATGGGATGTTTTTATAAAGTATAGTTTTTCAGAAATAATAAATAGTATAAATAGTAGTCTGAGCCGGGTGCAACAGTTTTTATGCCGGTAATTTTCGTGGAAACAAATTACTGAAATAATAAGTTTATCTTAACAGTTAAGCCAAGAGACGAAACCCGTACCAAATACCATCAAATGCTTTTCACCCCGTTCGAATGTAAAAAAGTAACAAGCATCCATACTGTATACACTTTCACGTTTATAATATTAGGATAATCTTTTGAAAGCTGAATTCTAAAAAAAACTCGAGACATTTTCAGAACTACTTGTAACTTACAAATTGGTATGAAAACCTCAATGGACGAGTCCGACTCGTACTAATCAAGTTTTTTAAACCTAATTACCTCTAAAAAATATAAACACAATCCTACTATAAAATTATATGGTCTATTTTGCATATATTAAATTCCGAAAAAATAAACATAAAATAAACCAGTGGGCGAATGCAAATAACCATTATATGCTAATGCGACATGCGTAATCCCAACAGCGTGTTTCGAACTTATAAGAAGCCTCTATAAATAATTCAACCGAAAAATAAACGCCCAAATAATTTCACTGTTCAATTAAACGTTATTTAAATATCACATGTATATATGATACTTAAAAAAAGTTTATCAGACAGAAATAAAATACGATTGTTGGGATTAGAATATCGCATAGTAGGAGTCCAATCATTCGAACGGCGACCAGACGACGAGACAGGAACGAGGCAAACCGCAGCCCCTTCTAATGTTTCTGGTCACTTTGTACTACATCATTTCTATTTATACAATTAATTCCAAGCGTTTTATATTTAATTATAAACTCCGAAACTTATTGTGATCGTATTATTAATGTAGGTATTAAGATTTTTTTTTTATTTTGCATTTGTAATTTGCACTATTCGCTGGCAAATGTTTCGTAGGAGCGGCGCGGTTGATCGCAATTACCCCAAATATAACTCCCATAAACCGAGGGCGATTATACCGTAACATGTTTAGCATCGAACATTGGCTATATTCAAAAACCCTGTGTGGAATATAACGTGCATGCGCCGAGGATACTTAGACGGTAGTCGTAAAGCAGTTATAATAGGCGCAGTGCGGAAACACTGAGTCGGTAGAACACGTAACATGCGCGCTGAATCGATTATTATATTATTGTTATTTCGTCATTTAATGTAATAAAAATCATTTATGAACCATAAAAAGCTTTGGTGACATGATTCAGTGCCATGTTGTTCTGTTAAGAAACGCGAGTTTCAACATTTTTCGTTTTTATTTTAATTTATCGAATGAGATCTCGCCTGGTGGAATTTTAGACTGCACACCTTCGAGCTTGGAAGGATACTTAAAAATACTTTTCATAGCTATATTGTCATCATATGACCATCGTTAAATTAAATCTTGTAGGAATATCATTTGAGAAAAAAAACCAGTAAAAACACAGAAACCAATGTCATTCAAAACACTGTAAGGGACATACAAAAATCAATCCTGAGCTCATAAATTAAATTAAATGCAGTAGACGATCTAAATTTGAGAAAGAGCAATTGAAGGATGTGACAAAAAATATATAAATTTTCGTTAGTGAGATTCAATTGTCTACGGCCGAAGAGATGAAACATAAGAAGCTAATTTCCTCTGGGATAAAGTTCGTTGAGGGAAATCCCTGTCGTCTAGTGTGCGTCGGAGATGCCATTAGCATCGGTCTCTTTTATTTGTTTATCATTTAATTACATCGCGTCGCGGACGATTCATTCAGTTATATTCCAGCACAATTTTTGCAAATGTCAAGCTACCTTCAAACGTTTTTTATGGTTTTTGATTTCCAATCTATTTGCCACCGCCATAATATTATAATAATATGACTTTGATGTAATAAAAACAATTTTAAATATATTTGATTTAACGCAATTATAAATATTTTCAATCAGATACTGTGCTATGAAATATGGTAAGTAATGGCAGCCAAGTGGCTGGAAAGTTATATAAAATCTACATAAAGTAACTAAATCAGCTTCGGACTTCGTATTCTCAGGAAAGAGTGTACATATAGATCATGCACCCAAAAAAATATTTTTAAAACTTGTATTGTAGACGAAACGAATTGGTCCTAACGGAATTATAATGTAAATATTAAATGACATCGGGCCACGGCGGCGTCCCAGTGATCAGAAGGGCTCGGCGAGCCGCGTGTGCATAATGTAGGGAAGAATGTCCCCCGCGAAGACCGCGTCAACGACCCGCGCGAGTCAAGGACGCACCGGTGTAACGACATCTTGCTATTAAACCAGACCGTATGTTATTTATGTTTTATGTTTTGTGTTTTGTTTGTAATTATTATTGTTTGCTACGCACGATGTATTTTTAATTTTATTTATTCATTATTTGGTCTCGACTCTTTGTAATATTATCCTCGCTTTTAAATGAAATAATAATAATAATAAATGTATTAATTACCTGATCGGAACGGCTGCAGTACTTATATTATTTTCGATTACCAACTTAACCATTGGCATCCAACCAATGAAAGAGAAATGCACAATTTTAATGTCGACTTTGCTCTCCAGAGATGCAGTTAGAGCTGAAGGTAAGAGATAATTAAAATAAGGCTGATAGCGTGCAGTGGCAAAGGCTGGCCTGATAACTTTTTCTCCGTATTTTAATTGAGTTTTAAATATCAGTGTGGCCTGCTACGTACTGAGGCCGATTTCTATTATTAAAGAATTAAAAAGTTGTCATCGGATATAACATATCATGTTTAATAAAAATTAAGAAAATTTATAGGCATCGCTTTTATTATTATATAGAACAATTAAATGCCACTTTATTTGGTACACTCAACATAAAGACTGAGGGTGATTTGGGCTTAAGAAGAGTGTTTACCCGATGGACATGTTCCTATATACTTTGTCGCGCCAGTCACCAGAGCTAACTAAAGTATCAGCCACTTTATTTACACAGTCTTAGTTAAGTACATTAAGCGTTTTTCGTGTTCGTACCGACATTTTATTTTGTATTATATTTTTCTTTAATAAATCAAAAGAATTATTTACCAAATTGTCAAAACATATTAGCTTTGTATACGCATATATCTATTTAAAGTTATTATTTATAAAACACGTGTCTAACTAAATAATAATTTTCTTTTAAAACAGATTTATAAATAAAAAAATATTTAATCACAATATAATTTTAATTATTACAATGATTAAAAAGACGTATAAAGTGAACGTATACTATGTAGTCTGTACGCGAGCCTCGACTTAAGAGTTATAATTCATTAAAAGCATACATGCCTCCGCTATTGTACAAACTATTCAAAGTACGTCACGATTAATTGAACGGCTTTGTCGTGCTCAAGTTATATACAGTGAAGCCTCAATATGGTACTTGAAACCCGATAGCCTAAGGGATGGTAAACAGCGAGGGTACGAGATGCGGATAAGTTACACATATGTACCGATCCATTGCGATCCTTGTAAAATTTGTAACAAGTATAATGGTGACGTATAACGATAAAAAGAATAAGAGTAAAGAGAGCAAAAAAACATTTATTAATTTATAATTAAACCTAACTAATATATTTAAACACGTGGGTTACTTTTAAAAGACACTTAAGGACAGTGACTTGCCAAGACAGTGCACTGAACAAAACGATTTGCTTATAAAACGGCTGCTATTAATCATATGAATACTGAGTTATTGACTGAACAAACCGAACGACCAATTGCGGTTGTCTCGACAATCAGTTCCCACAGTTGAAACTATAGAGTTTTTGATTAAATTATTTGATACATTCTTTAGGCTACGTGTAATATTTACATATATTTTGTACTATATTTTTGTACATTACATTAATGTATACTTTGTCAAGTCTTAATATATGAATCTTATTGTAAGAATATTTGTCGAATCTACACTTCTCGAATTAAAGAAAAGAACTAAGAATCTATCGCACACCTGGGATCCTATGATGAAAGTATTAAATCCCACGTCTGCGAGCGTACTGTCAGACCCATAGACACAGTTAGTGCGTTTTGAGTGCATCCTGAACTCTATGCCGGTAAACTCAGGAACCATTGGAGGTAGGTGACAAATAAACTGACTGACTGACAGACACCATCATCTCATGTTACCGCCAACATGTTAGCTGCAAAGCATTCGAAACATGGGGTTTAAATTTAAAAAATATAATAATAAACGCGAGTTATATCCGTAAAACTGTTTTGTTAAAATGTGTAGTACTCGTGTAAATCTTAAAAAACATTAGAACGTAAAAATACAGTGCACCGAATGACAGTTTAAATTTTTTGATAAAATTCAATTAAAGAAAATATATGTATAATTCAAAACAAACAATTATATATTGTATGAGATAAATTCGTCGCCTAGTTTAATATACAGTGTATCGTATATATCAAACAAGGTAAAATATAAGTTTGGTGTATGATTGAATAACAAGTCACGCTAACGCCCGGTTGGGTATTCCCGCCAATACACGTGGCGTTTATGCGCCTTTGTGTAAGTTATTATACATTATGCACCAACTGGATACCTATACAATACACACACACATTCATAAATTATACTTATATATATTTAATACAAGTTTATAACAGAACTACCAGAAAAAAAAAACAAGCCAGGCTTCAGTTATCTCGATTTTAATACTATATTTGAAGAAGTGACGACATTTTTGGAGATATGAATTTAAATAAAAATATTTTATGTTTTTAAACAGTTTTCTAAGAATGAATATAAATCGTGTATTGGACACCACGTGGAAAGCTACATTTTCTTTACCGCAATAATATCATTATGTTCATGAGTCATGCTCTTTTCGCGGCTGCAATATGAATTCGTGTTTACAACTATCAATCTTAAATTTCTAATGCAATTTCTTTAGTATATCATTTATTATCATGTCTTTTTGTTGCATTTTTAATAATATCATTTTAGACGGTCACATCTACAAAACAAAAAACAAAAATCCCTGAATTGGATTTGAAATTATTTCAATGAGGAAAAACAATTGAAGGCAAAAGAGATCAGATCAGCTGTATGATATACATTTTAAGGAGAACAACATGCCATTAAAGATAGATTAGGTTAAAATAAAAAAAATTGTCTCCATATACTGACCGATGAGTCAACAAAGATTTCGCAGTAATACTCGTTTTATTGGTAATACCCTTTCTTCTCAGTCAATCTATATTTAAAAAACTACCTCCTTTATACATCTTTTTAGAAACATGACAATATATTTTTAAAGATAAAGTGAGTGTGAGTAATATGTAAAAAATATTTTTGAAACATATTAATATTTATATAATACAAACACTAAAGCCTGTCCTGATATAGAAGGTTTTATATAAAATATTAAATTATCCAAATGAATAGCGATACGGCAGAGCGACAGAACAGTTTTCTAGCGGTAGCGGGTTTGAATCCTGATCATCATCATTATTCAAAATGTAATAAGCTTAACATGGCTATACACATTTTAAAACATTAGACATACCTTAAAATATTTATAACGAGTCATGTTCATTATTAATCAAAATAAAAAGATACATGACAATATACAGCGATATCTAAAGATAGATACTGACTTGGGTAACAGATTATAAATAAATAATTTACCGTATAGGAAATTATGATATTGATAAAAATATGTAATTAATCAATGAAAAAAGATTATTTACAAATTTAAATGTACCTAAGTGTACCAGATTTTCAAATATAAAATTTTCAGATTCAAAAAGTACTATTGGAGGTTATATATATGCATTTTTAAATTAATATTTAAAATATTAGAAGCCCCGCGATGCGTCTAATTAATTCAGCGCTAACAAGCTGTATTAAAACAATATTCTTTAAAACAAATACAATATCTAGTAACAAAAAACCTGTTTCGGTTTCTGAGAAGATCAATCATGTCCATTCACACGGTCGCGGCAACGAGAAACCAGTTCCCGGAGACAGGTGGCCCTCGGCTATTACTGGGATCTAGAGTTCCGTGACCGAAAATAATATTCTATTTCTAGCTTATTTCTCTCTCTCAATCTCTCTCTCTTTTAATACCACACAACCTATTTTAATTTATGCTATGCTATTTTTGTACGGATATTATAAGTTAAGGGACAATATCCACGTTTGATTTGAAAGTAACCCAAGAATGCTTCTTCCATCACCAAGGTGTTCCTATATGTTAATGTTTTGTAATCTTAAGTGTTTAAACATTTTAAAAGACACTAAATATATAAAAAATGTATCTGACAATAATAAAAAAAAATTGTCAATACCAGTCAGCATGTTTATTATTTTATTTTTATATTTGCATAAAGACGACCTTAAGCTTGCCGTTGGCAACAGGTTTCACAGTACATTATAGTTTTGGCTATAACGATAATAGGGTAGTTTGAATTAAAATGTACAATCAAGAACAAAACATTCTAAATATCAATAGAGTACTCTATAAGACTATTGTTTCTTGTATAGTAAATTAATTACATTTATTAGTTGCAATAGCACTGGTATTGGCTGGTGGCACGTAATTTCCCCGGGGTAGCGGATAGCGACAACACAAATGGCAATTGTGAAGTGAAAAGCGATTCTTTAGCCAAAATGGTTTCTTTAATACTAAAATTTCACGTTGATATATGAAAAATCCTATATAATATGATAATAAATCTATAAAATAATAATTGTTAAAAATATGTTCTATTTTAAATACTAAATTAACTTAAAATAATAATAAATATACCATATAGTATGCAGTAATAATGTTAAAGGTAGAATCTTGAAAGAATGGCCTAAGTATAAATTCAAAACCAATGGTATTTATACAGACATGATACAATGTGCGTGTATGCAGGCGTGGTGCAGGTGCCTTGGCAGATGTCTTGAGATTATAGTTGGCAGTTACTTTTTGTGAATTCGAGGAAAACAAGCAATCGTGTATGTAAAAATACATTCTCATTGAGCAGTTGCAAAATAACAATTGAATATATCTGCATTCGATAGGCAACCTTATCTAAATCTTTGACTTTTATATAGTTTGGTTAAATAATTTAAAATATTTTATTATTAGTTGCTATATAAGATAAGAATATTCGGCACGACATCAATATAAACGGAAGGTCCAAAATTCTTTTCTTTGATAAAGATTGATAATGTAATTGTTTATTTATGAATGCATTATCATAACGCAGTTTACTAATATTTGTACATGATGTACATATACCGTTGTAGTACCATTACTTTTACATATTTCTGAGACATTGTTCACGTTTTCATGTTGTTAAACAAATAGTATTCTGTACGACTACATTTATCTGCATCAAGCTATATTACTACAAGTAGTGTTTTTTACTATATTTAAGAAAGTGGTGCGTTTAAAAGTGCGTACAAAAACGAAGTCTCGCACCGGATGCGAGGTCTGCAGGCTACAGCCGAACACCTGTTGTTAGTGTATCATTTTTTGTGAGCTTTGTTAAATATCCGGTTTCGTGGTGAGACGCTTAAAACTCAATTTAAATATAAATATCACATCAATGGTGTTCTATATTTATATCTATATATATTTATTGAAATACCATGGGACATTTATCTTTTCTGTTGGTTTGATAAACCTTATAACATAATGTTTTCTAAGATTTACACGAGTACTACGCATTTCAATAAAACTATTTTAGGGATATAACTCGCGTTTATTATTACAATTTTAAATTTAATCCGACGTTTCGAATGCGTTGCAGCAAACTGTGTCACAGACACCATTATCTCGTCTTACCGCGAACACGTTTGCTAAAAAGCATTCGAAACGTCGAGTTAAATTTTTAAAATGTAATAATAAACGCGAGTTATATCCGTAAAATAGTTTTACTAATATCATAACTTGGCGAGATAACGTAATAATTATCACATTCTTGTCTAAGCTAAAGCTGTTTCAACTCGTTCAACCTACGTTAATTACCAGATGTAAATGTTCTCTGAATCAGCGAAACCCATCTAGAGTCCTTGACGACCGTCAGAGACCGCATGTAATCATTAATATCAAAGTACAATAATACATAGTCATATATTTCTAATTAGAACTGATAGTAAAATAATGTCACCTAATATAATATAATAGGCAAATTTATATATTTAATTCCAATTTTTTATCTGTGATAATCAAAAACAAAAAAATAAAATAGAATTTTTGATTTCACTAGATTGTTTTTTTGGAATTATTGGTGACATTATCTTTGATTAAAAGTCTGTCGTCACATTGCACATCACTTTTCCAAGTACAAAGGAGCGGCATTTCGATAAACCGTTATGAGTCACGTCACTACTTTGTTGATGGGATCCGCCATTGATAGCACGTACCCCGAACGACAAGTAATGATGAAAAACAACGATATCGTTGAGCGATTTGCGATAAGGTCGCGACTGTCGCCAGGGCTTGTAAATAAAATTCTCTCTACTCACTAGTTTTATTTAAGTAGAATACTATTGATATCTTACTTGTTACAAACAATATCAATATTATGTCTACAAATAATAAGTATCGGAAATCTCTAGTGTAATTTTGACTAAATTTTCATTCAAAGTATGCTGATAAAACATGTATTCACGTATTTTTTTTTAAATTTAATACTTAACCATAACAACAATTACATAAAAAGTCCAAAAAAGATTTGCTTAAATTCCGTGTACGTGTATTAGTAAGCCGCGGCGGCTTTATATTAATATATTAATAATACATCCTCCGAGGTTCCGTACGGGAGGAAAATGTGATATATTTTTCATGGTATTATAGTTCTTATGATATATGTAATATGAACATTAATTAGTTGTATAATTTAGGGATGATTGTATAAAGCAAAGGCTGTAAAGTCGTCCTGTGACCATTGTACATTAATACGTTACTTCGAATAATTTAAATTTAACTTAAATAAGTTTTGTGTTTAAAAAACTGCCATTACGCAAACACGTCATGATTAATATTTTTTCTATTGCTTAATTAAACACACTATATAATATATATAAAAAAATAAATATAATATTATAGTCTGGCCACCTATAATTAAGTAATTCCAAGTCTGCAATGCCACTTGGTATTACGAAACAAATACAAGTAAAACTAATAAATACTTTTATATTCACTATTTACATTTTGAGTTGTTTACTCGTCTAGACTTCGTTAAAATAAGAAAATATATTCAGAATTATCAGACACTTGATTTGATAATGTATACACAAAATTTAAATATACAATTGTATTGTAGCCGTATATTGAAAAAAAAAAGATTATTTAAATAAATTAAAAAAATGGACATATTTACAAATTTGTCAAAATTTAATGATTTGTCAACATAGCCTTGGTTGACAAATATGGATGTACAGTTTTAAAAGTAAAAACTAGAAATTTATTAATTAAACATAAAAAATAAACAAAAAACAATTATTTCTGGTAACATGTTAAAAATTTAATAAACGCGATTAAAAATAAAAATTAATAATATAATCCAATGTAACACAACTTACAGTTTTATTAATTAAAATGTTTCGTAAAATGCATCCAGAATCACCGAACATTAAATCAATATGTGAAATGAGCTGTGATAAAAAAAAATCAATTGTGTGTTTTCACAATGCGCTCTTTACACAATATTTTAAAAACAAAATGTGTTATGATAACTGGTATGAATCAGTCGTACACCTCACCTCGCTGCCACATTGCATTTAAATTATACAGGAATTATTGCCTTCCATGTCATTTATAAACTATATACTTTACTGACAAAGAAAGCATATTAAAAAATCATTTAAATTAACAATTTTACTATTATATTGAGTATTATTTTTACATATTCTTTTTACAAAGATTCAAAAAACCGTTTGGAATAGTTTATTGTTTCAGCGTTTAAATTATCTTAAATTATAAGTTTTGTTTTACAAAATCTAATTTAAAATAAATATACTATAAGGACTCCAATAGAGATTGTATCGAAGTAATAACATCGTGAACTAAAACTTGATTATTCCAATCCTCTCTTATTGGAACGTGTCGTAAGTAAACAATACTGATAACCAGTTGTCGGCGCCGGTATATCGAAACAACCCTATTCTCAGAAATAATACTGCAATATGGCATTAATTTAACGTGTTTTATAGAATTTTCCAGAAACGAGCTACCGCAATTTGTTTTCCTGTTGTGGTTGCGCAAGTTAGGTGCCGCCCAGTGTTTGTTTGATTCAAATAAAAGTTTTTTAACACCTCATTCAGGATAAAATGACTAACGCCTATCCGTAAAAGTAGTTTTAGAGGACCCTTCAACTCCTGAATTATTCTGGCATTTATCCGTACAAACAGTTTTAGGAATTCGCAATAAAAACCACCATTTCCACAGGCATGTCCAATCCATATGTGACATTATCAGTTAATATCTTTGAACATGCTTGAAAATTTTGTAAAAATATAGCACCAAATAAAGTGGAGTTATTATATTTATATTACCTTTAACCTTGGGAAGAACGGATTCTTAAATACGGATATTTATGGTCTATTTTTAATCTTTAAATATTTCAATGTTGCGTAATTATATATGCTCTCCAAAACTTGTAGAAAATGGCAATTTAATATCACGCTCATTGATTGATCAAACTATTGAAATGAACAGTTATAAATACCTATACAAGTTCTCTTAAATTAACCTCAAAGAATCCTGACCATACTTACTACATCAATACAAGTAGTGTTCATATCTTTCGAACGAAATATAAAACATCACCAACATCTTGGAGTGTCTTCACTCCTGTTTATCGTCTATAAATAGAACCCGATAGAAACCGGTACGCCATAGGAACACCCACGCTATTCATTATAAGCGCCTTGCGTTATTTTTAAATTGCCAATACATGTCTATTTTTATATGAAAACTTACCCTCGTTAATGTTTCTAGTAATGTAATATATTCACAGATAAAGGTATCTGAAACTTGAATGAATATCATTCCATTGAACCGCGATGATATCAGCATAAGTTAATCAACATTATTTCAGTTGACTGGTTCGTATAATTAAGACATGCAATACACGTATTTGTCGTTTAAGCGTTAGGTTAATAAACGTTTCAAGATAAAGGTAATTAATATAACAATATATTAAATACAGATCAAAAGCTGTTCTTAGTTAGTTGCATCAAAAGAGAGTATCTGTTGAAGACAAGAAGGCGTCAACGCGAGACTATAAAATACTTTGCATTTTATTCAGATAAAGTTGAGACGTAAAAGATTCACGTCTCAACTTTAGGGTCTACGACGCCCGAGGGCACGACCGCGTTTTCTCAAAAGCGACGGAGTCTTACCTATGATTTTAATTAAGCGTAATGCGGAGCGAACTTCAGACGGCTGTTAGTTAATATGTAAAGGAAATTATCTTGACTTAAAACAATAAACTTTATACAGCATTGTTCCTTTTGTTAAAAATAACACGAGTATTAATGTTTTCATAAATAGTAGCGACTAAGGAATACTGTTGAGAAAACGCTACCATGTTAACGACAGAGCAACCGCTAATTTACCGACCGCCGGGACCCGCCGCCGTACTCATTTTTAATAATATCTCGACCCATTTGTACTCTTCCATGAACCGACTGAGAACTAAGGACACTGAGAGCAACATATAATTATTTTACAGTTGTTCCAAAACTATTAGGATAAATATTTTTAACATTTTACATTGTGTATCTTTTCACTACCTTTAATATATATTGTGTAAATTTAGAAGCAGTAGATTATGTATTTTATAAATATAATATTTGGTTTAAATATACATTTACAAGCCTATCAAGGCACGATGGTCAAGCGGTTAGTGACCATGATGTACGAGCAAGTTAGGGTTCGATTACCACAAGGGACAATCTTTGTGCTATCCAAAGATTGTAATTCCGAGTCTAAATTTAATTTGTCATTTTTATATTATTTATATTATTAAATTATTTTATTTCAACTGTACTATTAATTTTTTTACTCCAAATATTATTATTCATAGATGCAATTTCAATATTCATGTACCTTTATGTTACCGATATATAAATTAGATATATAAATTAATATAATGAAAGTTTGTATGGAGGTATATCCAAGTAGAGAACAATCGGCCACCCATACTTTCGTTGACTGTGTGGGCTCGATCTATTCTGCTAAACTGTGAATTAGATAATTCAAGGTATTCAGTATCTAATAATTATCACAATATATTTCTATTACTTAATAATGAGTCGTGAAATTTGTCTTTTATTCAACAGATATTTTAATTTGTAATTTTTCCCTCCATAACTTCATAATAAAATTTTGGCTAGTCATGAGTTTTAGTTTAATAGATTTAGTATAAAATTCCATATCGATTGATATATAGAAAATTTTTTTGAATATATATGTTTTTCTCCTTATACAATAGAATAAAAATATTATTTAATAAAGAATAGTTATCCCTTGTCTAATATTATATGTATTTATATTATAATAGCAGTACTAAAATTTAATTTAAACTTCACAATAAATGGTGATGTCCAAATTATTCTTATGATATTCAGTGTAACAACTGTTTCTCCGCGCACTGCCAGAGTCTTATAATGAAGTTTGTTGTTTCCGTTTTAATTACTGAAAACGGTATCTACAGAAACGGCTTCATTTTATTATTATCAGCTATCATCGTGTTACATACAACCTACACTTTTGTTTCCGACTTCAAGACCCATAACGGTCCATATATATTAAATATTAAAATAATATGAATGTATAATTTATTCACTATTTAACTAAGCCTAGGATAATAAATCTGCTATTTTATTTAACTTTTTAATTAGTTAATAAATCCTATTAGAAATTTATAACTTGTCTAAACAAATAATTTACTTAAATTTAAATATATTATATATTTTAAATGACCTCAATGGTGAAGTTATACTAAAGTGAATCGGATACTGAATAAGGCACTTAGAAAAAAAAATTACTAAAAATCATATAACGTGGGAGGTATATATAAACTTGTTACAGTATAGCAGTAAGCAGTGAGGAAGGTACCTCGTATAAAGTGTATAACAGATCATTATTGAGCACTTAGGTCAGCGGCAAACATTCTCAACAGGCCAACGCTCCATTCCTCTGTTTGCTTTCACAAGCTAAAATAACTTTTAATAAGACTTGAATGGGAGTCAGAATAGCTTATAGAGGAAAAGATTGTTGGCTTCGAGATACTGGCCGAGTAAATGTGGTTCCTGGAATGCTTCGGTCTCCTTTGCGATATTTTTACCGTGGTTAAATTTGGACGGAAAATTTAACATTTTATTTTTAAATCTTTAATGATTATTATTGAAAATAGTATTTAAATGAAGTAAAAAAATATGTAGAAATTTAATTATTATTAATTAATTTAATTTAATTTGCTTATATAAAGATAAAGATTGTGAATTTAAAACTACGAAGACTTTTGCTTGTTGTAAATAGTAATATATCGCATAGATAAGGTACATACGCAACATAGACGAATGTACTCGTTCTTACCTACACTAAGCAGAATTAAGTGTTATCATCTATGTCTTCGAACACTTAACAATCTACTCACGTATAGTTAGACTTCATATAAAATATCTACAGTTATTTACTATTCCACAATTATACGAATCCACGAATTGTTAATAACATGTTGATTATACATTATTCACATACAAAATAAATATTAATACATATAAAACTATTTGTTGTAATATTTTTTTTTTACATTTTACAGAAATACATCTTATATATAAACATATATTAGACGTATTTCCGGTGCAAAGGAATGATGATGAAAGAGTTTCTATAATGACGACACCTGACGTCCTCGACTATAATGGAGCGTGTCAACAATTGGGCACACGGAGGCAAGTCGACCGAGTGGAAACATCATGACTGCGTCACAAACGCGCCGCCTGTCTGAGTAAACCACTGTGGTTCTAGGTCCTATTTAAATGATATTATATCATAAATAGTTCCAAAATAATCTAAGAATAAAAAGTTCATTTTTTTATATTTAAGTATTAAAATTTACATTATTTAATAGATCAATAATTTAACTGCAAATAAAATACTTTAAGATGCCAATTCTTATGTCATTTACTCAGAATAAGACAAATAACATTCATTAGACACTAGATATTATTGGCACCCCACAGGGATAAGAGTACAATTTGCCACACGGACCACACGTGAAGCGGAAACCATCTTCAGCTTATGTAGCTTAATAGACAAACGCGTGGGACCTATTTATGATAAGATGCATTTAAAAGAAAAGAAGCTGCGAAATAATGTATTTTCTAAAAATATTTTCTCAATTTATAAATGTATCTTGTGTTTCCCAGCAATTGTAAATGATATTATTAACTCAAACATGGAATTCAATTCACGGTCACGATAAGAAATATCTGTATCTGATCTGAAATATCTGTAAATGGCAGTACAAACCGCTAATTACAAGCGGGCAGAGCGTATCTGCAAAGCCCTTAACAAGTTACGCGCCCATCTACCAGCGGAACGGTAAGCGCATGCCGATGCAGAGCGACACGAGTATTTCACTTATTTTGCATACTAACAAGCAACGGTGCGCAAGCGCGACATTGCGTCACTGCAGCCGAGTTGCGCAATCGACTCACGCGCATGCTCGCTGCCATTCATCCGGCCTCACTGGCTGGCAACAGTCTAGATTCGCTGCATCTAGAGCTGTGTTTCCGTCTCGCTGTGTGATCAGAATATGCTTATTAGGTTGAGGTAACAAGGTTAGTTCTAACATTTACCTCCGACAGCTTCCGGCTACAAAAGAAACTAAGGATGTTTGTATTTAATTAATAAAATGTTCATTATACATATACTAGATATTAAAAATATAAAAAGAACATACCTTATGGTGTATGTAAGAAAATTCTAATACGTCATCAAGTTCATTCATGGCTATTAATCGTCTATTTCCTCGGTACTTTAACCATAACGCACTCCGGATGTTTGGTCGTGTGGGCCATTGTTCACATTGGCCTATTGGCTAAGTTAGGTAATATGGCTTTTATCGACTATTGTTTTTAGGAGACATCCTGAACTTTTTTACATTTTGTAACTGGTTCATAACAATACATATGTATATATAGGTATATTTCAGCTCCTTTGCAGAGTGATACATCAAACTTACTTTGTGGAAAAGCAGGTCTGAATAATCATGGCTATAACATCGCAAGGACAGACACCAGTAATTAGTTTGTGTACTCGGTAATACTCATTGTTTCAACTATCGGAACACTAACAATGAGTGTAAATGTCAGTTAATAAAATGATATAAATGATTTTAGACACATTGACATCATAGGGACAAGAAGGCAACAAAAATAAATCAACAGCGAATAAGTTTAAGAAAAACAGGTTGGGTTTTTAATTTTTTAAAAACTAATCTTTAGTTATTATATACAAGCATTATGTTTCGAAATCTTAATCACTTCGTCTTTATTCTGGAGAAACTTTTAATAAACATATCCTATACTTGTTGCTAAGTAATATTTTTTTTTATATAAATTCAAAATACTGCTGATGTACCTATTATAGAAAAATTCTACTGTATGACAAAGAACTGTTATTTTCATTTAAATTATTAAAAATGATGTCATATGAACTCTTTTACAAAGATCAAAAAGGTAGCAATAACTTACGTAATAATATTATTAATATATATTGCTGTTCAGAACAGGAGACGAAAAAAGTTTGCAATTAGTTTCATACACTTTAAACTGAATGGAAGCTCGTTAGAATTATAAAAAATGAAGATAATTAAACGAACACGTAAAATAAGTTTATAAGAAAATGTGCTTATAGATCATTTATAAAAGATATCGTTAATATATGTGTAATACTAAGGTATTGAACTGACAGTTCACGAATAACGAAGAAATACTAAATTATACAGAAATGTTAACAAAGAATTATAAGAGACTATAATCCTTTTAAAAGCATAAATACAACACTATCTATCAAAAGAAGCGACCGACCTATTGACCGCACAGCAGCCACCTATCAGTATGTATGTGTATAATATGTATTTATAAAATAATACAATGATAATTTAATTCATAATAATGACGAAAATTAAGACTACTCTTTGATAAAAAGTATAGAATGAAATAACGTATATTATATTGCTTATATCAATCATGTTACTAATTTTGATTTACAACCAAAAAAAAAAAAAAATAAAAAATATATATATATATATATATATATATATATATATATATATATATATATTAGTTTTATTATTTATGACGCTACAATAAATTTACAACCATCTATTAAATAATAATGGATGGTTAAAAATGATCAAAATGGTGCCAAAAAATCAGTCCGAGGAAATACCTACAACGAAATATCGAGGTGCATTAAGCAACCCATTTTTATACTACCATTTGTTATGTCTAGTTGTTAAATATAGATACAATAGAAAGAGCACATATTCAATGATTAAGCCTAAATCAGAACAGCACAATCGGTCACGCATCAGACGCCCGACCTGGCCTACCGTCGTTGAACCAGCGCTATCTATAGAGATAAGCAGCGACGCCATCACCACGTCAATTGTACGTTTTTCTTTAAAGCATATCAAGATATTTGCATATTAATATTTTATCATTTCGCGAAGGTGGTCCCGTAGTATCGGAGCGGATGTTTACATGACAGATAGTCTAACTTTCAGAAGTTGGTTAACCCCTTGACTTCGGACTCGATCGTATAATAGAGTTCGTCTGATGGCAAGCACGTGGGAAAACGTTTATTATAATTGTCATATTTAATAAACTTGATAGGAGATATTATTTTATTTTAATTAATAACTAAATCTAACCATATTTAATTAACGACTTAAACTACAAAGTTTATAAAATTAAATCCCAGGAACATTGAATGTAAATATTGTATGTTTCATTGAAACAGAAATATTTTTTGTAAAAATGGCAAAGTAACATGTATGGGCGTGACGGTAATGATACATTCAAATTAAAAAGAAATAAAAGTCTATTCCATTAAATTTATTACAACAACTGTCAACCAAAAATTATCCCAAGAGTATCGTATAATTATATAAAATTACAACAGCGTGTTAAAAGAATTGTTACTACAATGTAATAATAAAACAAAGTATTTTAATTTATATATAATATATCGTAAGGTATTTAATAACTATAAATGAAACTATATATGCAAACATTAATAATATCTTATAACTTAAAAAAAATATATCGAGTATTAAATCCATAAAAAAATATATGTTTATTATATTGTATATATATATTGATATTAATAATCCTATTAAATTATCGGTTCGTTGTTTTTTTCATTATTGGCTTATCACAGATAACAGTGTAATTTGAGAGTTTTCGGACGCAATGTTTCACGTGTCTTATAAAACGTCATGTTTTACGTCACAGCAGTTCTCTCATTGGTTACATACATACAATTATTCATAATACAGTATTATATCATTGTATATATTGTCACCATTGATTTCCATGATGTAAATTAAAATATTCCTTTGTAATTATATGTCAAAAAATATAAGTACAACATATTTTTTTAGAGACCTTTTTCCTTTTACAATAGACCTAAATACAGAGCTAAAATTTAAAAATAACGTATGTATAGAAGCAGAAAAACAACGGAACCAACAAAAGAAAAAAAGTTTTGCTCTCACTGTCATTATCGACAACGTAAGTGTATTCTTATCAGTGTTTGCTCACAGCGCGGATTCATTACCGCTATACAAGCGAACTGAAAAACAGTGCGTAACTAACAGACAGACGTCTCGTCGAAATTACATGGCTGCGTTGCTAAGGAAAATGGATGTATGGATAATATGTAATGTATGACGACATACAACGCAGCTGATAGAATAAATATTTGAGTATATTGTCTATACAACATTTTATTTAAACCTATATATTAAACCTATTATAAGAACTGTATAAATATAAATTTATAAAATAAGAACATAAATATTTAACTTATAAAATTCCAGTTCATCTACCTTGTTCCACCTATATTAGTGCATATCCTTATTTTGTACGTCTATGAGATCAGCTGTGAGTCAGAGCTAATACTGATGAGTCAGTGCGTCGAATGGAAAACTAATAGTTCCTAATTTACTCATCTGTTTCGATAACATTGGACTATTAGTAAAATACCTCAAAATTAATAATCTAATAATATCATATTAAAGAATATAGATATAATCAAAACAAATAAATATCGTTGAAAAATATATTTATCATTCAATTAACAATGAATTATTATGACACCTGCAGTGCGTTAACGTGTACTATTAAAGTAAATAATAAGTGTTTTGATTTATTTTTTCCGCTCGGGTAATACCCTTGTACCACATCCGCTATACAAACACATTACTTTAGTTAAATCTATTTTCATATTTAGAGCTGGACGGAACTTGTGCTTAGCGCTCCATTTAACAAACGAGGTGACATTATAATTATCTGGCTGTACTGACGTAAATATTATAAAAAATTTACATGATTTGTTTCGAACCCATTTCTGGTCAATATCCACGAGCCCCAGCGTCGCGGAATCGCGGCGTGAAAGGTAATTCACGAAACTATTTGGGTTCAATCAGTTTACGTGAATAAAGCTGGATAATTATATATTTTAGTAATCATGGATCATGAAATTTTAAATACAAAAATGGTCTGTTCTATTGTAATCAAGTACTTTAATAATATTTGCTAATAGTATAATGGAGCAAGATTAGACCAAATGTTTCTAGGCCGCTAGCCTAGATATCAAACGTCCTTAGAGATACATTTTTGTTGGGCGGATGAGAAAAATGTATGTAATTATGAAAAGATTAATAAATCGAAACGAATACATCGTTTGACACGTTTTCATTACCGGTATTAACAATAATATGGCAAAGATACAATTCAGCACCATATCGACAAGATACCCTCAGAGTATAGCCTGGACAGATTACACATATTGTGATATGTAAATAATTGATATAGGGGCCACTATATGAAGATGAAATTTTGTTAATTCGATCAAAGTAACAGTTCGTTTCGGCGTTGCAATTAGCAGTGAATATGCATTATAAAGTCAACGGCTAAGCCCAGATGGCACGGCTAGCGGTGTTTCGAAGCTAACATGTTACATGCTATCTCATTAACCAGTCAAAGCGCTTGTAAAATTTATGAGAACCTCCGCTAAATACTCGTCATTGTTTATCATTCAACTGTTTCATTCAATTCATTCATTCATACCATTCCCATAGTTAAGCATATGTTATTATTGTCCTAAAGTTACCGTCTTAGTTTAGAATAATTAACATATTATAATTTAGAAGGCCTTAGAATTGTTATGTGTTACAACAATACAATTATAATAATTGTCCGTCCCTTAAATATTATAAAGAATTGTAATCACTACATAAACGATAATAACGAATGAGTTTTTAAAACTCTCAAATAAAATAAAAAAATTACATGGAGTACGGAACCTAAATGCATGGTTAAGTAAAAAGAGTGGGCTGCTCCCAAAGCTAAAGGATTTTCGACAGTATGAATCAGCTGATTCATTCGTCGGTCTCACATGTAATGCAACTGTCATTGAATATTATTTTTGAATTAGGATTTATAGTATTTTTTGTCTGTTACTGTTTCGTATTTTAAAAAACCGGGATCATTGTCCTGTCCTTGGCGCCTGTAATTAATTGTTTAATTTCAAGTAATAAAAAACACGATTAACGAATAAAAATCATGTAATTAATACAATGACACTAGCTAATCAGCGGTATAATAAAATGTAAATTAATTAAGAAATTGAAGTTAATGAATGAAACTGTGTATTTATTTGTACATAGCGATAAAAATGTCGTCTATCAAGTTTCGGAAGCAAGGTGACTCCGGTGACCCGAAGGTGACCCGTGTTGGTAAGCGGTTCGTCGAACCCACTACAATATCGGTACCTCAATCTTCGGTGTGCCATAAATTAATAACTACTAACGCGATTT
This sequence comes from Mechanitis mazaeus, assembly GCA_959347395.1. Taxonomy (NCBI): domain Eukaryota; kingdom Metazoa; phylum Arthropoda; class Insecta; order Lepidoptera; family Nymphalidae; genus Mechanitis; species Mechanitis mazaeus. The sequence goes on from OY365744.1 coordinate 23,806,178, forward strand.
CTATTACAAAGTCTGAAACTCAAATATCAAACAAGGTGCAAAATACAAACCCAATAAATCGTCTATAGAAATGAAGTCATTTACAATAGATTTATATAATTTTTTTATTTTTAATTTTATGTTTCTTAAAAAAAAACAAAATAAAATATTTGACAACGCATTACAGTTTAATTTATAAATATATAATATATTCTATAAACGCGTTTAGATATATTTATAATACTTTTAAACGCATGAGATATTCGAAAAAAGCGTAGCATTTAAAAAGCCAGACTACTGTTCTAAGACCTGCATTATTTTCTAAAATGAAATATACAATAGCCCTCTTTTAATCCCTTAGATAATAAGAGCAAAAACAAAAGAAACTCATCAAATTTTTAGGCCTTTAAAAGTCTTTGAAAACAAAATGTTGTTTTCATCAATAGAAGGTAAGTATTCTTTACTAAGTCGTGCAAATCCTTTACTTATATGTCCACTTTGTAATAATAATAAAGCCGTTTAATCCATAATTCGTTACATATAAATCATAATTCAAAAGTTATTAGTAAATTTGTTTATATTATTGTTAGTATGATTAGTTAATCTTAAGTTAGTCAATATACATTAATTTAAGTATAGACCCTTTTTAGAGTAAAAGGCTCCTCCATCTTCCTCTATTTATCTCTGTCTTTACATAGGCTTGTCCAGTATTTTCTTGTTATATCCATTGTCATCAGTTCACCTTCTTATTGGTCCTATATTTCGTTTCCCCACTGGGCCTTTCCATCGTGTAGCTATAGTCCACTTCTTTTATCCTTGAGTCGTAGTTATCTGCCCACTTCCATTTTAAAGTATCATAATACATATATATTGTATACTTAATAGCATATAGGTATACAAAACCTTTCCCCCATATTATAGAAAAAGTTTCAGAAGAAAAAATGTTTAAAAAAGTTCAAATCACTGACTAACTTTGAAATACTCTTTGAGTTCATAGAAAATATTTTTATTGCACCTCTCATAAAGAATATCTACAGACAGACTACCGTACTACTACTATTATAATTTTGAAAAAAATAGACAAGACTGTGTATTACTTAAATTTCAGACGGTGTGCTATATAATATAATGATTATATTATTTAAAATTGTAACTATGAAATAATTAGCAAAGAATCTTTGTGGTTAATTAAATTTCAGAGAAATAATAATATATTTTACCAAATACCAAATTGTAACTATAATCACAAATATATTAATAATTTATATAAGTTATGAATGAAACGTAAGAATTAACGCAATTTACAAAAGATTGTATTTAATTAATCGTAAATTCATGCGTCGACAACTAATTGCCAAAAACAAGATTAATGGCCTCGGTGCGATAATGTTGCCATGGAGATAAATATAAACCTATTATACATAAACTATATATTTGTTATTCTTAGAGCATTTTCCGTACGGAAGTCTAATACAATTGAACTGAAAATAAATTATATTATCATTTGTTGCGGAGCTAAGACACGGTCGAGAGAACAAAATTAATTTATTTATAAGATGACAAATGAAAAAAAAACAAAGGGACTCGCTCTGTCGATAGTCTTTCCGGGTTTTTGATTTCACCCAAATTTATGATTTCATCTTTTGTGTCACTATATATCTAAAATATTTAACCAAACACACTCATTAGAACGATGTTAAAACTGTTTCACACATAGTTATAATAATTATACTAGAAAAATAATAAATGTTTTTTATTAATATGACAAGATTCAATAAAATATAAATAATAATGTCATTAGATAAATGCGTCGTCTATATAATATTCATAAAATCCGAGTCCATAAAGAACATACAAACCGTAAAGGAGATAACTTTTATAAACAACATTTACTTAATTGGATTAACGTGAAATTTTATATTCAATAAATTACTTACTGGAAATGGAAACCACTTAGAACCCCTACTTGTTTATAAGAACCATATCTAGCAATGATCTGTGAGAGGAAAAAAATAATAGAAATCCATATTATGTTCCATTAATTTACATAAGTGTGAAACTTTATATTATTTATATGGAAGGTCTGTATATCCTTATGGTATAATAGAAGGGTTTCAGTTAAACATACAAAAAGAAAAGATCCAACTATTGTAATCTATCTGATGTTATATTTCAGACGTAAGAGAATCGCCCCCGTTCATGTTACAAACCGCAAACGAGGAGCTGAGAAAACGTTATGTTGTATAACTAGAAATAAATACAATATTTAGTTTTGTATTTAATATATGAAATGAAAAAATTATACGCGTGTATGCAAAAATAGATGAAAATATAAATAAATAAACGCCTATATAATACTGCAATTTTTCTTATGATTAATAAATTATTTATAATTATTGACTAAAATTAACTCATCGCTCTCTCATAATCTAGAAATAAGAGATAGAAACAACCGTGCCTACATTCGGTACTAAGCGCCGGCTAATAGTCCGTAACCGTACAAACTTGATTACCGGACTGGTGCGTTACGGTAACAAAACGGGATGGTTTGCAGCCGTCCGGACGCCTCCACCACAATCGACCCCGACGTAATCCAATTACAGGACAGGAATTGTTTTTTAAACCAAATTCTACACGATATTTAACAACTAAAAGTTTATAATTAAAATTGTTTATATATTTCTTCAAACGAATATCATAATGAAAATACATTAAGTGTAATAATTTAACGTAAAATTGATTGTTTATTTCGATACAAATGGTGTTTTATTAACAACGAATTAGATGAAAAAGAAATATAATTTTAGAAAATCTAAAAACTTTATTAAAAGTATAAAAATAGCAATATAAGCTTGGCTTTTCAGTTTTAACTTAAAATAATATATGAATTAAACAGAAAAAATATTACGAATATTATTATTTGGGTTAGATTTCATATTTTGGTTTAAGTTGTTGCAATGTTAATACAAGAGTGTAAACTCCGTAAAGAGTTGCGTTTAAGAAAATTTGTATATAGATATAAGTAAAATGTAATAAACAGAAATAAAATAATTATTATTATTGTTTATTAAAAAATACGTCTTTTTAGTGACCGTACATAGTAACAATAATAAATCTCAAATGTAGCAGTATTTTAGTATTTCATTATTAAAGCAACTCATACTGATACTGTCAATTAGAAATTAGAATATAAAATTACAAAACATTAAAACATGAACAAAATCGTCGAAGCGTTTAAAAGAAAAAGGTTACTTAATTGTCTCCTTGTAACACTTTATTATCAAACGGGTTATGGACACGACACACATCGCGGTGAACACCATTGACTAATAACACTCTTATATGTTACTTTCTTTATAACTTTAACACTAGTGCCATACATATTTTACCAATATATGCTAAAAATTTCAGTAAAAAAAAAGCATTTTTATATGAACGAGACAAATATTCACCATTTCCGTTACAATATACCAATATTCATAATTTTTTCAACATTCTCTTCAGAAGATTTTATACTATAATAATAAAAACAAAGAAATTAAATGCTACGTATTTATTGTCAAAAAAATTATAGAAACGGAAAACTATAAAAAAGAGGGCTATCTCGACGCTGGCATTTTTAACAATCAACGAAAGCAGCGCGACGGCGCTTTTTGGCACTACAAGGATTAATTTTTTTTTTTTTACTTATATATTATAAAATTAAAGAATCTCGTATTTTAATTATAGTCAATACATTTATAAGACTTTCGATCTAATCTTAAACTTGCTAGATATCGAAATAAGTAGTACAATTGCGGTGCAATGTACAATTTACATAGATGAAATTTCCTCGATCACCCACGTGTTATCGGTACGCGTGCACTCAGCGGCCGGTTTACTGTAGGAATCTCGGGCCGCGGTATAAAAATAAAACAAGGTAACTACGAAGCCATAAAAGAACCATTTCTTATACCAAGTATTGAGTTTATTTACTTCGATTACTTCAATGCACTCTCTGGGACTTGTATTATATCATGACGTTCCGATGAAAGCAAAAGTATTAATTTACTATATTAAATGATGACATCTTACAGCAATATTCGTCAAGTACAACTGATTGGCTACACTCATTATCGAAAAAACAGATTCAATTCATTAATTAAACAATAAATAACCGACGACTGGCGGCGTCCTCATTCCCGCGGAACTTTCGATACTACGCCATTGGGGTTAACTGTGACAAGGCTATGAAAGACCACCTGGAAAACTGTCTAACTTGTTTATCGATAACATTTATATTTTAAACTAATTTAAAATGACCTGTAAATTTAAATTGTTATATACGCAGCGTACGGAGTGCCGAGGTTTTCATAATTCAGTTACGAGACAAGGTTAAGCGATGTCAAGTAAAATTTAACACGCAATTAGTAACCAAGCTGATACCTTGGCATCGATAACCGAGATGGTTCAGGGACTGCTTCAGTCTGTGTAAAATTACTAAAAGTGATAAGTTATTACGCACCATGCGGACGACCTTTAATTGCAAAACACGTGTATGAAACAATATTCAAGGAAAGCTGAATTATTTTAATGGTTGAACGCTTTACGCATGTTTTGGTGAATTTGTCAATAAATTATATTATTGTGGTAGAGGACATTCGAACTCACGTATTTAATCTAGTCAAAATTAAACTTTTTTGGACCTTTTAAAAGTCTATATATACTATAAAGCAATATATATAACGTTACAATTTATAAGCGAAAAATACTTTAGACAAAAAAAAACGTAAAATTAATAACTGAAAAACGAATCGCATTTAAAATCAAAGGATATTAAATTATGCATAATATATTATATTTTTACTGTACAATTGAAATGTTCGTCTAATTTAAAATGTACACAATAATTTTATAATGATTTTTATATAAGACTTCAAGTCCCAGTTGCTAGGGCAGACAGCGGCAGACTGGCGCCGTGTGTACAGTGGGCTTTACAGCTCTTATCATACTGACATTATTCTAAATTATGCAACAGCCGTCATGGTTATACACAGTTATTGTGGCTAGCAGGCTTTAGTTTCAACATATTTATAAACAGTTAAGACAGAGCTGCTAAATGTTAGCATCACATGACTCAGCTTCTAATAATAGGATAGGTCTGTACCCAGAATGCAACAAAATGCAATTGACCGTCAGTACGGTCCGGGTGGCAACAGTAGGAGCGTTATGTCGGCTTACCTTGACTCACTACCCAGCCCGCTAGTTACCTAGTCGTGTACATGTGATTAGTCTATAAAAAACACAATTGTTGCTTATTTTTGTACATATTTTAAAAATACATGGAGATAATTATTGTACATCAGTTACTAGCAACATTTTATTTGTTTGTATTAAATTATCATATATATAACAAACAAAAATATATCATTTTAAAAATATATTATTCAATACATACACGTGTGTCGATATGACTTATCCATGACTTACATATGAGTAAGCAAGTTTTTGTAAATAATGTGCGTGCGTAAATTAAGGTCACAATTACAAATCGCAAGCATATTATACTTGTAAAATGCAATTTATTTTCCACGACTAGTACATATTTATTATAATTCGTGTTATTTTTCAATGTTTATCAAAACCAGTCGTGTTATTTTTTTGTTTACCATTTAATTAAATTCATAGCCTACACGAAGATTTCACAATTCGTTATGAGCAAAGTCGAAGCTGAAATATTTTCTTTTCTAATCGCTCGTGTGACGCGGCAATTAATTTTCACAGAACAGCTGATGTTCTACAATCTACATTAAAACGGCGAAAGCGATGTGACACTACACGACGAACATCTCACATGGGAAACTATTACTTAACATCTGATAATATTGCCGTAGTGTGGGAAAACTTTTGTGGAAACTGTATTTAATATGTAATGCATAAACTTATAGGTACTTTATTTGGTAGAAAAATATCAAATTAATAGTAAAATATATATAAAGTTTAATACAACTTCATTAGATTTTACTACCATTGCATCAAATAGATCAAACAATCAAGCCATACGTTATAGCCGAACATAAGTAAATAATGAAATAAAACTTGTCCAACGCATGAGATAAATCTTCTTCGATATCCGTAGAACGGGGTCAGTCAATCTCGAGTCAGTAACCGATCTATAAATATTGATCTGTGTTCTCCTTGACTCGAATTGCAATAACCGGCCGGTTGCGAAATTCGCCTACTGGCGTTAGTCATTGTCGCCTATTGGCTTCAGTGCAGACAACTTGCTTCATACCACTCAATGCGCTCAATATGTTCTCTTTATTTACCAACTCGTATTGCTATAAACCTAATCCTTTTAGGCCACATATTAAATAACATATTTTATTAGCTATTCCATATCGATTTACATATTTTGCGTGTTTCAAATTCAAACATACTCATCTAACATTAATTGCAAGTTTACAAAGAAAGGAATTAGGATACAATTGTTAAATAACGTCGATATGTAAATATAGTTTCAGCATTGCATACCTAGTGTCCGTCGGAATGTCCCGCGTGGCGCAATTAGGTCATTTGAAACCAATAGGTTGGTCGGCGAAACCGCAAAGCAGTATTAATAGTGGATTACCTATCCGATAGAAAGGGATCGAGCGCGAGTAACGTAATAAAAGCCTTATTGAAAAGGAGAAAATAGGAAAGTCAGTTTGTTGACCTCGCCGGACAAAAGTCTGGTCTCGACTGATGACGGATGTGGGCGCACGCGAAAATGCTTTCAAACTTAACATGACAGATTAACATATTGTAATTAAGGTAAACTAAAATACAAGTAAACCATAATATTCATTACGGATATTAATAATCAAATAATTAAAAAAAACTATGAATAAAAATAAAAGTACGAATTTAAAAATAATAAACCTACAATATCTAGAGAGTTTGAAGGAATTGAAAACAAATTCTTCCTCCCACACATGAGGTAATATCACGAGAATAATACCTCACCCACACAACAGTTTTAATGGAAGTTTCAAACTAAAGGGCAGTTGAGGCGTATCATAATTTAAATATATCCTGAAACACGGACAATCTATTTGAAAGATATTGGTCAATAAATGTCCATTTAAGTCTGGAAACAATACCTATTATAGTCTTAATGCTCATTACATATACATATAACTTTAGTTATTCCTACATATGTATATAGGAGAAGTGACTTGTGTCTATGGTTATTAGACAAGATATTAATTATCAAAATAATTATATGAAAAACAAACTGAACAAATGTTAAAATTATATCTTGTAATATTTTCTTAGATTTTCACGAGGACACATTTGAAATAAAACCAATTTTTACAGATTTAACTCACGTATAATTTTGTTTACATTTTAATTTTAACTCGACGTTTCGAATGCTTTGCAGCAATCGTGTTCACGGGTAGACGAGATGTAAGTGTCTGTCTGTTAGGTATGTATTATAAATATATACTATAGCAATTATATAGTTTATTAATAGAATTGATAGTACATAATTCATAACTATTGTACTCTCGCTGTACAGCGTCATGTAAACAACCAAATAGGGCAACGACCACTTCCAGAACATAAATAGAATTATCTATAAATACAATGTTAAAAATAAATACCGCTGTTTGGAAGGGGAGACGCCACGTGTCGCGATCTTTGAGATTAATTACCAGACAGTCAAATAAAAATAGAAAATGTTTTAAGTCACCTCTATCTTATATTCGTTTTTATCCAAACTAGACGGTAGTTTTGTTGGAAATAATAAAAAATATTAGATGATTTCCCTATCTGATGAGGATATTGTGAATCTTTGTATAGTAAGCTACAAATTGTTCATTTTTATTCACTGTATTTGAGGAATCAATTTTTTTAAGAATAACTGGATTATCAATAAAAATATCATACTAAAAAAAATATGATAACGAAAATAGATCGAGTATTAATATTTTGATTTCAGTCCAAACTAAATTAAAATATTGAATTAAGCGAAAATCATTAGTCATATATTATTAATATATTATAATGTTTATAAACATTACAGTGAAGCTTTATCAAAAACAATTTCAGGATCGCTTTAATGGAAAACTGTGACGCAGCATCAAGAACGTGTAACGTCCTACGCTCCAAAGGTCAGAGGTAACACGTGTTGAGTCGTAAACACTACAGCTATATGCGCAATATCACTCGATACTGAAACCTATATACCATTCGCATTTCAGTTTTCATGACTGTATTTTGTGTAAATAACGATATCATGACTTGCATCTACTCCGTTCATTTTGTAATAATTTTAAATATTACGCAATTTATTTTATCAAACAAAATAAAATTGACATAGAGTTTTTTATCCAATAAAAGCAAAATTACTAAGATGTACTTTTTTTCAAACCTTTTGAAGTTATATAGGGTTAAAATAATAAAATTAAAAAAACCTTTTCACTTATAAATTATATACAAACCTACACACTCGTTAGTATACATTTCGCAACGCCTCATAATTTAAAATTGCTCATGCATTCACAAAGGGCAGTAAGGCTTCAAGACGCAAGGCCGAGACATGAAGCGCAATTTCCGCGTGTGACAATGTAAACAATAATTAAATACTTCAGTCTGTCCGTGTGAAACCACCGCATGTTAAGTGAATTAATAACCGATGAATCCGGCTGTGACAGGATTAATAGACCAGTGGGTATGTTATTTGGTGATGATCGATATCATTTACGGTTTTGTTCGGCAATAAGCTCGTACGTGCGATAACATTCCTATTGAATAGCAATTACAAATAATATGCGGTTATAGGGAAATCATTTTAATGTGTATATAATGAACTTTTTCGTTATCAAAGTAATTAAGAAATGTTTTGGACGACTAATATTTTTCACATTCTTTATTAACGGCGGGAAAATCCCGGGTATTTTATAAACATATAAGGAAAAATATTTTAAAAAAATTACCTTGCTAACAAGGACATAATAACTTTGTTACAATTTCAAAAAAAAAACAACATAATTTTACTACATACATATAAACTAGGTATTATTTTGAATTAATGAACGACTTTCAAGTATATTGTAACCACTCGTATGCAAAACAAACTCACGGTAGTATAATCAAAACAAAATCTAATCAGGATTCTGATAATACACAATAGTTGAGATAAATCGTGGCTTTTGAACTATAAAACAATGAATAGAAGTAATTATCCCGCATTCATTAGTCGAATGCCATAAACGTAACATGTTTTCATTAAAGCGGGCGCTAACACCGAGATTACGTTTATTTTACGTATTGTATTGTTACTATTTATTACTATTTTTACTTACCTCGTTTATGTGTTTGTAGGTTTTAATAAGGTCGACGCTAAGTTTTCTTAACGGCGCCGTTGAAGGGTCCCGAAAGTGGTGTGGTATTCGGGCTTGCATAGCCTGGGCAATCGGAAAACTATTATAAGTGAAACGTTTATTACTAATAATCATAGCCAAATAAAGCGGAGGAAATCAAAGCTAAAGGCATTTTTTAAATAAATGTACTTACTACTATTTTTTTCTATTTTTTTTAATCTTGGCATGCAGTCAACAAACATAAGTATGTATTACTATAATGCATTGAATCAACATAGATCTCAGTCTAGATTGTTTCTTTGAATTGGCTAAGACTGAGTGCAAATATTTAGTGCAAAACTAAATAAAACTTGTGTAAAACCCAATAAGAACAGCTTAAAGAAATTAAAGAAATCTTTATAACAATTCTAATAAAGACAGAAAAAAAAGCGATAGAAAATCTATAAGAGTTCATAATTGTTACAAGCCTACAAAAGCGTCCTACACGAGACAGTTTGGAGGTAATATCAAAATTGAAGTTCGGAATCAAAATTATTTTTCAGAGACACAAAGCAACAACGATGTTAAAATAAATTAAAAATTAGCAAAATGGACCATTATATGCAAACGGCGTAAAATCTGCTAAACGTTAATTGTAAAGAAAAAAACCTTTTACTGAGAAAACTGTAGTCGGGCCCATTAAATAATTACCTAAGTCTAGACAGAAATATCTATAGGATGGTTTGCTGTTCGTACTTAACACTCAAATAGCAGTCTTCGAGTAAAAGGGAACTTGTAGATAATTAGTGGCACTTTGTTTGAGGGATAATTTATTTACTTGCGCGTAATGTCTGGTCTGACAGCCTTGTTAATGGTGCTTTTAATAAAACAATGAGATGATCTTGGTATACGTATTTACCAGTCAAAAAAAACACGACAAAAAACAATAAAATTATTTGGTATTACTTGACAATATTTTTTTTCCTTATTTTTTGACGAATGTAAATTAATAAGATGTAAACGAATTTAAAAATATATATTATAAAAACAAATTCAGCAAAACCTATATCTTCCAATAAGGTATTAAATAATCGTATTCAACCGTCCTACCCTGAAGAATGGGTCAAACCCGAACTGCCTCGTGCATTTACCTGAGCTGGGATACGGTAGCGCCAGAAAGCTCTTGGGTTGCGCACTTGGGCGCTCACCTGTATGTCCGAGGGCGCGCTCATGGAGGCCAGCTGTTCTTCAGCCACCAGCCGCCCGTACAGAGGCACATGCCGCCTCTCACCGCCCGCGGCCTCCGGCATGCCACCGCCAACCACACCCACTGTAAAAGAATAACACGTGTTAATTCATATGTACCATTTGCAGATATAATATTATAAATTTTAAAAAACCATGGGAATAAATAAAGAAAAAGTCAAAATACAATATTTTCAAATTATCTACAATACGTACTAATACTGTATTATATAGATTTTTATTATATACAATTAAAATCTCTTTAATTATATCTATTAAGAAACCATTTCAAAGTCGTACTTTCCCAACTGAGTCACAAAGGTTACAAGGCCCTAAAAATTAAAATACAAATAGTTAATTTACGGTTTAGATACAGTTAGATCGATGTCTCGAGTGGCGCATGTCAATCAACCCGGTGCCATAGTTCAAATTTCCATGTAAACGAGTCTCACCTTGTGTCCGCCCACTCGCCACCGTTCCCAAACATCGTGTGAATCATGCTTTAATGTGAACGCGTATTCTATGTTCTAGGAAACTTGTTATTCATACATCATTAAAAAATATATAATTTTATATTGTTGTATATCTTAAGTTGCGATTGTAAAGTTGATGTGACTGTAACTATGGCCTGAATGTATAAAAATATTTCTTACTTAAATTTCTTGTCATAACAAACTAATCATGTGAAATGATATGAATGATGCAACACTCTAGGGCCTCGTTTTACATTAATAATTATTCTTACCGAGCAAGTCGAAGATTTCTTTACTTTCAAGTTACTAAGTACGTATCAATCTTAAGGAACTTTATCGCATGTTCACCGACAAGCGGAGAACAAGTCACTAAGTACTCTTCAGTGACTTCCCATTGGAATTGCTCTGACAAGCAAGTTAAGTTTACTAACTTTGATACACAACAAACCAAAAACTTCATGTACATCTATCACGTTTATCTAAGTACACAAAACTCTTAAAAGACACTTAAACAACATACTCCAGCTGTTCGTTACAAAAGTCTATTTAGTTTCATATGTCGGATACACCAGAGGGTGAACTTACGTAAAAGTGATTAAAGAATGATTCACATTTTGCCCTATAATTGAATAAGGCTAGTTAATTCGCCTTGTTGCTCACATATCGAAACATCAAATTCAATTAAGTTGCTTTATTGCATGACAACATAAAATATTTTGACCGTATAAATTCATAGCTTTAACTTGTCACGCAATAAAAAATAAACTTTTGACGGCGAAACTGATTGTACTAGTAAAAAAACCAGTCTGGGAGTCTAAAAGTGGTGATTGATATGAGATTGATATCGTAATTGTTAGTGTTTTTAAATAAAGTTTTTTGCAAGATGAGTATGAGTGTATACGTTGCATGACGTACAGAGGTCACAGACAGGCCAATTCAGACTTATTTATTCTGTCTGGGAAGGTGTGACATTTCATAATAAAAGTCCGTTCGCATCAGTTGTTTATTTCAAGGCGACTTAAACTGTACTAAAAGTTTGTTTAACGTCTCGTAAGTTTGCATTGCTTGACGTGCTCATTTAAATTGAGAGTTAATTCCGTTGTAAAGTACAGTTAAAGAGCTACTGTAATAATATTCTCAACATTGGGTGGTATGATTATTACTTTTATCTTTAGAAGAGTAATTATAAAGTCTTTACAAAAATTTTTTAGTGTTAGTTTTATATTGATATTTTTAAATGATTTTATTTTACCAAAGCAAAGAGTAATCTTTGTATCGCGTATATTTGTTCAATCTTTTTATACGCAAAAGTTATCATGCCATAAAGTGTATTTGTTCTAAACACTTAAAAACAGTAAACATAATGCTATTGCGGAGTATGTTAGAGCAAGCCTTTCTATTATCAAATTCACGCGTTGCATGTGCAGACATCCGCATGTTATACCATGTGATCTCTGCAACTGCGTAGATTGTAGAAACGCGTTACGGTGAGCGAGCATACTGTGACGTCCCTCGGTACAATTCTCAGCGTTCTGCTACGCATTATATATTGTGTATAAAAATTGTTGTTATTTTTTTGTCACTCACAAATGTATTTGAATTCGATAATTGTAATAAAAATAAAACAGCAGATTCGATATCACGTTAATTCCAAAATCGTAGGTTTCTATGTAAAACATAATTCCTGTGAATCACGAGACATCAAATACCAAAGACGGCCTACACTTTCATCTTTAAAAAAGTATATAATTATAATATACAGTAACAAACTGCGTACTAACTGACCCTTTGCTGGGTTTCCCGTATTGTTTTGTTAGGCGTCTGTCACGTGTTCCGATTGTGCTGAGACGAACTACGTCACAATTGCAAGTTCAACTAGACGCGGTACCGGACGACAACCTGTGGTAGATATGCGCGGAATGCGACAAGTTTACTCCGGATTAGCGTAGGAGGTGCTAAGCAACTCGATTTTACTGTTTATGAACTTCAAATGCACTTTTATAATATAACCAATCTCATATTATTCGCAATTTTTTGTTTTTGGTTTGTGTCGAAAGTACCAGATATAATATACTAGACGTCATAGATTATACTGATTTATGAGAAAAAAATTGTTATTTCTTTAAGAATTGGAAAAGATAATTTAGTCATATGGTTTGAAGTGGCATTCATAAATTAAAATCTAATTTCTATAAAATTCTATAAATAAATATTTCATAATGGCCCGCTATTATTCGTTAATTATTTGTTTTGTTATTTTAATTATATCGTATTCCTAATTACTTACTTTTACAAGTTTCTTCATTTATCACAGACATTCCACAAATCGAATATATACTTAAAACTTATTTGCTACAAACGGACAACAAAAGCGCTTATCACCAAACACAATCATTTGTTTGGAAAACAAAGATCTTTGAGGACTTTATATAAAAACAAAGAAACATTAGCGCTATGGCTCTATCGGAGATCATGATACACCAGTGTCCCATCTTGCTGCTTCTAGACGGTATTAAGGGAGTGGGTGTTCAGTTCGATAACTATAATTCCAATCATTTGTTGTTAGAGTGTCCTTGTACGTCACTAGCGTCCCCGTGTTATTGTTGTGCAACAATGTTTATACACGTGGCGTGGTGTTGTGAACGCATTAGTTGTCAATATCAGCGATAAGGAGAGTATGCGAGCAGAGCGGCGAGACGCGCGGCCCGTCCGTCACTACTGACGCACTAACTCTATTAACTACCAGCGGGCGTTCAAACTACTCAATAGACGACCACGTGATGCAGGTGACAGACATGCCTATAGAGGAATAATTTCGATGTTCTATATATAATGTTCTCATTACACGATGATAAATTGATATAAATAAACTAATTGGCTTATAATTACAAATAAATAAATTAATATATGTATAGCATTCGTTTCATAAAGGTTTAAAAAGAGTAGTAGGCATTAAACTAAATAAATTCGTTTCTCCCGGCGGCTACTAGCAACGCAATTTCCCTGATTGTATGCAAACAAAGAATGGAAACAGCACCAAAGCAGATGTTCGCTCCTTGCTTCTCATCCTCCTTGTACCAGTGCATACACCGCCTCTAGAGTTCGGAATAAACTACCAGGAGCTCAGGACTACCAGACAAGTACCAACGAACGAACTTAGGAACCGAAATGTAAGTAATCCTAAATATTATTTCTGAATAGATTTCAAATTTTAACTTCTATTCAAGTATTGTAATTACGACGCTATGGCGAATTTAAAATTAATAATATTTGTAAGCCCAACAAAGGAACCTTGGTAGTTAGTTATAATGGCAACAATGTTCTTAACATAGTCCTATATTTATTAGATTAGATAACCTTAGTATTGTTTAACTGATATAAACGATGCATTTTTATTACAATGTAACATTCTGCATTATCTTCACAATTTACATAGCATAACAAACTTGTCTGTTACTATGCAAACGATTTTAAACAAGTTAATATAAAAAAATATAACCCTGAAGTAAATGGCCAGACTTCCTTGAATTACACAATATTAGATCCAAGGTCTTGTACATTGTACTAAAGGTTTACCTTATCAAAATATTAGTAAACTGTTCAATTTTTTATAAATAAAATGGTGCTACGCTGATAACACATTAGTAATATAGTATCATTTATTGTATCCGCATTTCATTTATGTACAAAAAAAATAAAATAGTAACTACCGAAAACATTTTCTTGAAACAAAAACCGTAAACGTTTTTTTACAATTTTATATAAATACTAAAATAGGTAATTTCTATATTAATAATAAACAAAGATTCTCGGAGCAAAGCTTTAAGATACGAACTTTAGACCTTCCAAGAATACGCTACCTCTAGACTTTTGTTATAAATATTCTTTATTGGATACCAAGAACTACATTTTGAATTGTATTCGACCTTGTGTCTTGATGTGATCGTTTAAACACGTTACATATTTATTTAATAGATTTTAATATGTATAAGGAATAAATATTTACAACAGATGATGACACTTAAAAGTTTTTAAAATATCGGTGTAAATAACCAAAATCAAATATTAATGCTTTTTTTTAACGAGAAGGCGTACACTTTGTCTAAAACAGAGAATATAACAATTGAAACTACAGTCCCAAATGCATTTAGAGAACGAAAATCAAAGGAGCATAACTACATGTGCGCTATTCTAATGCCAGCGTCCATCAAGAACACGTTAATAATTCACAAACAGCTAGATTATGACGTACTTTAAGCTGTAACTCAGGTAAAATCTGAGCTTTTTAGATATATATTGGATAACAAATATATAATATTAAATAAATAATTGATCAAAAAATTATTGAATTAGCAACACCACGTTAGACTTCGAGACATCGAATCTCCCAAATCACAATGCAGATACAATATCACTAGATGAGTGTAAGTAAGCGAGGCGAGCCGGTCCGGGGCAGGTTTAACGTCCGGCCGGCGTGTCTGGCCGTTAACCCGGGGCCCGCGAGGTGCGCGAAAACAACGCGCGCGCCGTTATCACAATCGTATCATTGATGGATAGATAGATACATGATTTTTGGCGCGGTTTTTGACACGTGGATTAAAGTTTTTATAGTTGATGTTTGGTATGAGAATTATTTAAGAGGACATTTTTAGCGTTCAAAGACTAATTTAATTTGTTAATTAATGAAAGAAATACATTTATTATTTAACGGTTGCATTCTGTAAGTACGTGTTAGTAGTGCTTGATGTTAGTTTTGTTAACATTACCTATTAAGATAGTTGAAAATATAAAGTTTTTTAGAAAAAAGTAACGATACAATATGTTAATTATAAAATAAAACAATTAAAGTTTTATTTTAACAAAAATATCTAACATTGTGACATCGCACCACCTATGACTAATGTTTGAGAAATTGTTGGGAATATGAAATCAAATCAAGACATTATTTATGACTACATTTTCTATCAGTGACAAGTCTAGGCTTTAGACAGTTACTATTGTCCAGTATTAAAAAGGTGGCTGCTCTAGATTATGAAGGCGGCCGAGCAAAAACTGTCGGTCAACGACGCTGAGGCCCGATGGGATGTTGTCTGTGAAGTTTTCCATACATAGTTACGAATCCTTTTTGATTTTTATTTGGTATATAATTTTTTAGCAGCCTCAAGTTCCAGTACAATCACCTTTGATCATACGAAACAAAACATTCAATTTCAACGTCATCAACGATCTGTAAATAGAAATTCTGAATATTATCTAATTTTTTCTAAATATTTGGCAATTCAGCGATTTTACAATACTTTCACATGTATGGGATAACTTAATTCAGAACAATCGGGTGACTCCTGACATTTGATATTTTCAAAGATGCAATAGCTCTAAAATCGGTTCAAGAATACAAGGTCACAGACAAGCCATCCAGTTTTATGTAAACAAGTAGTTGTATAACTATTATTCGTTATATTTAAAATTCAAATCCCTACAGATGGATGTACAATCATATTCTTTCAAATATAAAACACGTCTCAATGGGCATTCAAGGAAATAAGTTACTAGGAAATTTGTTTAAATGACACTTTATTTTTGTGTCAATATTTATTTGGGAAAATATACTCTTTTATAAATATTTATTCGATATTAAATATCTTAATCACATTTATATTTAAAAAAAATATATATTAAGTAATGTATTTTCATGCTGTTTTTACAAAGATTTGTTCTATGAACAAAAACAAAGATTTGTTCTATGAACAGTATCTAGCTCTTTTGTAAATATCTTAATTTTTGTAATTTACAAATAAAGCCAATATAAGAAAATATAATGACCATTAAAATATTACAACAGAATATTTGAATTCTACTTTTTCAATAATCTATTTCGTACGAAATATTTACAACTACCTTCTTCAGCTTATCCCGACTTGGAAGAATAAGAGGGTATATTAAACGACGTTTGCTTCACAGCAGCTATACGTTAGCCACACAAATGTCGTCGTTATCAATGGTGCAACGACCAGCTCGGATTGACGATTAGCAATAAATGCCACAATCTTTTGCAAACGAATAAAGGTTACTTGATTAGACCGGGATCGGATGTTGATGAAAGGTGTCTTACACTACTATACGTTAAATCCGTATACAATCACATCCGTCGAAAAGTTTGACTTTCTATATTCATTCAATTACGAATTAAAATAAACCACCGTACGCCGCGCAAAAACCTTCGCGGCCGGTCGTTGACACCGAGGGGCACTTTAGGGCTGACTCGTCACACTCCGCCAACAGCGAACCTAATAATAATACTTAACAAACTATTTATTTACACCGAAACTAGCTTTCCTAAATCAAACTATGAGTACTTACTACATTAAAATCACATTGCTTTTCCATGTAGTGCCATAACTAACTTTACAGTTTTATAAAACTGGGTGGAATTTTTCATTCGATGCTCAATTTAACGAACTATTTTCGAGATACCTACCAGTGTTTAACATTGAAGGTGTTGAATGATTCTACTATACGTAGTTGTCGTCAGGTGGTTTTTTATCGACAATAACATTTATTATGTTGTCAAGCCATTTAAAATAGCGACGGAAACGACAAAGCCAGCGTATGATATGTAAGCGAGACTAAATCCAATTAAAATGCAAATGGTTGTCGGTGCGCAATGAAATCGTGGACGCAAATATAATGGGTCGAGTGTGAGTGGAGTGTCGACAGTGGTGGAGAAATCTTTGCGATTTGCATTGGAGTACCTGAATACCCACACAATGTACGGATGGCCCACGCCTGTCCTCGGGCACGCACTTACCACCGCCGATATTTAATAAATAATAGGAAATAAATATATTTATCTCATTAAAAAACTAATTAGTATATGAAATTTAATTGGGAATAGATGAACAATAAAAATAAATTTGTATCACTGTAAGTAGAAGATTTTGTGGGAGCTCAAATCTTGTATATTGAAAGTACTTGAAATGGTTTAAATATTGTTAATACAGATGACCCAAATAAAAGAATCCTTATCACAGTTTCACTCGTTCGTTATTATTTGTAGATTCCAATAAATTGGTTCCGCATTCCAATATGAAATTCATTCACAGTTTAAAGCCGAATCGTCTAGACTGTGTGTCGGAGAAAGGTGACCATTCACCGCCGAGACCGCCTGACTACAACGCTTGAGTTCTGAGATATGCCCACTTAAATGGGTTACCGTTAAACATTTAACTATATTCATGTGCAACAAGAATATTTCCATTGTACCTTATGTTTTATATCTTTATGAATTTTTATATAAAACGGACGAGCAAACCAAATCGTATACTTAACCTATGTAAAAGTTCCAAATCAGGTATTGTTGAAATTTCAATATATACATAAGACGAAACATCCTAAAGCAAAGGAATTTGAAGTATTAAATTTGAATAATTGTTTTATACCATGTACTTAATAACTAAGAGAACTTTCATCACAATAAATGTAATAAAGTATGGTTGTTTTTCAATAGACTATTGACAGACTGATTAACATGGAGACAAGTAAAGGGGCCAATGGAAATGAGAAAACGTTTAAAACAAGTAAACTATAGCAGGTTACTTTCGAAACACGATATCATCTACATGACGCCCGGTGCACGAGCGTTTTGGTTTAATGGCAGCGCAACGCCAACATCCGCATAGCAACAACTTTCAGTCGGTGAATGAAAGTTGATCGCGAGTGTAAGCGGCTTCAGGAACCGCCGTAAATATTTTGAATTCATCCCAATTTTTTATCGCGTTTCTGCTATCAATATATTGAGATTTTTATCACTTCTAACTGAGATGTCAATTTTCCTGTAACGGTTAAGTAATATCAACATACGTTTTGATTTGACCGACAATATTTATTGTAGTTCATATTTTTGAAAATATTATGCATTGTTGACATGTCTAGTGAAAGTTTATATGCCGTTAAGAGAAAGGACGTAAATCAATGTTTTGGATATCTAGTCTGATCTAACCCTGTCGAAGAGTTATTGTAGGAGACGTCATCTTATAATGGAATGCGTGAATCGATACGTATTATCAAAATGAATATACAGCTATATAAAAATATAATTTAGTAATGAGAAAAACATATGAATAAATCTGAACATCATGAATAGAAATTATTGTACAAACAGAAATTTTATATTTGTAATCTTTAAAAAATATTTCATAAATAAACTTATTTCTTATAAATTATTAGCATAATCAATTTAATTATAATATAGTATTTTGAAACATTTAATAAAATCTAATTAGTTTGTTTTTCTTATTGGACGCAAGATCTTTGATAATCTTACTTAATAACATAATAATATCGATTTATACACAAATTAAAGCTATTGGCACCAAGTGCGTGAGTGTCTATCGAACATTTTACGTACATGTATGAGAAATTGAACCGCTAGGTCGACAAACCTATCGCATTCAGATAACTTTTCATAATCCATTTAGTTCCGCTATTGGAACAACAGAATTTATTTTGAAAAAAATTTTTGAAGTCACATGCTTTTAAGTTTAATGCATTATACAATTTATGACTCACTATAGAAAACCGCTGAAACGGACTGCAGTTTGGATTATCAATAGCATTAAAATTTCTGAATATCTGAGTACCCCCAAGAACAAAGATTTTAACGACATCTTAGGAATTTTATTATGTCATTGTATATACTAAATGTAATGATATAACAAAATGATTTTAATTCGTAAACTCCCTGCAACTGGATCTTAATTGTTTCAGAAATGGTTATCTCATGCTGGTCCGAAATTCGTGATTGAAATCGTTGTAACCGATCAGTTACCGAGAAACTGGGTTTCGAGAGCATTATCTTTGTTTTATTTAGATAGATCCGGCATAACTATCTTGAATGGAGTGCCAAGAGCGTGGGAGGTGCAAATTCCGAGTAAGCATCAAATTAAAGAGCAGATCAACCTATCATAAAATTAGTAATAGTAAGATTGTTAAGTAATCTGATACTAAAAGGACACTTTTAAAATCTCTCCAAATACTATCATTAATATATTTAATATTTAAGGTATTTCTTTATACGATTATGTGAAAACTTTGTCTTACATGCACTGTAGAAATACAATTGAATGTTTGTTGGAGCAACCCACAACCCGTATCGTAAATAATCAACAGATATGAAATGATTTACTTATTTTAGGGGCATTGTATCCGTGCTAGATATAATTGTATTTCAATTTAATATTGTCGGGCTTACTTCAGGGTATAAAAGTTATGTTATCTAATAAAAGCATCAATGCAAGCAACCATCTGCGAGGGTTGAGCGTAGAATTAGGTTAGAGGTTGGGGAGGTCGACGCGCGTTAAGCAGTTTTGGGGTCGAGGCTACATGTAACGATCAATTTAACACAAAAACACAAAATAAACTTCATGTTATATCATCAAAATTTTTACTTTTTGGTCCAGTAATTGCGATGGCTATTTTTATACAAACCATAAATATCTATGGTAAAGTTTAGTTATTTATCAATAACGCGTAATTTTTGTGGAATTTTTTAAGTATATTACTAATATAAAAAGTTAAAAGCCAGATTTAGACACAAAATATTTCATGTGACATTTCAATCATATTATTCTTGTAGGAACACATATTTTTTTAGTTTTGTAAAGCATAATATTTTTTATAGGTATAAACCAATCAAAACAGACAACTTGAATCAAACACTATAGCATAATTAGGTCAAAGATATATAGCACAATGCCCACAGGTAGGTCACAGAGGGTTGTGTGCATTCAACAATGTACAGTAGAGGAAACTGTCTGCAGTTATATTAGTAAGGTGTGAAAATGGAAAATTATGTTATCTTCATTGAGTACAGGGTGACTAACTTACTAGAAACACTTGTATAATCTGTGTACTGACTGAGAGCAGCACATCAAAAGGATTGTTCAGCAGGGCATTAGCATGTAAACAATCACAAGAGTACATATAGTCCTCGAGCATAGGGATTGCAGTTTTACTATGTAATATACCTAACATCTCAGTAAACAGAATAAGTCCCTTACAAAATTAAGCCCAAGTCAGTAACATAAATTGTGAATGCTACAAAAACAAAAACAAACAAATTCAAGACTTTTATAATGTTATTGTTAACAATAATAGATTTAATCCAAGTTTTGCAAATAAAGTAATATTGATAGACACAAATTCAGTTAATTTAAGTGAGTGTTAAGTTTAAAATTGTTTGTACAGTTGTTGTAGCCTTAAAATAATAAGATCATTAATTTACAACAATTAATTATAAATCTCAAACAGTTGAGTTTAAATGGTACTAACATAGTTGTAAGTGTTCGATATTACTAAGAAGTGGACGGTAATTGTCTTAAAAAATAAATGTTATTATTATTAAAAACTCAAACTATTCTGAAATCAATTTAATGGTGGTTAAGTGGCAAAATAATATAAACTTTGTTTAGAACAAACTTAAAATTATCTCCTTTGATATTGATGAGGAAGATAATATAAGAAAAAGCAAAATACTTGTAAGATAAACAATAACACATTGATTAAAAGTGATGAAACAATTTAATAAATTATTATTATTGATATATTTATAAGAACACAAATTCTAATATTTGTTAGACCGAGAAAACATTAAATACTATTAAGTTATTTTTATTTTGAATGGTATTGCAGCTTAAAATCAATGTCTTAAAATTAAAATAAATTTTAAAGAGTTCACTTAAATTAAAATCAAAGTAAATAGAGTTTGCTAATCATATATAAATTTAAAGAATACAAAAAAAAAGTAAGATAAAATTAACACAATTATAAAATTTTAAGCAAATCAACAATAAATTACTTACATTTGTTTTTGGCATTTTCGTCCATGAGCATGTTGAAATGGTGGTGGCGGTTCCAAGCTGCCATTTTGCCTTCGTGCGGAGCCCCGAGAAGCACCAGGGCCGCCCCAGCGGGCCCAACTCCGTCTAGGGGCTCCAGTGTCCTCAATACACTACAACTTTGTCACACACTCATAACCCAAGAGGCATAATTAATTAACACACGTACACTGGCTCAAAACGCCGTCGCCTAGGACGGCGGTGTCATCGGCGCCAAACCGCGGCGCACATGCCTTTGCACTTCCGCTCCACGCACTTGCACTCGCGGGTAAACAAGCACGATCAACACGGCACACGACACCGCGCGGTGATTCACCCTCGCTGCCCGGCCGCCCGCACTGCAGCGGACTGTGGCGGTATAGCGTGCGCCCGCCGCCCGCGAACCCTACCAGACTGACACCCAAACACTCGTCCCGTCACGTGCGCTCGTTGCGCTCAACGCACCGTCACCACCAACACTATCCTTCACTCCTGGGATCCTCGTACACCAAAACAATTTAACACTTGACAAAAAAATCTATTTCGGCTTATGAAAATGAATGAATGCAACCGAACGAAACGCGACGGGAGGGAGCAAGACGGACGACACGATTTCCCTTCTTCGATCCGATCCTAACAGGCTCGAATCGAACTCGCGAGCCGCGAACAAAATAATAACAAATGTGCATGAGATGCTTGTTAAATTATGTGCACGTGGGCTGAATCACAGGAACGAAGTACTTACTCTCACTACAGTATTTATAATATAATTACATTAAAATCGTGACGGAATATCCATGTTCACGACATAAGTGCAATAGCAAGCTTGTGAACAATTTAAAATTTTGATGAAATGCGAACTACACCATTATACACAAGTATCAAAAGTAATTGATTAATTACACGTTTCATTCGCGTAATTATAAAGTCATTAACTACACTATTTGTAAACAATACACAGCCCGTGATACATTCAGTAAAATAATAGTTTACAACAGAAATCGCGAACGCGTTGATCAAGCGCGACAAGTAGGACAAAACATGGCAGACTCGACGAAAAGCACTCGAACGTTGTCTGTGGTCGCATTTATTTTTAAATGCTACGGTTGCCAGTACGTTCCATTTTAAATAATCTTTAAAACTAAAATAGAACGTAAAATAAAATAAGTAATATTATTATTTTTATTAGTGAAAACAACTGCTTTAATATACTATGCTAATAAAAGTTTAATAACTAACTTTTTGTTATGATTAAAAATGCAATAATAAAGAGTAAAAGGGAACGCTATAAGAGAATATCATAGACAACAAAATATAATCTATAAAAATGTTGCTATCTTTTCAGTAGCTTTTATTTTAAAGTATTAGTAAAATATTATACAATGTTTATTAAAACTTACCGAAAATTTCAATAAAAAGTCTTGGAATCGTAAAAATTGTAAAAAATTAAGCTTAACGTTTTAATTTATTGTTATATTACTGTTTTTAAATCATATTAAACCCAGCCCCAAAGTCGACTTTGTTAATCCTGTAATCTAAAAATTAATAATTGTTTTATGCCCTGATTTGTATAATTATATTTACAAATATTTTTAATAGATGTAATGTAATGTTTGTATATGTTGTAAACTTATCATATGATTGTTAATTTGCTGTTATTTTCTCAATAAATAAATAAATAAATAATAGTTTTAAAAAAATATGAAATCAAACAAAAGTATTTCATCATAACTTAAAAGTAATGTACTTTAAAATTGCATTAGATTTATGTGTTTAGACTGTATTTGTTATTGAGTTGACCTGTCTTTTTCATAGCCACAAATAATTGTGAAAAAATTATAAGAAAAGAAATATATTTTTTAACTTATATATAAAATCTTAATAGTGAAGGGAATAACGAATATAGTGGACAATATTAATAACATATTATATTTAATATCATATAACATAATGTTCTTATAAAATAAAGTTCATAGTGTCAAAAATAAATATTTGAACAACAAAATTGTATATTTTTGTTATCTAATCCCAAATAGTTCTTTTAAAATTAATAATTGTGTGATAGTACTTTTCATTGTTTACAAAATTGCAACATTGCTTGTCTTGAGTCTGGCTCAAAAAGTCTCGATACCAGAGCCGCATAATAGATACAAAAAAAAATTGCGACTTGCGCGATATACTGTTTAGTGAAGCCATTTTCGCCGCCATTAGAGAACTCGACTATAAAATAATAAAAAAGAAGAGAAGAATAAATCAAGATTTTGCGTTTTTTAAACCTTAAAGTTTCTTAGTGAACAGTGTCATTAATAACAGTGGTATTTTATGAAAGTTGCATTTGAATGTCAATTGCTTCTGCAAAATTTTACTTTACTCTTGACAACGCGTGGCTTTTTTAGTACACACTATGCCTAAACGTGGAGGAAGAATTAGGACTTGGAAACCTAATGAACACTTCGGTGAGTAGACTGAAACTATATATATAAAATTTAATATTTGTATCTTTACTACTTTATAATAATCTGGTCGAAATGACGTCATTATCATGGTACAATATTTATATACCTATTAGGTATGTATACTTTGATTCAATTTATAGAGAAACTTAAAATAAATAGTCTTCCTTGAATATTTGAGGAATTATTATTAATTTAACTCTTTTTAGAACATGATGATCGAGCTCACAACACAAGACGGGTTAGCTTTAAATCTGGCACAAACAAAGGCAAGAGTAAATTCCGATCGTGGAGTGATCCATCTCAACTTTTACTTGATAGTGATATTGATATGGGAGCCTCAGCGGGATACCCTATCCGAAAGGGTTTCAGGAACCAAAGAGGTCGTTTAAGCTCGCCAGCACCTCGGATGGCACAGAGAAAATTTATGCCTGGACCATTGCCATGGTATCAAATTGTTATACCATATGGAGCAAAACATGACAAAGAGGTCATTTTACAGTCTCTACTGGGTTTTATAGCACCAGATGTGTTTGTACCACATTATTACAAACTAAATGGCAATGCAGCTGTATTTTACGTTGATGATGCTAAAACTGCAGAGAAATTACACAATGCACATAGAAAAATTGTTATGTCAGATGGATTCAAACTAGTGGTACTTGTAAGAAACAGTGTTCCAAATGTGAATATTGATGCTGAAATGAAAGAGAAGATGAAACTGGTTATGGCAAAAAGGTATAATGCAGCTACAAAGGCTTTGGATTTGACAAAATTCCACTCAGATCCAGGTAATAATATCAAAAGTTATTTTTTTATCCTTTAGAAAATATCTATAAATAAGATAAATCATGTTTAGCCTATTTAAATTTAAAGTAAATTCTTTTCTGTAGCAAAGATATAGAAATTTAGAATTTTCAATGAAACCTGATAAATGTCCGAATACAGACTTGACAATGTGGGTTGTGGTGTGCTAAGCTACCAAGCTTAATTGACTGAGTGTCAGTGCATTTTTCTAGAGATTTTAGGTTTGATTCTTGCCTGCATTAATGAATTTTAATATGATATTTAAAAAAATATGTTTTCCCATTAAAATATATTTTAATTTAAAAACATTTATTAAACATAAAAAACTAAACTTTAAATCTAAAACTATCTTTTTAGGTTTAACTTAAAAAAAAAAAGAACTGCTAAATGATAATAATTTGTTATTCATGAAACATAGAAACATGTTTTTGTTCATAAAATAGTTGTTATATTTTACTACTTTATTTATTACAGATTTAATAGACATATTCTGTGCATTATTCCGTCCCATGATAATGATAGCTGCAATTGATATAATTGCTGACAATATCCCCGATCTGGAAGCTTTGAATTTAAATGACAACAAACTCCATGGTATTGAACATTTGAGAGTTCTGTGTACTAAATTGAAGAACTTGAAAATCCTTTATCTCGGAGATAACAGGGTAATTAATACTATTAATAATATATTTACATACTGCATTCTCAAACAAACTCGTTAGAGTGTGTTTTAAATTACTAATTATTAACAGATACCATTCTTGAGCTCAATGGACCCACTGAGACCTTTGCCGCTGGTGGAGCTATATCTCAAAGGAAATCCTCTGGTGCAAAGGTTCAATGATCATGACATTTACATAAGGTAATGTGCGTTTTGATTATGGAAAGGTTCAAAATTTTTATCTATGTTTTTGCATAGAGGTGAATTGAAATTCAGGGGTATATGGTTTGAAGCATAGGGTTGGTATGACTTGAAAATGAAATTTTCATGTGGTTTGTGGTTATACTAAATAAAAAGACTTAACAATATGATGAAAGTATTGTATGTTTTGAGTAATTACTGTTATAAGAATACTGGGGTCATTAATCATGACGTGTGAGGACATAACACAACTTTAAATATATTATTTTGCTGAAATATTATTTATTATATGATAACGTTTATTCATTTTAGAATATTTTTGTATTGTTATTTTAAAGTGTCAAACTGTTACATAACATTGCACATGAACCTAGCAATAAGATATACTTACATAGCATAGCTTGTCCATATATTTAATACTGTCACATTAGAACACATTTACACTTTCTGTGTGTTTCTTAATTTACAATGATCTGTAATAAAAGTATGCAGGGATTTTTTTGTATTTAAATATCCCGGCCCACTTTATTATGATTCGGGGATGTCATAAAATAAACTTTACTGTTATTGCTTTGCAATGCACATATGTCGATGCACATGCTTGTGTATTTATCCAATAACACACCTATTTGAAAAATAAATCGTAAATATGGGATGAAAGATCAAAAAATAAAACTTTTTTGTAATCCTGATGAAAATTTTTTAAAGAAAAATGAAGCAAAGGTAAAAAAATTATTTTAGAATAGCTGTATATAGTTAAACTAATTTATTTATTTACATTATAATATAGTATTAAATATATGGACAGCTAGATTGGTTTCATTGAGACTCCTAAGAGAGTAACTTGGCAATTTTTTATAAAATTAATCATATATAACTTTATTTTCATTTATTATTCAATTAATCATTGTCTTATTTCCAGCATGTATTTTAAAAATTAAGCAGAATATTTTTACAAAAATCATTATTTATATATAATGTTCTTTCATGAAATACATTTCTTTTAATATACCGAAGTTGCAAAATCCATTTCTCTAGATGTTGTAGTGTTCAAGAAAACAAAGTTGTTGTCTTCCTAACCTATATATAATTATTTAACTACTGCATTCATTACTTATAATTGTTTATTAAATCACATTTTTTTTGTTTATTTAAATAAGTTTAATCATACTCTAACCACATTTAAATAATTTAACATTAATATGATTATTAATTACTTATGTATCCAATAATTTTCATAAATATTGTCGACTGGTGTTTAAATTACAATTTTAAGGAGCTACCCCATTAATTATCATACTATAATTGTAAAATTTGTTACAGAAAAAATATGATTTGTATGAATTTGTAGGAAATGCTTACAGGCTAGATAATGAGTAGTTCTCATTTTGGGTTGGCACTTCATAGCACTTAATGATATGGTATCAGGTAGTGGGCAAAGTGTGAAAAATATTTCTAAGACTGAAATATGTTTAACATACAACACTGTCAATAAAAATAAGTAATTCAAACATATAAATATGCCTGAATTACTTATTTTTATGTTATTCTAATTTTGCAAGTTAATAATGCTCGATCATTGTTTAAAGTATTTCAGGTATATATATACAAAATCTTACAGTAAATACTTTGAACATTGTCCATTCTTGTTATTTTTCTCATTTTACTAATATATGAGTTGCAGCCTTACATCTATTACCATGTTTGTATGTCCAGCGACGTGCGGAAGAAATTTCCCAAACTCGTCAGATTGGTGAGAACTTGTTTGTAACTATAACAATGATATGATAATATATATGATGATAGAATGAAACTGGAAAGTCAACTATTCGTAGGACGGCGCAGACCTGCCACCAGCGATCGGCTTCGACGTATCAGAAGATGTAGCCCTTCCCCCTCGACAACAATCCTTCCTCATTGACCCAGCTGGCCAAAATATAGTCAGGGAGTTCCTCACACAGTATTTCGCACTTTATGATTCGGACTCCCGACAGCCGTTGTTGGAGGCCTATCATGAATCTGCCACGATGTCAATGGCGGCAAGCTACTTGACCAACGATAATAGTCGGAATTCACCAACTACTAGGTTAGTACTGACTGCCCCTGAATTTTGGTCGATTTTTTTATCGATCGTTAGATTGATGATTTTCATGTCATATACTGAATATGTCTATATAATTATTATATACAAATAAATATTTAAATTCCAGACTCAATGCCTACATATCAAATAGCCGCAACTTAATGAGGATAACAGAACGTGAATCTCGCCGGCGTTATCTACGTACAGGGAAGCTGCAAGTGGTTTCTTTCCTGTCAGATTTACCCAAGACAAAGCATGATTTGATGGGCTTTGCAGTGGATTTACTTGTATTTACAGTATGTAAATATTTTATATGGTCTGTGATGTAGACATAATGAGTTATAGAATTAATTATTGAATTACCTCAACAGCCAGGTATGATTGTTCTAACAATGAATGGAATGTACAAGGAAACTACAGTCTCCGGCAACCCTACTCGCTCGTTCCATCGCACTTTTGTCATAATACCTAATGCTGGTGGTGGATTATCTATCACAAATGACATGCTCTATGTCTCAAATACTACTAAAGAACAGGTAAATTAATTTTATGATAAGATTTCTCTCAAAGTAAAAACTTACATAAATGTGGATATTACTAATATAATATATTTGATCCAGGAAGAGAAGTCATTCTCTGTAGCGGAAGTGGTGCCGCCCGTAGCTCCCAGCGTTGCACCTGCAGTGGGCCCGGCCTACGATGAGAACCAAAGGATGATGCTGAACATGCTCGGCCAGCAGACGGGCATGAATGAACATTGGAGTGTGAAGTAAGTTTTATACTTCATTGAATTGATATTTTAGTTTGTAACGTTTTTAGAATATTATTTGAATATAAGACATATTATTTGAACTAAAACTTATTTCTCTTGGAATATTTTTAATTATACTTAAAAATGAAATAACAAATGTTGTTATTGATTTAGTAACATGTTATACAAGCGACAACCATGAACATGATATATGAGTTGAATTCTATTTCAAATTGTTTTTTTTCTAGTTGCTTACAAGAAACAGGCTGGGACTACCAGAGAGCGTTGTTTATATTTAATCAACTTCAGTCAGAAGGCAAGATACCACCCGACGCTTTTGTAAAATGAAGTTACTGGCGAGGGCTGAGCCTTTTAATATATAAATTGCTAAATATCCTTAAGTCTTTTCTAAGAAGAAAGAAGAACATCCAGCACAAATGAAGAACAGATTATGACTAAAAAAAAAAAGCGTTTAAAAAATGAAAAAAAAAAGATAAAAACGCAAGTAAAATAAGGAAAAAAAAATGAAAAAATATATATTTATATATGTTATAGTTTGTCTTATAATATTGCTGATTTCATATGACAGCACTAGTTTGATAAACACAAATATTTTGAATGTCTTTATCGCTGGTGTTAATAAATTGTGTATTTCCATTGTTTTCTTACAAATATAATTTATACTATTGTAACTGATTCGACTACAAAAACCATGTTAAAGAATTGCGTTAAAAAGATAAAATAGTTTGTTAATGAAATTGTAAATTAAAATATTTGAGTGATGATAATAATTTTAACATAAAAAAATCCTGAATATCTTTTCTAAATTCACTCATATGTAAAGCTTTATCTAAAATAATATACAAATATATAGATAAAGCTACTAAAAAATAATATAAAAACTGTTGTATTTATCTAGCTTTATCTACTAAGAATGTGAAAGAATTTTATTTATATTTCTGATCTTAATTGTGTGTTGGATAAATTTTAGTGATGATTTCTTTTGTTAATATTAAAAGTCATTGTTAAGATAGTCAATTTTTTGAATAGTTGTTAAATGTAAATAATAAGTTATTGTATATATTGTCAGATTTGATGTAGTTAAATGAAGGTATGTTAGAAGTGTAATTGACTATTAATATGTACTTGTGTACTGAACCTATAATATCTTAAAAATACTAGAAATGTAACTAGTAAATTGAAAAATTTCGTTTCAGAAATAATTAAGGTAGAAAAAGGGATATGGGGTTGAAAATGCACAGTTTTGAGGCAAGATCAGAAATGGCCGCTTTATCGTGTCCGTTGACATTTTGACACTGGGTTGTTTAACCTCATGGTATTCTTATGGCGTCTGAGACACGTCCCATTGAATATTGTCAGCGGAACCCCGGGTGATCCTTGTGGGCTAGCTGCATGAAGTGTTCGCTGGTGTTGCCATGGTGTCGTCACGGTACTTTATTGGCTATGGTTTGAGAACGCCTCTCTGCGCAATTCTGGGCTGTGCGTAGGGCCATTGTTTGTCCTGTCGATTTAAGAGAATAAATATTATTTTCAAAGTTGTGTTTCATTAACAAAACAGAAATAAAACCATTAATATCGATAAGAAATAAATTTTCGCTTTCAGTTATTATGAAAGTATTTAATTTGTTTAATTATCTATATATATTGATTTCCTCTAAAGACGAAAGTTTATTTGCCATCGCAATAATTTTAACACGCCTGTGTGTTGAAACGTATTGTTTGAAACGAAAGTTCCAAGATTGTGGCACAACGCAACGTTTGTGTTATAAGCCGCCGCCGAAGATATTAGCGATATAATCACGCGCCAACATTATTAATTAAAAAACTTAATGCTCAATTCTTTAATGTGACAATATATAAAATCGATGCAACCCCAATTTTCCCTATGGGTATATTATTTCCATAGATGTTTTGCGGGTAAAAACTACTTGACATTGTGTTATGGAAATATTTTCTAGGAACCTCTTATGACATGATCAGTGATAGACTATGTTGTGTGTATAACTTATAGGACACGTCTCATTATTAGATATGTTTAAAGAAGATTAATATCTGTCAGTTTGTCCTTTTTCTGTCATGTCATTAATGAACACGCGTCATGTGAAGTAGGTTTATTTGGACAGTGATAATAAGATTTGTTTTTAAGATAAAGATACGGAAAGCAGTAACGACGATGTTAGGTGTATCATTAATAATGATTTTGGCCATTATTAATGAAATTATATTGCTCATATTGAGTTACTTCTTGTTTTATTACAAGATGCTATATGACGGTGTGCAAATTAGTAAGTGCAATTATATATTTATATTGTCCACCACACACCTGTTGTGGTGGTAATATTACCTTATCATAATATTAAAGTAATTTGTTTCCATTGGGTTAGCTTTGGTGGGACAGGAATACATGTAGTTACTCGGGCTACAGTTCAATAATGTAATATACTTAGTTAATTATGTAAAAATTATAAAAAAGCTTTTTAACCTATTTTAGAGCTAAAAATATATGACTGGGAACAAAAACCACATGTGTTGTTTGTAGTATTGCAACGTTAGTATACACTATCCAAAAAAATTAAGCAATGAAAAATGTTCAGGGTCGGTAAATGTCTAGATGTCACAGCGTGAATTTTTTTTTGTTAACTTTTACACGCAGACTTATACGATCACAGGTTAAGTAAAAAAATGTTTAATAAGTTCTGATGTAAGCTTCTGTCCTCTCATTGAATCTCTATTTCATACACAAATAATCTGTTATCCATTAATTTTGTACTGTAGCAATGTATATCGCCTGTATGTTCATATGCAAAGCCTTAAAAGTGGTTACTGTTCTATATCTGATTAGAATTTAAAATCATCAGTTTTGGCGATAGTATATAGCTCTGGAGTACTCCAAAGTTAATGATCATCTGATCTGAACACAAACCAACAACAATGACTACTGAGCTTCTTAAAGGTGAACTCGAAAGATGCGACGAGAGTCATTGGTTAAGACAAACTAATGTAAACTCTTATGTTTTTTCTCTTTATTAATTTTTGAAATTTTATCTAAAAATTATCTAGTTATGTGTTATCGTTTTCAATATACTACAGGTTTACAAAACAATTGTACAAGCCTCTAAATATACTCTTTCACTGTAGCTCCAACGATTTTATTTGAAAAGTTTTTGAAATCTGAATTTTTTTTTAAATGACTAAGGATTTGATTGTTCTTCCATAAATTACAAATTTTTCTATAGACCTCCTTCGGTGAAGATTGACAGATTTTTTATTGTAACATAACCATAATATCAATATAATGATCCAAACCAATAAAATAATATTTTATTTTAAGTTAATAAATTATGAATATCATTTCTATAGAAATATGTAAGGATAGATATTACTTTATCTTTGCCAAGTGTTGTGGTCCAAGATACAAATCCTACATAAAATGCTTGCGCGTTGTCTTTGTTTAGTAATGATAACTTTATTTACATGAAACTGTAAATTGTGGAATTTTATGTTATTTATGACGATTGCTAGACTTTTTCCTTAATGCGTAATACGAAACGTAACACAGTAAATATTAATACTGATTTCTAATCTAAATAACTGATGTATGGTAATTCTTTTCTTGTATATTTCAGCTTATACTCCATTGAAACAATGTGTGTCAAAGATTATTTATTTTTTTAATTCTTTATGATGTACTTACATTACAATAATACCAACATGGGGACAAATAGCTAAAATGTTCATATTATGATTATTTATTTGGGATGTTTTAGTCCATACTAAACTATACCATGTGAGGCTTGTGGCGAAATCATGAAATGGGGCCCTTTTTTTTCTAATATAACTAAAATAAAACAATTATGATAAATTAAGTAAATAAACAGTAAATATAATAAATATAAAAATCTTATAATAATAAATGTTAGATTCGTGGTATGCTTGTAAAACCCGACGCCCTTTTCGGCTTAGGGTCCGTGTTATTTTGCCGTCTTGGCACCCTATTGTTACGTAACTGCGTGGTTTTGCATCGACTGAACAACAAGCATTTCCTAACTATAGAGTTAGTATTCTTGCCCTTTTCCTTATTCCGTAAAAAAAATAAATTACACAATGGTATGAGATATAAATTACAATTACAAGTGTTTCACAACATTTCACAGTATTATCTTCTAATTTAAATACTATTAACAAAATATTAACGATAAGTACTTGTATTCAATTAATAATTATTTTCTTATCACTCATTACAATCAACGCAATCGATATTTATAATTAGTTCTTTTTATTTTAAAACCTACTCGTTAAAAAAAACTTATTTATATATTTATATATTTGTAACTACCATCATTTCCTATATGTATATGACTAACTAACTTTTCCTAAACAAAAGTTGAAGATACTTGTCCATTATAAATTTTAACTAACAAACGCAACGCTCACTCGACGCAAGACAATTTTAACAGTATCAAGGGCCTTGTGGTTTTAATTTTGCCTGATTTCATAATTATTTTTTAAGCCCCCTCAGACTGAGCTGACCACTGACCACGTGCTTTTATTAATAATGGTATAATGTTGAATACCAGGAGTATACCACATTGTTTGTTATGCTTGTTTATCTATATATTATAGGCACATGGGGGTGAATCCCAGAAACATGAAATGTATAATTACAAACAATTTACAACTTCCGTACAAGGTGCAATGTAATATATTATTATTGTATTGTTATGTAACTGTAATTATAACTTAAACTATATTTACAGCAGGTATTATATTTCTTTGTTAACAAACGACACAATAATTATTTTAAAGTATATTTAAAAATTTAAAAATAAATGATTTCGTCTTGTTATAATATATTACTTACCTATAAATATATATTGAAAAGCCTATTTCATTGCACAAAACACAGAACTTCTTAGTTTTAATTTGTTTTTGCAAGTTTGACAGTTTGTTTGCTTATCTGTTTGTTTCTCGCAAAAACTATAAGAGAATCATATAAAAAATTGAAATACTTATAATTTATTGTACGGGTCATCATGTAGATTACTATCAATTTCTAAATATTATGTTATTTTCTCAGTGTACTTATATATTGAAATGATTTTAAATACATATTACGTTATATCATATATATATATTTATTATATATACATTATATCATTATTTAAAAGTGAATTATTTTTATCTGTCAATTATGTAAGTTTTTATTTGGGAATCTAGCTCTTTGTTAATAATAAGGTGCTATTAAAATAACGTAGTCATATTAATTTAAAGTCGTGGGTACAATAGATACAGGGGACTAGTGTCCTAACCTTGGACAACTGAGACTATATTCATATATTGTGTAGGTACTGCTTTATATTTATTGTTAATAAAGAGAGTAGACATCTTTTATAGCTGACAGGCGAGTCAACGACCGTGCTGCCACAGTGGAGAAAAGAGTCCATGAGGCTTGCAGTGCTGTGTAGCGCAACCTAAATACGAACAATACGCTTATGTACAGATTATAGTTGCGAAAGTTTTATTCAATTGCTTTGAATTACTCTTGAAAACATTGTAAGGTTTGCTCGTCACGTGTGTGTGTTTGTGTGAACTTATTGAAATGATTTGATTATATAAAACTTAAAAAAAGATCTTAGTATCACAATAGTACAAATTCTTAGCTAAATAATCAAATATCATATTTTGGAAGATTTATTCAAAATTATAACAAAGAAAAAAAATTTAATTTGAAATTACCACGAATAAACAATATTTTTTTTACATATTAAAAATAATGTTTAAATCCGAAATTTTTAACTTTCGCTGTGTACGTACACCTTTATAGTATTTGCTTTTACTAGTACGCTTATCTTGAATCACTTATCTGAGGTACCCGCTGTAGTCAGTACTCGGTACTCGCTAGTCGTTCGCCAGCCGTGGTAGCCAGTAGTGGGATTCAGTGCTCAGTATTGTTTGTGTGTGAGTGTAACGGTACTACCACCAGCGGAACGTTGAGGTCAGCATCGCTATTGTTTTGAATCAATCACATCTTGTGTTGTAGTATTTTGTGTACGGCCTTTGTATTTTTGTAAACTACCTACAGTTTAAAAAAAAAAACTATTTGAATTTTTATTTGAAGCTATGATACTATTAGCTGAACAAGGTTTTAGTTATAAAGGTTTATTCACAGGCGTATCAAATTCTAAATGCGCAAGAGCGTGTCTGACTTTCAAATAGCATTGTTATTAATCTTTAATCCTTATTTAATTCGCATTGAGATCGTTTTCAAGGTATTTTATATAGATATTATTTAAATTGAACAGCGTTAAATAAGGTTTAACTGAAAATTAGCAGAAGTAAATCAACAGTTTCAATTATAAACAATGTACGTTTACCGAATAGAAAGGTGTCAGGTTCGATCGCTTCACAATAATTATTGCGAATCATATAAATAATAAATACTTCCTAATATGAAAGGTAAGAGATAAAAAAAATTGTTACTTTACCAATAAAATCATTTGTTAATTCAGCTCTGTTACCAATACAAAATTACTTCTTATATTATTACTAATTTGAATTCGTTCAGAAACAACTTAACATCTTAAATACGGTACTAACTAATAATTTTCATTATCAGCTTTCTTTACCAACAAGTTATCTTTACAATCTTGAGATTTTCCGTTAAGTGTTGTTGTTTGAATTACAACACAGCTACCTCATAGTTGTAATTAAATGAAATCTTAATTATTTGACGCAAATTTCAAAATTACTACTAACTAATAAAAGAAGATACTACCCACTAAGTAAATTTGTTATGGTTTTTTGACTACTTACTTTTTTATACAAATGTTTTTTGCTACTTTATTATACATATTATCATATATAGTGTTTGTCAACTACCACGTATAAGCCTGTACTAAATGTATCAATTAACTATTAGGTATTAATGAAGTTAGCGAACGGGAAACTGATAATGAGAATGTTTATACATTAAAGTACCGTAATAGCTTATTATGTGTGTATGTGTTTGTATAAACGCGAGGAGTTAGTTATATATTCTATATTGAGATATAGTTTTTCCAGAACCTTTAGATATAATATCGTAAAAATACGTTCTTCTTTATTTGTCTACTTTTAAATTTAATTATTAACTCATTTTCCGTTCAATATTATAAATTCTTCCACGCTCCTCCATCATATGTCATCTCAGTGCAGACTTGACTTCGCCATATCATTTTTCACTCCATCAATGTCTTTTTTGGTCGGCCTCTTTTCTTATAAGTTATAACCAAACACCTTCATATTTAAGACTCTCATTAACATGTTACTCACTCTGTTTTAATTGATACCACGTTTAAATTACAAGCATATAGTTAATAATATTTAATTATACATGGTAGAGCATACTAAAAGTTTTGTAAAATTACTAAAAAATATAGTTAAAATGTTCCAAGTTTTATTTCAATGTGTAAACTCTCGTATTTGTAGTTGATAAAGATAACAACAAATTAGTTGTCAAGGTTAATTACTCCATTTTTAATTACATTACAAGTACTAATGTCATATGTAACTTTACTAACTAATAGTTTTACGCTTTCTATTTTATATTAGCTAACGGACACATACGGAAGTTATTAGAATAATTTAATTTTTCGTTTTTGTGAACATTTCGCGGCGTTGCGTGTTTTTTTTGCGGAAATATTGCGACCATAGACGAAATTAACTTCCCGAGTTACTGTATCGCGAATAAAATTGTATATGTTTCCTGAAAAGTAAATAATTACTGAATTACAAAGTACAAATAATATTACGTACCTGTGGAATATTGCAATATACCTTCTTTCCTAGTCGAGTATTCAGTCATAATTAATGTTAATGGTATACGGATATTATTCTTATATATTTAGTAGTTCGTGTAATGCCTCTTAAATGAACTATTTCAAATTGGAAGTAAGTTCAATAAAGTTATAGTATGTCAAGTGTGAGTGTGATTTCCTCATCGTTGTAACAATTGCTATAATTGGATCATCTCCTTGTTAAATTCAATTGAGCCTGTCCAGGCGATGGCTTTAAATGTTTTATGACACAAAAATAGGTCTCAACTAAGCTCTAAGTACACTCATGTCTCAAATTGTTTCTAAACATCTAAAACAATGTCAAGCTTGTTTAGAGTTTCAAACATTAATTTCGTCCCTGACATCTTTTCAACGAAATTTGTTATTGCAAAGTTATAAAAATGTATTAGTTTTATTATGTTTTGGAGCCTGATAGATGTCACATCCATCCCGATTAAGACGATTATATTTAGATTCAAAGGGGTATATTTGTTTTAAGCTTAATTGTCAGAGCGAAGGGAGAGCTTCCCAGAGGTCACAGGTTTGACTCCTGTCTATGTCGATGATCTCTATATTTATGGAGAATCAATAAATATTTTAATGTACTACTACATGCAATCTTACTAATTATTGTTTATACTCTCATTAAACGGGTGTTTGTGTGTCTGTCGTTGGCATCATAACTGCTAAATGGATTAACCGATTTGAGTGCGCTTTCCTAAATTAGAGTATAATTCTATTTTGAATGTTATTGTATGTACTTTTATAAAGTTTAAGTCTGAAGTAAACAAGATGTTTCTGAATATAACCTGTTGATTAAAATTGAACTGACTTAAGCTTTATATAAGAGATATTAATATCATGTGATTCTTTTTATCTTAGTATTAAGACTTAATTCTTACGTTCATGTGACTTTTATTTGTTAGAGGTTGACATTTTTGGAGAAAAATAAATTATAAATTTCTTACAATTTATTATACAAAAACAAGCAAAGTTGGGTTTAGCATTATTTTTATTTATTTTTACTTGGTATTAATCTTATCGCCTGTGCAACGTCATATTGATTTAATTATATTTGATCCAATTGTATCACACTTTGTTGTAATTGCGATTTTTTACATATCCTTCCTATTTTATAAATAATCAAGTTGCAAATAATTTTTTCTAAGATTTACACGAGTACTACACATTTCAAGACACCATTATCTCGTCTTACCGCGAAAACGTTTGCTGCAAAGCACTCGAAACATCGGGTTTAAATATAAAAAAAGTCAAAATAAACGCGAGTAATATCCGTAAAATAGTTTTATTGAAGTTGCAAATATCATCTTTGTGATGAACAGACATACTTTAAGGATATATTTTTGTTCGTGTTTATTTTTAACAAATCTCATTGTACCGGAAACGAGACAGTTATATTAGGTTAATAAACATCACCGGTTTGTCAAGTTGGTCAAACTTTTTACCAGCGGATGTAGCAAGAGTTCCCTTAAAACAATACCTCGTTCCCACGGTAGGAAAGTTTCTTATTGTCACGCATAATGCATTATTTTTTCTATAGCCATAGACTTCCTTAACTTCTTTATTCTTTCCTTCAAAACATGTGATTTTTTACAAAATAAAACAAGATATAATATATTAATAATTCCATGAATATTTATAAATTTATTCTTAAAATATTTCTGAACGTATTACATCATACATATCACAGATTAATCAGAATAGAATTCTTTTTTATAAACTTTGGTTTACAAAGGATTATAAAACTAAAGTTCCACTATTACCCAAAAGATGGCGCGAATACAAATGTAATCATTCTTGGAGAGGAAATTATGATTTTGTTTTTAACAACTTATTGTATAGAATCTAGTAATTAGCGCCATCTTAATATAAGATTTTATAGTTATATTATAACATGGCACATTAAAACTATTTATTTAAAAAAAAACTAACATAATTTGCCAGAAATGTTAAAGAAAAATAAAATAAATAATACGTAATTATGGCACAGATAAGCAGACTTCGAGAATAGTATTTTAATGCCATCTAGCGTCTAAAAGTTTTATTGCATTATTTCGCGTGAAGTTATTTCTATTTTGTTTTCCATTTTAGTTTCTATATATTTCCAATGACACGAATTTTTTTTGTAAATAATACTATGGAACCATGGAAATATTTAATATATGTAATGTAATATTTTATTTCAAAATATGTTCTAAGTTCGGTCAAAATATTAATATAATGAGACCTACAATATCTTAATACAACAATTACTCTATATTCATATTTTCTGTAGTAAAATACTTTTACTAAAGTTTCACTTCTGTCGTGTGTGAAATGCAAACATAACTTTTTTATAGTAACAATATTTACACTAAAAACATATTTAAAACAAAACTAGTGTAATATAATATCTAAAACGGTTTTGTTATTTTGTAGGACATCATATGATTTATTCTATTTTATATATTTGGTGTCTTTTTACTGATTGATATAAAACAAATGGACTGAACAGAAAAAAAAATATTTTTAAATTAATTTAGAAAAAAAGCATTTGTTTTATATATATTTTTTAAATAATAAAGGTTTGTATTATTTGTATATATTTAAATATTATCATACATAAAATTATTTAATATATTTTTTTATAAATTTCTCTCAAGATAGGTTTTCT
The DNA here is from genome assembly GCA_959347395.1 of Mechanitis mazaeus. Classification (NCBI taxonomy): domain Eukaryota; kingdom Metazoa; phylum Arthropoda; class Insecta; order Lepidoptera; family Nymphalidae; genus Mechanitis; species Mechanitis mazaeus. The sequence goes on from OY365744.1 coordinate 23,845,540, forward strand.
ACAAAAGCATGCAGAAGAAATTAGAACAATTGTGACGTCTTAATTATTTGATTAAAACAAATGTAACGAGCACTTAAATTAAATAAACAAACGATAGCGGAATAAATTCACTTACTTATTTGTTATTAAAAGTACTCATTTAATAGTATTATCGCACTTTAGTTAGTATTATGAAACCTATTTGGGGTTCTTATTCAAAAGATTCTAGGAGGAAACTAGACGGGAAAATTCGGATTGTATTGATATCAGTATAGTCGGATAATTATATGTATATAATAATAATTATGGATCCCGAAGTTTAACACAAAAAATTCTTACATTCTTATTAGATATTATAGTTTCATTGCAAGCTTGAAGAAACTTTCTGTAATTGGATGTAAGGGCACTTAGTATAGTTAAATCAATCATAGTATTAAGTCAAATCGTTATATTTTTTAGCGTATTAAAGTATTAAATAATTTAAAGATTTTAACAACTAAAGCTTAAATCGAATCTAATCAAATTAAATTAAATTAACAATAATGAAAGTCGATCAAAGTCGAAATAATAAAGTGAAAAAATAAAAGTGCAACAAAATGAGACAGATTCACGCCATGGTTCAATATTGCAAAGAAAAATAAAATTAGTTGTGAAATGTGAATTGCATATTGCATTGAAATTGCATATAATGGCTTCCGGGAAATTATTTAATTAGTATGGCTCGTTCCAGTAAACGTGAACTTTGAGTGAAATCGACTTTCTGTAGCGCGTACTCGGATACCATCTTCTAGTTTTTACACATTAAAGGAGTTAGAAACCGTGACTGTGAGATTAACTTTAATAAAAGAATGCTATATTTACATTCACTTTTCAAAGGTTGTAGAAAGTATGCAAATTATTAACACATTGTTTAATTATAACTTCTATATTTTAACTTTTGTTTTCTTTATACAATAGAAATAATACTTAATAATAAAAAAAAATACGCAAAACTAATTAAATAACATTAATAAAAATTATTATAACAATCTAAAACATTTTTATACTAACAAACTGTAAATAATAAGTCATTTAATATGACACATCTTTTGAAGAATCACTAAAATCACTAAATAATAACTATCGAAATAGTAAAAACGGTTTTCTAAGATTTTCAGAAATTATATATCTGTATTACCTATTTTTTTTTGTAAACTGTTCCTATGTTTATTGTATGTATTTGGGAATATTTTAGTAATATTTTAAAGCATAGCCTGAAATTTTATATCAGAATTATTTATAGAAAACAAAGATAATGTTATAATTATTGAAACCATGGCGTCATCTCCTATTATAATACATTCAATACTAATATAAGGCGTTCAGAAAATACCATGCCATGCGAATAACAGAATATCATGCAATGAATACGATACCATGCGAATAGCACCATATCATATAATTACCATCATGCCATGCAACTGACACCATATCATGTGGTGCACACTACACCATGTAATTTAAATCACACGATGCAATGACATAATTCAAGAAAATCCTATCATGCAAATAAAAACCAATCATGCGACTAACACCATAGAATTCAAATAATATCAATCCATGCAAATAAATAACACTAAAATGCAGTTAATTAATGCAGTTATAATTGATATATATATATATCAATTATATTAATTTACAAATAAAATTTCGTCAAGTTTTATAGAAACAAAAAATAAAATATTAATGTTTAAAACATACATTGAACAATACCTGAATATTTGATTAAATTTACTATTTGACTATTTTTATATGTTTTTGATAAAACGCATTGGCTTCGAATACGAAATGCATATTTATGAATGCAATTGACGTCAAAGATTTAATTCGATTTTATTTAAATATTTACGATTCTAGTAATATTTTTATTTATTCTAGGAAATCTATTGTTATGTAGATTTCTACACTTAATTAATTTTTCATGATTCATTTGTAACTCTCTGCTATAGAATTATAATATCTATAGGATATTTCAAAACATGACCCTGTATTTTAATAATGAACTGAAATTTTAAGATTGCAATATTCAGTATGTTACATGTTTCATAACTTAATTATTTTGATTTTATCAATTCGACGCAATCGCTGTTACACCAATGAAACAAGAGATTACAAAATTGTTTCACTATTGCTCATATAAAATAATTATTATTAAACGCAAACTAAGGAATCGTTGGAGGTAGATAACTAATTAACTGACTAACTGATAGACACTTACATCTCGTCTACCCGTGAACACGATTGCTGCAAAGCATTCGAAACGTCGGGTTAAAATAAAAATGTAACCAAAATACGCGAATTTTCTTTTGTTTTTTATTTGATAATCATTATTAAAATAAACGACATATAATGCAGTCGTGTGGCTTCTCAAAGGCGTCAATCTTTTGGTATTCGATGTTTTAGTTTAGGCTTATTTAAAAGCATTCTTGATTCTCCGTTTTCGAATGAAGCTAGAATGCTGTATAAATTAATTGTTTTGTGTTTGAGGTTACGGAAATGTAATAAGTAGTTTAATTTTAATTATGATATGTTTCATCTAATTGTTCAATCATAGGGGTGACATAATAATTAAAGAAAAAAAAACACTTGTAAGTACATTATTATATTTGAAACTCCATATGGTAAATGTTGTTGGTATGTTTCTTTATGGAGACGGCACTCACTGAAACAGATATTTAACAAAACATATTCCTAAATAAGAGAATAAAAGTTTACAAAAGATCCGTTAGTTTTGAAGAAAGAAACATTACTTTTTATATATACTGTCTATACAGAGTCGTGACCAATAATATAGGTACGTAACATTTTTACCGACAAGAAGAAATATAAATAAATTGAAAAGAGCACGTTACGGTTTTTATGGAAAGTTATGTTTCAATGCCCTCATTCCTTGGTGATATCGTTTAATAAGCCTTATCAGTGTTATCTAGGGCGACAGGTGTCGTGAGACGACAACCTTTTTTCACATCCTTGCATAGTTTTTTTTACAAATTTATCATACAAACAATAGACCTAGACTTTTAACAACGATAAGTGTTCAATCAAATTTTCCCGTGTTCAAATCAAACCCGCGATCTTTGTTTCATCAGTCTCTTACCATTACTCGTACACAGACTAACAGACAACCATGGATTGTCCCACTTAAAATTAATTCATAATTGAGCGAAGTTCTGTATAAGAGACTTTTCTGCATCCTTTGTGCAAGTATCAATCAAAAACAGTATATTCAAAAATTTTCTAATTTTGCACACTGATAGACAATCAGACTGGTCATCAAAAAAATTTTCATATATTCGATGTCGTTTAGGAATAATCAGGAAAAAATAAAATGCCATAGACGTCAATTGGAAAAATTTTTCGCTCGATTATTTAGCTTAAAAAAAATATATAGTTGATGACAGAATGCGTCGAGGTTTTGTATATGCTAGCACATACAGAGAATTTGCGAGCGCAGCAACTCAAATTTGAGATCTGGTTCACGCTCCTAGTATAGAGTATTATATGTGTAATTGTTTGTGTGTTACATCGTAACTAGCCAATTTAGACGTTTAAACGTTTTGAACTAATAGTTGTATTTAAAAGGTTCTAATTTTAATGACACTGTTTGTTTGAGAAGTTTTTTAAATGCTCAATTATATTGTCCTTATTATAATACTACAACTAGAAAACTATAATTAGCTTAAAGAATAAATATTAATGTTGACTATTTATACTTTAATTACTCAATTGTGATGACACGACTAAAAAAAGAAAATATACTAAAAGACAAAAAAAAATAGTAAAAAATCTGATTCGATATTACCAAAAAAATAACCGAAGCAATTGCTATAATAATTTTTTAAAAAATTAAAAATATTTGCATATTAATACAAGAAATATATGAACCATATTTCCAAACTATATTACAATTAAAATGGTATTAACTATCTTTATATTGTATGGAGTTGTCTAAAGTTATTTTAGTGCCAGGTGCCCTTACAGCGAGGCTGCCATTGACGTCACCAGCTTGAGGACATGAGCCGTATTGCGTGGAAACCTGATGCACAACAAAAGCAATCCTATTCCACATCAATACAGTTTGATTTAAATAAGCACTAGTTCCATAGGATCTTGGAGGAAGGTCGTTGGTTTAATGGTAGATATCTTCCTGGTCCTTGAGTCCATGTTGGGAAAAAATGTGTTTTAGATATTTTTTTAAGTATTGCATTATATTTGTTAAATATTAATAAGTTTATCATTTATTATTATATATTACTCGTTTTTTCTCGTATATATTTAAAGTGGAAACGTATATGGTTAGTAGGATTATTACGACTAGGATATGTAAAGAAAATTTATTTATATGTTAATTTTATTAAACAATTCATGATAAACATACAAATTGGCTTATCTAAGTGCCGTTTACGTCAATGTAAATAAAGCCTTAGTCTGAGAGCCTATATATTATATTAATTTATGACATTATTGTATCGTATTACATTTTTATTGTAATAATATAATATATGTAATAAGTGTGCAAGTGTGAAGTTTAGTGTAAGCTAAAGTGTTTTTAATTTTATTATAACCACTTTAAAACAAATGATTTTAGGAATATTATATTTATGATGTTTATCCTACGCCAATATTATGATTTTTCTTCATATTAATTATAACTATGTATATATTAAAAGAATAGTTCAAAAAGAATTTCTTTGAAAACAAGTATATTGTTTGCAAAAATCACTTTACTTCTGGTAGTTTCTAGAAGATAATTAATTGTTCAAACAGCCATCAAATTTTTATTCGTCTGGTATATTCTAGTTTTTAAACAATAATTATAATACATTATAGTCATATATCTTAATTTATTATCTTTTTAATGTTAAATACATTGTTCAGTTCCACTCAGTATTTACATATTCATCTCACTAATATTTTTTGTTTGTTTGTTAATTGATGATTTATTAGATTCTATATAACTTAAAAAGAATCCATAGTCCAATATTTTATAATACTACAAATACAAATAACTGCAGCTGTCTGTATGTATTATAGGTAATAAACGGATATAAAACACGTTCGATAAATATATATATATATATTACATATAAATATATATATATAGTACATATAATAGGGAAAGAGTCATCACTAGTGTATTTCAAGTATTCTTTGATAGTCCTAACTCCAAAACCTTTAATACTTTCAATATTATATGTATATTTTATCTTTGGACTTCTAACTTTGGAAAATTTTTACTTAATATTGTAATTGTTATCGAAAAGTTGTTACATTATGTTATTTGATATTTTAGCAAATCTGTAAATCCTCATCAGTTTTTTTAGTACTTTTTTTAAGAAGCTTCGGGAAGAGAGAGACAAACATACAGTGCAAACATTTTTTTTTAAATTAAAAAAATTATACGTCTTGGAGAGTTGTATTATATAATACCATATAGTTTAAATATTTATTTAGTTGTTGTTTAACCTTTTTGGCATGTCGGCTGAAGTAACTTAAAGTTTTAAAATTTTTAAGATAACATACAGACAGACAGACATAAACACACATATGTAATACTATCATTGAAATACTAAATAGAATAAATTTGTGTGATATATTTCCGCGTTGCTTATAATATATGATTTAAGTTTTTAAAACATACTATTCTAATATAGTATTAATATAAAATAATTAGTTCTATTGCTACCTACTCATTGAACCGTATTTTTACGTGAGGTGTTACATTTTAAAGTTACAATTAATTAAAATGTTTAATATTTATATTTAATTACAATATATAGTATATTTTTATTTTCCATTGAAACCTATTATAATTCCGACGTAATGTGTCGATATAATCTGTAATAAAATATATAAAATTTCAAATGATATATTTATATAATTAAAAAGTATTATAAGTATGACTTGCAATTATTTATTAGTATAATGCGTGAGGTAAAACATGATGAGTGAGTTAGTCTCGCATGACGTCCCATTGTTCTTCAGCTAACAAACAAAATGCCTGAAAGTTGAAATCATCACCAATTACGTAATCTTATTATTAATGGAAATTATTGTATTAATTATCTTGTTTGTTATTCTCACAAGTTTTTTGTTCCATTGATTTTTGATTTGATTGAAAAATCATAGAAAGACTATGAATTTCATGAGAGTCACCTTATAGACAGATCTTGACCTTCTGAGTACGAAAAAAGTAGTCTTAGCTTTGGCCGATTTGTTCATCAAAAGATATCAAGGGTTCAAGTTGAAAGGTTAGCTTAATGAATTTTTTGACTGGTGTTGTTCAAATTTAGAATTCTTAATAAGTGCGGGTAGTTGATTGATGAAAACCAAATCGACTGAAAAACGACTTTACCGAAGTCGACTGGTTTGTTTATTTATAACAATAATATTTTTGTTACAATAATCTATTTTATACAATCGTTCATCTTGTTTCAGGTCGTATGGAAATTGTTTCAAACTCCAGAACAAGTGATTGACACAGGTTAGTATCAGTTCTTACTAACTTACCATAACTGAGCGTGTAACATGACGTAAATGTCAGTTGCGTAGTAGCATTATGTGTGTCTACTCCATATGTAAACATTGCATCCTCATGTCCTGTTACCACATACCTCATGAATAACTAAACTGAATTCTGTTGCTAATATTATAATAATCCATGACAATAAGTTAACATTAAAGCAACATTAGGATATACTTATGTATAGTTATAATAATTAGCGCAAACTAATAAATATTTTTTTCACAGAATGCCTCGCCTAGAGCAGCCTCCGCCTGAGGATTTTCGACGCGTGCTTCGCGAGAAGGCTCTGAACCACAGTTTGTTTTATCTGAAGCTCGGCGCAGGAGTGGCCCCGGAGCGTGCGCGCGAGTCGCGGCGGCTGAGCGACAGTGCGCCTGCGCGCGCGCCGACGGACGCGCGCCTCGCTAGACATGCGCAGCCGAGAGTGTCCGAACTTTTACGTCGCTTTGAGCCAGCACCGATGCAGTATTTACGCTTGCCGCGTGCGTCGAGTCCTCTCGACGACATCAGCTCCTCAGATGACGATGACAGGGCTGCCGTCAGAAGACGCAGCCGTGATCTGAGCGACGACTCCGCCGTGGAGCTGGAGCCCCGCAGGCGCCACTCGCACCCCCGTGACATCACGCCGCCCCCAGACCCGATGTCCCCCAGACGGGAGAGAACTTTGATAGAGGCTCATGTAGTGGAATTAGGGAGGAGGGGTAGCGAAGGGTGCGAGACCCGTGGTAGATGTGTCCGGACGCCCAGTGTGGTGGTGAGCGATTATTCTGATGGAATTGCAGTCGGAGCGACTGAAGAGGAGGTGGATTGGCTGAGGGCGAGGTCTCTGTCTGCGGACTCGGCTTGTTCTTCATGCTCTACGCTGTCCAGTCGCGAAGACGAGGAATTCGAGTCTCCAACTCTACCAAAGAAGGTAAGTGTTTTTTTGTCAATTTGTAACACTTCTTTATAGATTACAAAGTACAAGGAAATATTATTGCTTTTTTCACAAACAATACACTAATATTTTCTTTTATTCCTAAAAAAATAATATACATAGCAAACAATTATATATCATTCTTACTAAATGTTAAGATAAATATTTATTAGTTGCTATAGAAGCCATTCATCTGAGAGCAATGAAAACAAACAAACACTGGTGTTATTTAAGTTGAAAATAAACATCTGTCATTGGAACCAAACCCATTATCCACGATACGATACGTAGTTATAATCATTAGGACGAATTGATTTTACTATATTTATTTTATCTCTGATGACGTCAATCCATTGTATTGCCAATTAAAACACGTTTCATTAAAAATATGTTAATAAGCACAAATTTATTTATCTTGATGGATCGATTATTATTTTAATATATTATGAATATATTATTATTATAATATTTTTTGTTGCTAATAAAAAAATGATTGTATTATATAACAAATTTTAAATGTTTTAGAATTTAGACGGTATTTGTTTTAATTAAGAGTTTTTTCTATTTCAAAATAAAAGATTCAATGCTATAGCAAAAACTTTTGTAATTAGATAAAACTAAAGATAACAAAAGAATCTTTTCTTTACGTACGAATGCTAAAAAGGTTTTTCTTATATTTCAGTTTTGACAAAAATTATATTATAATACCGACGAAATTATATTATGGGCATGAAAGTATCCAATTTCTACATTTTCTATACATTTTTAATCTTAAAAAATTTTTTTTTGGTAGGAGTACAGAACTTTGGATACTACCATCATTCTTACTCATACCATTAAGAAAATCTTTTACATTAACAGAAAAAAACGCAAAGAAAAACAATGATGCGCATAGCCGGCTAGTCAGCCGATTAGTCGGCGGTTTAGTAATTGACAAGTTAGTCAAAGTCATAGTCAGCTTATTTCTAAACTTCATGTAAACATGTATGGAATAAATTTTAAGTTATCATCGTCATCATCAATGAATAAAACTCTGTTATTTAGAATTAATATAAAATAATAACACCTGCAAAACCACTGTATTGTTTTTACTATATCTAATAATTCATTCTCTATCAGTTAAGGAAAAGTAAATCTTGGCCAAATCTGTTTCTAGACGATTTAGGTAATCTTGATCCTTAAAGATAATATTAAAAACTGAGTTATTAGTACTAGAGATATTTTAAATTTCCTGTAAAAATTATTTATTTCGTATTATGTAAATTGACTGAAATACAATTATTCAGTCGGTTTACGTAAAACCATAATGAATGATACACCTAAAACTTCATATTGACATGACCTTGACTGTCCTGAGTCACTATCTCTTGGTAAAAGTTGTACACAAATATATTCGGATGTTTTTTAAGCTTATTGCATACATACATACATACATACAGACAGACGCGGCCAGGGACTTTATTATATTATTACTGTTTATATAATGAAGTTAATCGCTTCGAATTATGATATTTGATTTATAAATAATCTTTATTTATTTACAAAGATATCTCTGATATAATATTATCTATTGTATTATTTGAGATTAGATTGTCTCAATTAAATAGTTTCATACGACGAACCATTGAATGGTTGTTCGTATGTATATCTTTATAATACACATATATACATATATTCTGCCAATACTATAAATGTGTAAATAATTATGTGTCTTTACCTCAATTATTTAAAAGTATTAAATGCATTTATATTAAATTTAGCACAAAGACATATAATGACTAAGAAAAAAAACAATAAAACACTAAAAGAACAAAGAAAGAACTATTATATTATTTATATACTCAATAATCTTGACAAAATACTGCAAGTCTCTCTCTCTCTCTAGGAGTCTATACTGTTATAATAATTTTTATTTTCAAATAAATACAAAATACAATGTTATTATTATAACAATAGTATGATAAAGCGTAAAATTCCGCGACAAACAGGATATCATACTATCCTCTTTATCAGTCCCTAATCCTTTACATTTGTTGACGGAAGTCTGCTTCCGCCATGTTGTTGCTAATCAAATGGGCTTTCAATGGCATGACCTGTACCAAAAATAAAACTAAATAATTTATAATTGAAATATTTACTACCTATGCACGCGACTTTGTCTGCATGATGAGATAGATGTACTAGGAGATCTTAAAAAGAAATACTTTTTCTAGAGAATACATTTTAAATTTTATATTATGTTTTAATAAGGAATATAAGGATCGTACTGGTCTATACATTACATACCTTCAAAACAGACGTGACCAGAGTAACTTCAGACTTCATCGTGTTGTTGCAAAAATATCTAAAATATCGAACAATATATTAGTACATATTTGAAATTCTTAAATATTTAAAACCTTGAATCAAGAACTTAATAACAAAATAAGTCATTATTCTGTAAGTCAAAGAAGAGCATAGATATTAATGAATATTATACAATTAATATTTTTGACAAACCAAAACAAATTAATAGATTATTGAGTACAAGTTACTTGATTGAATGATTTGAGTCCATACTGTGCTATATGACATAGTTTGTTGTGTATCTTAGACCAGTGCGAATCGAGTAAAAAAAACTAAGATTTCTATGAATTAAGAACAATGCCATCTAGCGGAAGCCAAGCGTTACTGATCTTCACTGATTTCTACGTGTTACGTATTGTTTATAAATTGAAAAACCATTCGAGCAATAACAGTACTAAAGCTTTTGTTTTGTCGCCTTTTTTTTAGGAACGTTACGTGGACGGCCATTTCTTTTTTATCACATACAGAGGACGTTTTATTGTACCTATGATACAAACATTAGACTAATACCCAGCGAATAGAGTTTAAAAATATTTAATTTATCTCCATACATACTCTACTACCTACTCTCTGTAATGCTATAATAGCAATTCGGTTCTTTTTATCACTCCACTTAATTTTAATATCACAAAAATATTTGTTTTGGCGTTTGGCGCACAGTTTGGCGCGAAAATAAGACAACCAAGTGGATATACAATGACATTCCAAATTCAAATATCATATTTTTCTTTTTCCATTATAGCAGTATTTATGACCAGACTAAGTTATAAGTTTTTTAAATACGTATTTTATATCTGATTCTGATTAAAACTTATGTATATATTTATGTTTAAATTAAAGACGCTTATTTATGATTCAAATAAATCTGTTATTATAAGCTTTGTATATAGTTGAGGTGTTTCTTTATTCTTTTACTGATTTTAGAAGGTCTTTAAAAGTTTTAAATTTCATTCTATATATATTAAAATATGTCAAAGGTATATTGTTTTAAGAGCAAGATGCAACCACTAAGAAAAGACAGACAATAATACGGTATTTAAATTTTCCATCAATTTTATTATTAAAACCACATGATATATCATTTATCTTATACTGACTATTAGCCGCGGTTCCACCCGTGGACCAACGATTTTATTTAATTTTTAAAAATATTCTATTGAACTTAATTATATATACCATATACCTTATGTAATACCAGAAGGAATTTTTAAGTCCATCCAGTAGTTTCGAAGTTTAGTGCGTTTAAACAAAGTTTTCTGCTTTATAATAGTAATTAGTATAGATAAGTAGTCACTCGTTAGTAGCAAAAGTATTCGTTATATAATAGTATAGAAGCATTTGTTTATTACGTAATAGATCATCTAAAGTGAAGTAAAAATGTCAGTAAATGGCCTCAAAACTTGTGAATATATTGCAATTAAATATTGAAATGTAAATAAAATGCGTACAACATTAAGATAAAAAAAATTGATTATGCTTGATAAATAATATGTACACAATGGCTTATTATGGTGTTGTTCTTCGTAGTAAGTTGATGTAATATTTTTTATAGCTGTCCCACCCACCATTGACGTCAATCGACCGGTTTGATGACTTGCGTGTGTGTGTCTGTGTGTGTGTGCGTGCGTGTGTGTGCAGGGTCGGCATAACGGTAATTACTTATAAGAGTAATTTATATATATATATATATATATATATATATATATATATATATATATGATACAAGGCTGCTCATAAAATTATATCAACATATATTATGTGGTTTTAAAAGATATTTGTATCATTATATACATTCGTTTGTGTCAGTAGCTATTTTTTTTTGAAAATAAATATTATTCATTTTAACCTAAAAATGGTTACAAAGACAGAATGTATTATGTATAATTAATGTCAAGGATTGAAACTACATTTTCTTCCTACGTAAAAATAAATTTATGGTTAATATGTGAATATATGAATATTGTATATGTTTGAATAATATAATGATTTGAATTTTATTTTTTCAAAATGCCGCTTTACTAAAAATAGATTAAATAAACCCTGAATATAATACAGCAAACAGTTTAGCTTAGTTTGAGCAAACAAGATTTTGAAGTATCAGTTTTTTTTTATAATAATAATAATTTATTTCGTTTAACCAAACAAACAGCAAAAATCATACAAATAACACTAATATACGTCCGCATTAGGTCCTAAGATATGTATTTCAAATTATAAATATATAAATATAAATGGTGGTAACCCTGTCAAGTCAGCAAGTGTCAAATCACTCGTTGCAGGCGTGTTGCAGCTTGTTATGACACAGGATGGAGTTCAACATAAAATTGATATCAATTTCCAGCTAAGAGTCTCCGTCGTTGATTTAGTCAATTATAATTACTGTGAGAACTATACTTTCGTTTTAAGGAATGAAAAACAAAAAATGTAATAATATGTCTTATTTTGAAAAATAGTTGAGGACAAAATGCGTCGACGTTTTGTAAATATAACTTCGGTGCTGTTTGCACTTCGCTTCGCTCAATATGCTACACATACCGAGATTGCGCAGGCGCAGCGAGTTCAAATTGAGTCAAAATTGAGGTCGCTCCTAGTATATTATGTAGTTTTTATGATTTGGTCTTATGATTGTTGAGTCCTTTTTTGCTTAATAATCTCAATTGAAACAAAGCTATAGTATGTTAGCATTTATTGAAGAAAAAACTTATTAATATAATTACTGGTTCTTGCAAAACTAGTTCAGCGATGAGACACTTAATTCTTTTGTATAAATTAATTATATAATTAACTTTGTTATTTTTTTTTGTATTTGGTTTCATTAATTTAAACATACGTGTAAAATCATAAATCTTTCCCATTTAAAACATATATAAAAAAAAACAATCTACCCCCCCAAGGCCTCCCATACGGTAGGGGCCTCAGTCAAGAACATCAAAAATGTTAATTTAATTCTAATTTAATTCAAAACAGTCTAATCTATAGTTTCAAGTACTTGAATTTGTGGAATGTAATTCCACATACATTTTAGTTCCATGGTCAAAATAGGAATACATTTAAGCCCACATTTATAATAATATATTCGCTCTGAGATGAGATGAACATTTTCCAGCTCATCTGTCACATGGACGTCATGTATTCATTTTCATTGTAAGTTGTAATCATGTAACCTACTTTGCTATAATTAACTGAATGTTCCTGAGAATATTAGTATTTCTATAACCATTATTATTAATAATAAAACTAGCTGCGTCTCGTAACTTTCCATAACATTATTGTGAAACTAATGCTAGAGATATTTCTAATTAAGATATTATCAATGTAATATAGTACTAATTACATTTATTTCAGACAGTTTTTTTGAGAAAATATTTGTTATAAGTCCGTCAATTTACCTCAAACCATAATGAATACAACTTAAGCCTCAGGAGTCACCTAATATAGTACAATCAGTACAAACATTAATTACGTTATTTATCGCATTCATACAGACCGACAGACGCGGCCGAGACCCCGCTTTATAATATGTATATATAGTATTTTGTATAATACTTTATTGTTTGGTATATATTTATCTCATATGTAAACAAGCTTCAAGTCAAACTGCTCGTTCCATGAAGGCTGTGATTGTGATGTGCTTGAGGTCAACGCGGTGTGAAAGTGACCCAAGACTCGTTTATATTACATTATTATAGTTATACTATAGGAATTAGGCGACGATACGAAAAATCGAAGATGGATTCCAAATGAAGATTGTTGCAAATTTTGCATTTAATATATCATAAATATACAAATTTTGCAATTAATAGTACTATAATTAAAAAACGGTTTTTCGTACAGGTCGCTCAGGACTCAATTCCTAGACTTGCAAATAAAGAGTTGTTACTTGTTACAGATGTTAAACGCTGATTGAGGGCGTTGACTCCTGAGCGACCTTCGGCTGGAACCTTGGGCTACTCTTCATCATCAGGGATCGAGTCTACATAATATATTGTATGTTTAGTCCAACTTATAGTGAAATTGAGCAAAGGTGACTTGTCTCAGAGCTAAATATTATATTAATTTGTATTTTAATTATTGTATGTCTTTATACGAGTAGGATGTGACGGAGATATTATATAGTTTTATTAAATACATTGTTAAAAATATCTCAAAATAGTATTAGAAATTACCGTATGTTTCAATTTAAATAAAGTGTTTTTTTTGAGGCAGCTTTTAGGACAGATTCAAAACTAAGACACGAGTTGCTTTGTTTGCGTTTGTGTATAGTTTTATTATTTGTTTTTAATCAAATCTTTAAGATATATTTGTAGTTAACCTACGGGATAAACTCCTTCTATAAGGGCGTGAATACACTGTTGTTTTTAATTTTTACCACTCATAAGAGATTCCTTCGGACGGACGTCTATAGATGATTGCTTCATTGTTTGTTATAATTTTTCTGAATTTACTTTAATTTTTCCTATCTATCCATTCGTTCATTATATCATATATTTTCTAAGACTACTTTGTTAATTTAAATTTTGTTATATTCAAAAATATAAAATAAATCAATATTATATACTGTATAAAAACAACGTAGATTGATCAATGAATCGATGTAGGTTCTTCGGAGAAATTCTGACGTTACGTTTTAGTTTTCCTGTTAATGTTATTACAGATCATAAATGACTCATGTTATAGGAAACAAACTTACTTTAATATTATTTATCGATAATATGTTTGAGAATAAAAAAGCAATTTAAATATTACTTAATGTTTCTAATGTGCTTTAATTATAATGTGTGAGGCCCTTAGCAAAACACGAGATGGGACCCTTGACCTGTGCTCACGGTCATTTCATATCGGGGGCCCCTTTCAGCTGAGGGCCTATAGCATTTTGTGGTTTTACCACCCTATTGTTACGCCACTGCATTCTAACATATTTAAATTATGTAATATTTTTAATAAGCAATATTTAATGCCAATGATGATTTATTTATCAGTTATTTATGACAAGACTGTATTTCATTCCTGAAAATATGATTACTATTTAAGTGTAAAATCATTCCTTATTTATTACTAATTAATAACCAAGAATAACAGAATAGCCGCATATCAAATAATAATATAAATATGATCTTAATATTAAATACATTTATTAGGAATGTCTCAATAAATTAATTTTAAAAGTGACTTTTCTTATGTATATTTAAGATAATTGACTAAATATAGATGAAATTTTATAGAATAATATATAATATTAAATTTAAATGTATATTTCATTATTTTATTGATGATTATTCAGTATTAAAAATGTATTAGAATAATGTATTATGTTATTGAAGATTCTGACATAATATACTCCAACATTAATGTATTTGTTGAATAAAAAAGTATTATTAATTATTGTTTTCTTAAATCCCGTGATGATTCGTATTCATTGATTGATTGATTGCTTCAATATAGATAGAGAATGGTTAATTTAATAGCTGCTATATTAAAATTCATTTAGTGTGACTTAGTTATTTACGAAATATAAGCGACTTACAGGACTCGAATTTGGAACCCTATCCCATCAAGGAAAATGTAAGAGTTTTCATCTTTTTTACGTAAATATTTTCTACGTATATTCAAAGTCTGGTCATAGAAATGTGTATGGTTCAGTTTTGATAAAGTTCAAATGTATTACAATTTGGGTCTTTCATTAGATGTTCACACAATACTATACCCGACCGCAAATACTTTGACAGAGGACAGGTTTCTACCTAAATCATCATATCAGTCTGATGATTTAATTATTTGTACTAAATGATTTTATTATAATTTTTGATAGCCATAGAATTTATTTAATTAATAATATATAAATTTTCCTTATTTAAAGCTATATTAAAATACAAACGCGATTAAAATAACAGGCAAAGAATATCCAACAAGACTTATAAAAAGAATCGTCATGTATATTTGCTAATTTGTTCTCACGTTTATTAAATTTAATTTTGGATTTTGAACCCATTTGGGGTCCTTAATGACCGTGAATGATGTTAAAGACGCGGGTCCACTAACCTTCCAATTGATAAATAAAATTTAAAAAAGTCTTGTTTTTTTCTTTTTTCTTGGGTTACGTGCTCTTATTATTAATCAAGTATTAAAATATTTTTAATTAAATATACACATTGGTTAATTAAAAGTGAATAAACTTCAAGAACTTATTTATAAGGAAATTAATTGAGGATTTTTAATTAAATGATTTTTTTTATTTTAATCTCCTACATATTTTCTGAACTTGTAATTTTTACTGGAGGGAGAAAGTCAAAAACTATATTATCAAATTTAAAATAATATAAATGATGTTGTTATTTGGTAGTGGGTTCGATTCCTATTGTCAACAAATATTTGTAATATAAACTAGTATTTTTAAGGTGTTGTTTTAAGTATGTACAAAAAAAATCTTTATTTATATTTACGTATTTATAATATTTGTAATTATCATATATACATTTTGAATACCTGGCACAAATATTGGGAAAGGAGTACAAATTATTTCAAAAGTTAAAAAAAGAGTTGAAACTAAGACTTTTTCAAAACAGTACATTGACCTTTTACTGTATTTTGAAACAAAAAATAATGTATGCAGCATCCCGTGACCACTGTTGATGAAATCACCGAAACGTCGAGAAAAAAAGGTTTTTAACGTTTACTTTGTATCTTGAAATAGACCCAATATATTATTTTGAAATGAGTGCAATGCGTAATAGCTCAAAAACATTCAACATCTATCAAACATTATACTATCGGTAGTAATAAGGTGAATATGGGCGGATTTGGGCAAATTCCGAAATTTGCCCGACAAGTTTGCCCGAACGGGTTTAAAACTTGTCGGGTTCGGTTATACATTTACCTGTCATTAATTAAAGTAATAATAAATGTAACTAGAATTAAGTATATAATGTTGTTTTTGCATTTCGTGATTTTTTACCTACCATAAAAGTTTCAGTTCCAAACGGATAAATTAATTTAAGTGCGGTTTGTTAATAAATACGTCTGTCTGTCGTGATGTCGTGTTTAGTGAAAATAAAAGTAATTATATCTAAGTATTCAGCTCTCATTTTAGTGACAGACCTCAGGAAATATTGTGTATATTAATATATATATATATATTATCAGGATTTTTTCAATTCATTCAAAGGTTCCAAACTAGTCATACAAATTCCTATAAAATTAACGTAAACAGGTACAACCGGATTGTATGTAATAATGGATCACGAAACTTTTGGTATAAAATTGAATTTCAAAACATGAATAGTTCATCTTTATATGTGTTAGAGGTTGTAAATAAATAATTATGAATTGTCTAAACTTGGAAATTGAGGTATCGCTACCTAGAATGAGTTCCTTTATTTTTTCCATAATACTGTTGACAGTCTAGTGCAGGGTTCATATATATTTTTTGATTTGTTGGTAACAGGCTGACCGGCCAAAAAATGTAAATTTGTTTGCATTAGTTTCACTGTTTCAGAAAGGAATACAGGAGACTAAGATACATGGGTATGGTAAGGTTTCGATATTAGAACTTTGTCATTGTAACGTAAAAAGTCTATAATATATATATTTATAAAGAAATTAAATTATATAATATATTTATAAACGCGTATCTTCTGAGGGTGTTACTCAACCGGTGAAGTGAACTTTTGTGACAGCTAAAATGAAATGACTACAAAATACAGTATATAAATAAAAATTATTGTTTTCGCTGTTGTTTATTTTTTGAACTAAATTCTGACCTTTATTTTATACTTTATAGCCTGCAAATAAGACCTTAGCAATAACACAAACGTTAAAATTGCTAAGTGTCTATAGTAGGCGTAAATTTACTTGTTATGTTTCATGAGACTGGCCTTATCATATGTTATGTTTGACCGTTCTAGGTGTGCGGTTTTAGGGGGCGCCACAGTGGTATAATAAAAGAATAGTTAGGAATGTATATCAAATTAAATAACAATAATTA
The DNA here is from genome assembly GCA_959347395.1 of Mechanitis mazaeus. Taxonomy (NCBI): domain Eukaryota; kingdom Metazoa; phylum Arthropoda; class Insecta; order Lepidoptera; family Nymphalidae; genus Mechanitis; species Mechanitis mazaeus. Next base: position 23,863,327 of record OY365744.1, read on the forward strand.
ATATTAAAGTCTATCTGTTCTATATAAAAGTAAACTTTAAGGGAAAATAAGAAGATAATGCATATATTTTTTTTCAAACTATTTTTACAAATAATTCACTTGTTCTTAACACAAATATATGCGGCGTCATAGTGAAGGGATTTTGCTAAAGTTCTGAGGACCCTCCAAGGACGAACTCTGCCATAGGAGAGTCCTAGTTAAACGTATTGGCGGAATTTCCATTGTCATTTGTAAAATTGGTGAAGAATGGTGTTTACTTTTATTTTGAGAATACCTTGAAAAGGTCCACTCATTCTCAGCTATGACTACACAGCATGCGGCAATAGTCTATAGAATCGATTCCTAATACGCTATGATTGAACAGCATAAGAAACAACAATCCTGTAACTAATCTGTCAGAGACATCGATTGAACGCTATCTGATTATCATTTCAATTGCATGAAGAGAAAATAAACATCATGTCTTCGGTTCTCATGTAATGTCATGTCGTGTCATGAAATATTTATAGTCTAACAAAAATGCAACCCACATGTTACATGTCATAAATAGTTATAAATATATCTACATATTATATTTATAATATAACTATTGTCTTCCCGCAGTTTTGCTTGTGTGGATTTCGGTAACTGTGATAATTTTTAGTACGGAATTTCCAAACTGATTTATTGGGTATTTAAGATGAGAAGGGATGCAGCGTTCGCATCATAACCCAGTTTATTTATATGTATTATATCTATGTCGCTTGAAGCGCTTTGTCTCGTAAAAGAAATACTTTCATAGCGTATTTTTTTAAGCTACATAACATAACATCTAAATCTTTCATGTAGAGTACTTTTTTGTATTAAAATTTTTGAAACGAAATATCATAATATCTTAAGAATATATAAAATTTATACAATTCAAATTTGCATTCAATGCTTAAGCTAAACAGTATTTACTTAAATAATTCTTTATAATTATAGTATTTGATGAAAACAACAATTTTTATTTTGTTTACGAAAATAAAAATTGTTATATTTCAATCGATGCGGAATTTTATACTGAAAAACCAATACTCATGACGAGCCAAAATTTTCCCCAGAAGTTATGAGGGAAAAAGTACACATAAAAATATTAAAATGTTTGTTAGTGATATTTAGATCACATGAGGAATTTTAAATAGTATTTAATACTGAAAAGAAGCTTCGATTGTAATTTTAATTTATATTCCGAACATATACGTAATTATTGACAATCGAAGGATATAAAGATACGCTGCAGATGTTTTTATAGCATTGCTGTAAATTTACAATTCTCTAGTACATTAATGTATATCCGCTGGTTTACACACTGTACGAGTAAAGTTTTAGCAGACAAGACTTTTTTGTAATCTTTAATATACGTTATATTTTAGTAAATTGAAAGAACACCGCAATGAATTAAACATGGAAACGTTCCCCAGGAATCACTTTATCTTTTTGTGGAAACTGTACCAAAGTATATTCGATAGTTTTTGAGTATAATTCTCATATAGATACTCAGACGCGGCCAGAAGAGTTCGTTTTAAATGTATAGATTAAATATGTAGACATAAATCCTTTCTCTTATTAGGAAAGGGGTATAAAAGTGATGAATGTGCTGGAGTCCGCGTTCAGTATGGTGTTATAAACAATATTGGAGGGAGATATATTGCGTGTCATTGCATGATTTATATTCGCGTCTAGGCTGCGCGTGAGTCGAGCTAATTAGATGTGGAAACGGATATCATTTATAATTTTTGTTTTGGACTAGATATTTGGTCTTGTTTTGGATATAGTACGGGTTTTGTTAATGAATTATTGTTCATTATATCTTATAAAAAAATCTAAATGTTAGTACTAATAACATGAAAGTTTGGGTAAAACATAGTTAATAATTGTTAAGTCCTTTAGACATTATATAAAAAAAAAAAATTTTTAATAAAAAATTTGACGAGTCAAACTGCTTAGTAGGTACCTTTGATCTAGATTAATTAAAGAAACTGGCACCGACTTCCTAAACACTTACCCTCATCAAATTGTTTTATGGTTTTATGAGGCTTTTTTACTTTTTGGTGAAAGTTTTTTACTTCTTCCTTGTTAGAATTTCCTTTCACTATGCCACTGTGATGTTATGTTACGAATTGGCACGAACATACGTACACAAGTGATTTCCGCTATTGTGAGACATCTGCTGTAAATTTTTTGAAGAGTTAGAATTTCTATGTCCAAAATGAATGATCAGATCCTTGCCAAATTAAAATTGGAGCACATGGAAAGCACCAGCTTACAAATAAAGAATGAATCATTTAAATCAGTTCACCAATCAAAAGATCGGAGGTTGGAGGTAGAAAGGTCGAAAAAAATACAGTTGAATTGAGAATCTCCTTGTTTTTTTGACGGCCGTTAAAAATAATAATATCAAAGCTTAAGTTAATAACTATATTAACCATTCTTACTATATTGTTTTCACTTGAAGACTACTTTTATGAGAAGCCTTCTCCATATATATGTAGCAATAGAGTATGCTATTTCTAGATTACAGACCACGATCGGATTTCAAGTTATTTTGTACGGACGTGAGACCGCAGTTAATTTAGTTGTTATAAACATAGTCATCTTTCTTATACAGGTCCAGTTTTGTAAAATATTTATATATTTCGATTAACTCAGTGGGAATGAAAATAAAAACTGAGTTTCTCAACATGCAATGATAATGGAAACTTTATTAATGTGTGAACTTGAAGTTATAATGAAAATATAATAATTGGATTTTCCAAGTATATCATTTAATTTTTTCAAAAGTGCTATGTATATATAGACGATCCTTAGGTTAGTTATTTCATTCATATATTTACTAGTAAGTCGTGAAACTTGTCGTTTATTCAACAGATATTTTAATATTTTAATTTGTTAAAAAATTTTGGCTCTTCATGAGTGTTGGTTTTATAGATTCAGTATAAAATTCCGTGTCGATTGATATATAGAAATATTTTTTTTTAAATATTTTTTTTTTTATTCACCAAATACTATAACTATATACAATTTATAAATCGTATAATGTTTAGTTATGTACAGACAGTAACTTAACAAGTTTTAACCACAGTGCTTTTGTGTTGAAATCTATCTAGCTGTGACAAATTATAGCGTTGCTAGTACGTGCGGTTAAATTATTAAAACTACTAGGCGATGTGGGTTTGTTTGTCATATGTATCTAGTTAACGACTTTAAATAATGTCCATATTCACAAATTGTATCTTGAATAATTATTCAAGTCTAAGTAATCAAAAATTTGGAATTCACGCCGTGAACAGTTCACGGCACAATTTTATCCAACTCCAGACTCATTTATAGAATATGGCTTTATTCGCAAAACTTGAAAAATATATATATTGCACATTTTTGGGACTATAAATATGAAGGAATTATTATAGTTTTAAGCTTACGTTAATTATATCGGAATTTGCCCGATTCCGAAATGTCTCGAGCTTATGAATAAAACCCGAATAGGTTTGCAACTAGTCGGGCGAATTCCAATGTAATTAACGTGATCACAGACCGATAACATATATAATAATCACAGATCACAAATTAATGGAATTTTAAATAAAAAGTGTGAAGTTATAACACGTGTTATAATGTAATGTTCTCAATCACAACACACACACACACATACACACACACGCATACACAAACACACACAAACACACATACGTATATATCTTATCTTTGTAAATAATTCTATGGAATGCGCCTTTCATTTATGGCCCTTAAATTAAATGCAACGGAATTTATTAATAATGTAGGTTTTTCATTTTTTTTATTTTATTGTTTACAGTTTATTGCATTTTGAAGGTTTTTTTTAAAATGTAATTTCTTGAATAGGAATCCCAATTCGTGTAGTGTACATAGCAGAAATGCCGAAAACTTTCGCGGACAAACAATTTGCATTTTTTTAGTTGTTTTTCATCAAGATAGGAAGCGACTTAGTTGCTCAATTTGCAGACGATGGTACGGTATTCCAGAAGACACAGGTTTGAATCCTGTTAGTTATGAATGTTCTAATACTATAATATTTTTTTAATTTAATAATGTTTGATGTCTAAACTAAACTATTTGAAACAATATTAACTTCTAAATAGTTACAACAAACTTTACAGTACTGCCAGTTGTACTAATAGAATGTTTTCTAAGATTTACATGAGTACTACACATATCAATAAAACTATTTTACGGATATATCTCGCGTTTATTATTACATTGTTTAAGACGAGAACTTCTTACCGCGAACACGTTTGCTGCAAAACATTCGAAACGTCAGGTTCAATTTAAAAATTTAATAATAAACGCGAGTTATATCCGTAAAATAGTTTTATTGAAATGTACTAATATAGTTAACTAGTTTTCACTCGTAGCTATGCCCATGTGGATAACAGTACTCTACTTAGGATATGCTCAACTCTACTGTATTGTTTATTTAATTAAGCAAGAGTTCTGCGATCTTTTCGAGTATAATCGTTGTGTTTCAAAATTTATATAAATAATAATAATTATAATAAATTATATATCTCACTACTCTCTTACTCTTACTTAGGAATTACAGCATCTATTAGTGAGAAACAAAAACTGTTATATACTTTTAAAGTTTATCGTATACAGACAGACGTGGTAGTGAAACTTCTGATATATTACTGATGTTAGTAAAAACATTTATTTTACAAAATTAACTACATAACCTTATTCTTACTTATTTTAAAAACGTATTTTATTTTTTGAAAATGTCTGTAATTTTAATAAATTGTCTCCTAAATCTCATGTTAAATACAATTTTTATTTGGCAAGAGGACATTTGTTTTATATTTAAGTGTAGAAGGATTGTCAAGTGGGTGTATAAGAAAGTTAGAGCTAAGTTTATGATCCATAAATTCATGGGATTTATTACTATATTTTTTAATTTTCTTTATTAAAATATAGCATAAAAAATATCAAAATATTAGTAACGCTTTTTAAAAGAAATCTATTATAGCCTAGGTCCTGATAAAGACCATTATACATACATATATAAAATGCTGCATTCATACGGTTCCTCATTTGGAAGAATGACAGGATGGTATACAAGAGGTCTTAGATTCGAGTCCTGAAGTCGATGAATTATATATTTATTTAAAGTTTAATAGAGTGTTTTTATAGTTATTTTAATAATTTTTTAATTTAATAATTTATAGAATGGTACAGCTCATTGACTCTCATATGTGTAAGCATGAGCTAGACGGCTATACCTAAGTGTAGCTTTGAGATTTAGGGAGCTGAAACTAGAGCTCTTTATCATCACAATGGTGAAGACTTAAAGTCCTATCATACATCATACACTTATCCAGTATTCCCTTTAATATATCGACAATCACCAAATTGCCGATATATTAATTTATAATTTTCATTTTTAGGGTTCCGTACCTCAAAAAAAAGAAAACGGAACTCTTATAGTCCTAACAGTCACTTTGTTTTCGCCTGTCTGTCCGTCTGTCAGGACTTAATTTTTCTTTTCATTACACAATGTTACATACATTTATAACGCCGGTAGTTGAAAAGTAAAAATAAAAACGTACTGACAATCAACTTGATTTTATTTCTTGATTAATATTACAATTTTTAAATGTATGTATAAGTTCTTGTCCGATCAGGCAGCTCTCGCCAAAAGGAATGACCAGCTACTCCACTCTCCTCTCCTTACCACAACTCGCCCCTCCTCTCCACACCTCGCCTCGCACGTCACATAATGTTGCCCGTTACACATTAAAGGTTTTCCAAAGAACAGCTGGTCTCTAAAAAATATTTTATTTCTTGTTACTTCATTATAAAAACTCCTCTTTGTTTAAACAAATCATGTTTATGAAGCATAGTCACCAAAACCGGTAGAGTGGGTAATAAATGTTATATTTAATGTGGAGACGTGACTCCATCCCACATATCGTAAAAACGATAGTACGTGAGATATACTATATTAGAACAAACTTGCTGCTTTGATCATTAAAATTAAGCTGAAATATTTTTTGTTGTTTGTTTGTTTATACTCGCATTATTTTTTGTTGAATTATATATGACTTTGTGGGCAGAATCTAATGCGTCGGGATTCTAGAAAGTGGTGTATATGTAATTGATTCGGCAAGATGTTAAATGCACCGTAGTATGTGAATGTTTGTATGCAACAGTTTTATTAAAATTTCATTCTATCTATATATGATCTAGGAGGTCTGAAAATCCCAATTCTGGTTACCGGGGGACGTTAAGATGAATGTATTTCAATTTAGTTTTATCAGATACGTTCATATTTTTTTTTACAATTGGCGACCTTTGGAGGTCCCACTTCCGGTTAACAGAGGAGGTCCAAATTATTATCATCCATCTTCTCTCATCAAGAGAAAAGTGTCGCAACGACGTCTCGTTGACGCGACACACAAACTGCCCGAATAGGCAGATTATATACTTAGATTATATTGTTTTAAACTTTTTGAGTTGTTTTGTCCGTGCGAGTGGATACATATAAGAGCTATGTATTCAAAATCAGAGTATTTTTAAAAAAATTATATAGTCTTAGATTGACTTATGAAACGTCATATGTAATTCAAATTATAGAATTTAAATTACGATAATAAACTATTTACAATACAAATAAAACTATCATAAAAATTAGTATATAAAAAAGGTTATATCTAATAATCTAATCTATAATTTACTATTTCAACATACAATTCAAATCTGCGGGGCTCTTTGATCGAAGCGTTATAAATTCAATGCGCTTCCGAAGTGTCCCGCTGCGTCGGGTGTCGCCTTTTGAAAACTTTACCGCCATATTTGTTACGATATTTTTAGTGTCAAGGGTATTTTTAGCAATCTTTATTACTATTGATCAATAGTTGAGGAAAATTATTCTCATTATATTATATATAATAATTGTTTGTTGTAAGGAAATAAGTCTATAATTAATATAATAAAATTGTTCAAAATAAATTGTTAATAACCTATTGTATGTTATCAAAAGTATATATTCTTTATAAAGAATATATGAATTTATAAGCGTACAATACATAACAATTCTAAAACAGTTCCCACCTTAACATTCAGCTCGAATTTCAGAATACATTTCAGCTAGTGACGTCATTGAAGACGTCATTATAATCATATGATTTCGTTTGTGGCAGGTTTAAGAACAATGCGTGTCCCAATCACGAAAAAACTCGATATCAAGATACCACGGCGATTTGCTCCATGTTTGCACTCAGCTATCTCGGATCATGAATTAAAACATCGTCCGCAGCCTCAGTTAGACTGCACGGATCGAGTTGTTTTTGAACGAAACCACTTACACCGTACTTAGTAGTGTAACAACTCGTGAGCAGTTTGCACGCTTACGATTTTCGACGTTCTAACCGTTTCGGGATTTAAAAATATAACATGTTTAGTGATGTGAATGCTTATCAATAGATATCGATAGAAAGTTGTGTTTTATATAACTCTGTGGTATGTTATGTTACAGTTTTAAGTGTCAAACAATACGCGTCTAAAGTTGCGTTTGAACAGAATTCCAACAGAGGTTAACAAGTCATGTATTAGTGTGCAATTCAATCATTAGTTACAATATAATCTCGTGTCAATGCTCCGGTTTGTCTGTATGTTAATAAAAAGTAACCGCTAATATATAAATGTTTGTTTATCGTTATTAATTATAGTCAGGAGGAATGCGAGTCGGATTTCAAGAGATTTGATGGAAGTAATCTGTAAGTCGATCTACACGTTGGTATGACGTTAATTGCAATTGTTTAGCCATTTTAAATATCGATAAAAATTCATAGCCTAAATATAAAGTTCGATATATTTATTATCTTTTAGTAAATTGGGTGACTATTTTATTATATTCCGATTAATAATATTGTAAATATTAAATAAAATATAATAAATCTATTTTAACAATATCATCCATTAAGTTTATAAAATACTAGACTTCGTAATTATTTTTTTACGTCCATAACTCTCTATAGCAAGAATTTTGATTTAAAAAACACACATTACAGCGCGCTGCGCACCACATATGCCGCTAATTGTATGAACCACGACCATTTGGGGATTTCAGTGAACATTTGTCTTTACCAAAGATATTAGATCAAAATAAAAATATATAACTAAAATATTATTTAGCCGATTTTTTTATATTTTTTACATATGTTCAAATTTAAATTTTTATCTGAATTTTAACAATACGTCCGAGCAATGTCCTATATATTTTAAAAATAGTTTTAATTTAATGTTCCTAACAATCAAGATTTAATAAAAGGATTATTCTTGTTTAAATATTATTATGAGTAATAATAAATAAATTGTTTTTAATACAATTTAGCGAAAGACATAATTGCTGAAGGTTAGATTATTATCTGTTTGTAATAAATATTTAGCTGAGGTCTAAATATTTATGTTATTTGTATCTATTAGTATATATTTAACACCTCCTTTAAGTGGTTTGGAAATATTAGTTAAATATAAAATAAATTAATCTATTTTCATTGAATTCAATTAAAAAATTAATTTAAAATATGTTATTTTTTAAAAGGGCTTATAAAAACAATAAATCTCTATATATATATTTTTCCATACATATATATTTTATTACTTTTTTATACTATTTAGCCGTCAGTTTTATTGTTTAACTGTACAAGTTGTCAGTTAAATCAGATTGTTAGTAGATGATACACTGATAAGTGTTAATATATCGTGACGTAGAGACAGACGGACAGACAGTTTAACACTTGCATCTATATAATGGTAGATATTTAACTAATTTAAAAAATAATGTATATATAATTTAGAAAATAATGTATATATATTAATATATGTAATGTCACGGTCGTTTGTTTTAGAGAACAATTTGAGAATATTTTTTTTATTGATAAATAAATATTAATTGTTATTGATATTGATAAGCATATTTTTATATTATATTGGATATATATTTCAGATTTCAGTTTTCAGCTGAAGGTTTTAAACCTGTTCTTACTATCCGTTGTATAATTCGTTTTAAATAATAGTGATAATATAAATTTCCTTCATTTTGATATGTTTTTAAGTTTATTTATATAGAAAATAGTATTTAATAAAATAAGTAAAGAAATAACATGCTCCTATTGAAAATAAAAATTAACATTGTTTTTTAAAATACTTATAAACTACCTCCATCAGAATAATGAATATAGTGACAATATTTAAAAAAAAAATATTAAAACTACCTCCAAATATAAAAATAATATATATATAGTATCAATTTTCTTTAAAAAATACTTTGAAAAAAGCGGTAATACTTGATAAGCAGTTTTTTAAGTATAGTGAGTCAACACTATTTTTGAGTTAAATTTCAAAAATATTTAACAATAATTTTAACTGATAAAAAAACACATTTATAAAACTGTTAGAATTATTAAAAATAAATAAATAATGCTCTTAATAATAATTATATAGCAAATATCAGCTGGAGCTATAAATTATTTAATTTAATATTTTAAAGTTTATAAAACTTAATTTACGAGAAGTAAGTATGTTAATTGTAATTTATCTGTAGAGTTACAAAATACTGGAGTAATAAATAGTAATAGACCAATTACTTTTTATATAGATCTTGAATTGCGTTGGAATGTTTTATATACATAGGCCTTAAGAGTCCTAACTCTTCTGAGATCATTTAAAGATATAAATCTTTTAAAGGTAGTAAAAGATAAAAAATGTACTATTTGGTTACTATTTATAATTTGATTTTGGGGATTTGCTGGTATTTTTATTTCAGTTTTAATATTTTTATGTTAGAAATAAAACTATTTTTACGGATTAAAACTCGCGTATAATTTGGTTACATTTTGATTTTAACCCGACGTTTCGAATACTTTGCAGTAATCGTGTTCACGGGTAGACGAGATGTAAGTGTGTTATTTTTATGTTATACATAATATGGAATATATTGGCTTAATCAAAATATATTTTATTTAGAGAATCAATTAAATAGCGAATAGATACTGACAGGGGTCGCTGGTTTGAATCTTGCTCGTGTGAATTTTTTTTGGAAATTCAGAATGTAAATGTATAAATGAAAATGAAATGAAATATAAAATATATTAAGTTGTTTTGTTTATTCTGTTTTTCAAAATTTATAAGGTTATTAAAGACTATAAACTTTTATTTGTTCGCGTGTTGTTGAAACTGGTGCATTGATATTTATTAAGTATATAAAAATACATTAAGTAAGATGAATGTTCAGTATAAATTAATATTATCGTTTTTTACTTTTTATCGTGCATTTCATAATAATTTGTTACTGAATTATTTCTCTTAAATCTTTGATTTATAAAGACTTATTTAATTATTTAATGTTTAAAATAATCTAACATTTTTTAAACATCATTAAAAGTAATGATAAAGAATTATATATGGAGTGGAAAAGACCAATAATGAAATACTTGAAATACAGATTATAACTCGCGTATAATTTGATCACATTTTAATTTTAACCTTACGTTTCGAATGCTTTGCAGCAATCGTGTTCACGGATAGACGAGATGTAAGTGTCTGTCAGAAAGTCAGTTAATTAGACTAATTAACTGTGTACTCGTGAAAATCTACGAAAATACTAATATAATGAAATACTAACTGTTGTCAGCGACTTTGTCTCCTCCCTCCCACTTAAAAGAGCTGTCCCACCCACTTATATGAACTGTCAACCATAACTCAAAATTTATAGAGCAGCATACATTAATAATACAACCAGATATGTCAAAACTGTTCTTTTATGTTATTTTTATTCTTCTAAGATCTTTTTTCAAACTCCAATTACTAAATTAACATCTAAAATGGTTGAGTCGTTCTAAAGTTATGGCCTGACCATGTTATTTATTTGTTTCTATAATTTATATTTTATATTTAAATATATTCTAAAATATTAAAAAGTGATTTTTTATCTCTTTCTGGCTCTTAAAGATATTTAAGTATTACATATATAAGTCCTTTAAGTGGAGAATTATCAAATGTGAGGAAAAACAGTATTGTATGGAAGAATCTTCATATAGGAAAATTTATTATTAATTAACAATGTATAATTGATATAATTATTGCTGTTTAAACGTATAATGGAAATTTTTATATGATTAAATAGAAATGTATGACTCAGATATAAATGCGTTTAATAATTTAGATTTTTTTATTATTTTTGTTTGTGAAATTGTCCTTACCGAGGTATCCCCAGAGGGTTAGTAGAATATGGGGTTCTTCAAGAAGACGTTTGTGGTGTTGCAAGCGTTCATAGGCCATGGTAACTACCATCTGATAAGCCGCGTACTTCCTTGCTACCATTGTGATATACCAAATATATATATATACCTATATATCGAGTAACATATATTAATTAAAATTTGCACTATATTACGCGCTTTCATACAAGGGGAGAAAATTAAAATATGTTTTTATATATTTTTTTAAGGATTTTAAACTATGGCTTAAATTATTATAGCCCACACACACGCGAGTATGTGTTAACTCTCTGGAGGTATGGAGAATAGAATATACATATAGTTTTTAAGATACATTTTCTTCACTCATCTTAGGAAACCTATTTGTAATCTTTTCTTTGAAAGGATTTACTCCTTAGTTCTACGATCCAGCCTGTCCGTACGTTAACCTATTCCTAACTAGGCACTAGGCACCTATCATATAATTATAGCCTAGACAGACAGATGCTATTAAAGTCAAGTCATTACCACGTGTCAGGTGAAGAACCTCAGTCTTATCAGCTTCATATAATAATAAATGGTTTAATAATACGCTCTTACCTGTCAGATTGTTACTCAAAGCCGCCGTTATAGTGACTCTCAATTTGTTCTTAGCCTGAAGCGCCTCCGCCCACGTTATTTCTTTAATACGTTGAAGTAAGATAACGTTAAATGGAGACAATTGAAATGATTGTCAATTTAATTTAATATATGTTTTAGAGAAGGAGATGGTATATTTGTTATAAAATAGTTTTTTTTATATATATAAGCAAGAATAAGATAAAAGCTCTATATATATATATATATATATATATATATATATATATATATATATATATATATATATATATATATAGAACTGTATAAATTATAAATACATAAATAAAGTATAAATTATTATATTTCTGTACATGTCTATGTATAATTCTACATTGTTTTGTTTTTAGAAAAAAGTAGTTATATCAATAAGTATAAGTAACAGTTTAAAATATTGAAAGTTAATTTAATATAAAAGACATTTAAATGATTTTTTCGTAATAATTCAAATTTGAAGGCTGTTTTTAATTAAAATGCCAAAAGTAAGTCACTTTTAATTAAAATACTCTTTAAATCGATTATTTTCTCGATGTAAACAATTATTCGTTATTTTATTTATTATGTCATGTTAATTATCGATTTTGCGCTTCAATACAAATGTATCGAAATAAATCTTATAAGGCAGTGTTAGTTGTATTTACTCAAATGGCAGATGTGTTTGAGTTGAGACCGGACCGCTTTTGATTAAAAAACCGTAAACCCAAATAATAATAACCGGTTATTTTTTTGTAAAAGCGAAAGTACGGTTCGAGGCAATACCGCCAACATCTCCCATGTTTTCCCATCACTTGGACAAAACAATAAAAACATCACCAGCCTGTATCCTAAATATTTGAGGTCGGTGCCATATGCCTCGCATATTGCAATAACTTTTGGCAATACATGATGACCAGCGACCAGCGTAACATGAACCCTCCTTGGCAATGCCTTGTGAGACTTCTACTACTTTTCGGATAAGAAGTATAGGAAGTAGAAGTGTATTTTTGTTCGCTATCTATTACAGCATCCTCTAAAAGAAATGGGGTGATCCTTTTCCAAGACCACACGCCATTTTTATATTTTAAAATTTATTTGACAGTTCAATAACTATTTTATGGATGTAACTGGCGTTTATTATTACATTTATTTATTTACTTATTTATTACAAGATGTTGGTGTCTGTAGAGACAGAGTTTAAATAAAAAAAATGTAATAATAAATCGTAGAAAACCTGATGTATTTAACATTACTAAATATAAATCTTCTAGAAGATAAATTAATACGAGTAAATGAAAGTATCTTTATAATATTATAAAAGTGAAACAAAAAGATATGTGAAATAGAATAATTAATATGTATATTTAATCTTAATCATTGTGGTACATTTGAGAGGATGTTTAAATTCCATACTCTCTTTATAATGAGATATTGGGCCTCCAAAACTCTTACGAATTGCATCATTTTTTGTTCCCAGTAAATCATTAAAGCAATAGAACTGTAACCTTCCTTGTCTGTTCCAACAACAGAAATCCAACTTCTCCTTTTTCTTGTTTCTGTTTCCAGTATATCATCAATATTACAAACCGTCTCACAGAAAGTCATCTGATTCTTAAATTACAAAATCTTCTATTACTTACTAAATCCAATGACAAAATATTACAGTATTTATAACTGCTTTTTTTTGTTACACGTCAGCCGGTTGTGGTTATAAATTTAAAATAATATTTTTGTTTGTAATGCCGTCATGTCATGTTTTGGGAAAAGGACAAGGAATAAACGGAGAGAGATAAAGAGATAGAGAGAAAATAAAAGATGGAAGACTGGTATGGATAAAAACAATATTTTATTATTATTATTTTTTATTTTATATAGATATAAGACGTTAAATTAATATTATTATTTCAAGAGTGCTTTTAATTACTCATCTAATAACAAAAAACAGAAGTGGCATTAATTAATAAGAGTCAAGTGCTTGGTGGTTTTATCTTTCATCTAAACATACGTACAGGCAATTAGTTGTAAAAATCAGCTTTAGATATTAGAAGGTTATATCTGTCACTCATTAATTTTAATTTAGAGTATATTTCTTATCTATATATACATAATAAAAAACTGAAATCTGTTGTGTGTCTGTATATAGACAATAAACTACCCCACGAATTTTTGTACAGTTTTGGGCAAAAGATAGTGTGATATATTGGAAAGATTTAGATGTAAAATTCATTATTGTTTTTTATGTACATTAACTAAGCCTTATTTAGTATAAACAAAAAGTATTGCTAGACGGAAGCTGGGTCATACTAATTGGTAATTATTATGTGTCATATAAATTGAAATATTATTAACTCTGAAACGTATTTATGATATAGCCATTATATATTTTTAAGCTTTTTATGGTGGCTTGAAAATATTTAATCAATTGGGGAAAAATCCTTAATCCAAATAATACCCAAAAATAGTAGACCCAGTAATTTAAATCTTACAGTATAAAAAAATATCCGGCTGTTTCAAACCCATTCGAGGTCCGTATGGCGGAATCACGGCGTGAAGTGCCGGAGAGTTCACGCCGTGATTCTGAATCTTACATATTTATTGTTAATGAATCTTTAATTATTATTATCACCCACTTCTAAATGAGTTGAAACTTAACTTGAGATTGTATTAGTTTCAGATTATTTCAATAATAAAAATATATACTTTTTTTAAATTAATAACAAAAACCGGACTTATCATACAAAAAACTGTCTGTTTCTTTATATACATTTTCCCGGGATAACCATGCATTTCATGTTTATTTGTCGATGTGTTTTTTTAATAATAATTAAGATGTTTTCATGTAGTTGTTTTTGGCTCTACTTGTTTATATTCTGAACATCTGTTATCATTTAATTTTAAAGATGTGCGTCATGTAGATACTAATATAAAAGCTTTAATTAGTGGGCAATTGTTAGCGAATACGACGAACAGTTTTTTTTAACTAAAAAATTCGCTTCCCGAATTTTGCTGGAACTAATCAGCTCAGCTCAGCTGGAACTAATAAGTTTCGTGAATTTGCTTTGATTGGTACCAAAACCAATATATATATATATATAAATACATTAATACACACACACACACTTACTAATGATAAAAAAGTATACGATCCGATACGACAAAACATCCGATTTCGAAATACAAAAATTGCAATAACTGTCTTAAGTAGGAAGTAAATAAATATATAATAAAAAAATAATTTATACGAACGGGATTTGAACCTGCGACTTCAAGGAAACCGTCTCGTCGCTCTACTCATTGCGTTGTTTCTACTTTATCTGTAACCTCTTTAATCAATTAAATCCATCTATTCGTTATATAATGAATTATTTTAATCTAAATTATAAGTATATTTTCAGAACAGTGTAGAATAATAATTTTTTGTTCGAATAATTGTTGGGAAACAACCTGCTCACTCAATATGTTCAATGGATGGATATTTGAGTTCAATTTCTTTCTTTTGAACAAGTTTTATCAGAATTAAATAAAACTTTAAACATTTCAAGACTCCCTTTATCTGAGTAAAGCCTTAATCGTCTGCTCTCGATCTAAAGAGAATTCAGACTTATCTTAAAATGTCAACGTCTCGTCGTAAATATTTACGATTATGATTACTTGATCTTACGTCTTTTAAACGTTTATAGAATTATTTATTACTTTGATAAAGTATTAACAAAAATGCACTTTGATAAATATTTATTGTAACCATTTTTCATTTTATAACATAAAAAAAAATTTAAATATATTTTTTTAAGCTCCAATAGAAGTATAAAAATAATATATACTAAAAAACAATCTTCAGTTTTAAAATTATAATTGAAATCAAAAGCTTGTTCAAGTTTTTGTTTGTTTCAAGCAAGACGTCTGTTTTGTTTCCGAATTCAATGACCGTTACAGAATTAATAAAATATCTCCGAGAGCGAAGCAAGAAATAAAAATATAACATACCATATATAATATAAAAGTGCCGTCAATGTTGCGCAAGCGCATACAAACATAACTTGTTTTGTTTGACGAGGAAAAAGTGTTAATGTTGGTAAATTGAAATTTTGCACGCAATGCAAAGAACCGCGCCTTGTTTCATTTCAATGTGTAGCAACATTTCGTTTTGTGGTCATGTCTTCATGATGCAGATTTAGAATTCACTACCACATATATTAGGTTCTTTCAGCTGTAAATTAGTTTTCAACCATGCTTTTTAACAACTATTCATTTATTCATGAACATCATTCATCTAGTAATACATAGAATTTTTGTTTATAGTAATACATAGAAGTTTTGTTTATAGTTTATACAACAAACTTTCATATTTGCTAGCTTTTATCATTATTTCATTTTTAAAAATAAGAAATAACTTTTAATGTATATAAAATATTTTAAATTCTTGACTAATTAATATAATTAATTATAAAGCAATTCCAACTAAAAATCACTGTTTAATAAATATTTATAATTACAGTACATCACTAACAATACAAGAAATGAGCGGATTCCTTGTAAATTGCGTGTATTTAAACTAATTAAAACAAATAAGGGTACGAAGTAAATTATATGTTTGAGTGAATATTATAAGAAAAGCCGTAATAACATATTTTCGAAGCAACCAACATAACAATATATATATATTGTTCGAATGTAATTTGTGAATAACTTAACCAATTGAGGTTTTATTGACAAGTTTGTTTGTATGTATGTATGTTTGTATGTCTAGGCGTGGGATTATTATTAAACATATGTTATTTATTTTATATTTAAATTTTCGTGATTTATGATTACTATTATATAAATATTTATATATCATACAGTGTCATGTATTTATCATTTTACTGAGCAATAAATATATGACAGGATTAAAATTAAAAATTTAAATTTCATACTTTTAAAAAATATCATTTATTAAATTAATAACCATGAATCAAGATTACAATTACTGTATGTTAACAGTTTTTTCATATAATAAATCAATATGGACACCTCTGTTCGAGGCGATGCAGCTTCTGAAGATTTTGATATGAGATAGCCTTAAACTGTACTGTGAGGATATCTTACATTAAAATTACAATTAAGATACATGATGGTGTTATTTTATATCTAATATTAATAACCTATTGAGGGAAACTCTCTATGAGAGACTTTTCTGCATCCTTTGTGCATTCAATCAAAACGGTATATCCGAAAATTTACAAATTTTGCACACTCATACACATCAGTTAAAATTTTTCAAGCGAAAATTTAGATTAGAAAAAAGAGTTCAGGACAGAATGCGTCGACGTTTTGTAAATGCAACTTCGGTGCTGTTTGCACGTCGCTACGCTCAATATGATAACACATACCGAGATTTTGCGATCGCAGCGAATAAAATTTGAGGTCTGGTTTGCGCTCCTAGCTATTGCTGTACATATTTTTGCTATTTTAAATTTTATCACAAAAATATAATTTTATACGAGTTTCTATTAAAACTACTTTTGTCACTAATATCTATTTAAAAAATTTTCTTTAATGTAATATTTAATTATAATAAGTATTTAATAAATCAAATTTTATTGTATTTATTTGCAAACCCCATTATGAATAGCAAAAGCAAGGTGTCACATAGATGTATGAGGTGTAAATCATATTAATAAATTTATCTTTGATACAAACTTGCAACATTTTTATTTTGTATTTCTAGTATCGAAATATGCGAAAGATTTTATAAATTTCCAAATTTTATTAAATATTCAACTATTTTTAGACACAATTATTGAATGTCGCGTTTTGTTAAGGGTTACATTATACAATTTACTAAGCATTAAGTTTACGATTAGATTAAAAATTGTAATAACAGATGGCGCCTTTTTTTTACTGACAAAGTAGATCGCGGTGATAAGATATTGTAATTACCATTAATACACTCGACGTAGAGTAAGTGTCATATTGTTCGATCCACTAAAAATTCCATCTATAGCAGAAGAGGTCAGGAATTAATGAGTGGATATATTGTATCTCTACTAAGTTCCACACTTTAAAATTGGAACTAACAGGATCAAAGTCACTTAGTAATACCACGAAGTGTATTAGAGCACTAATTTTTATAATTTTTAACTCAATATTATTACGGGTAAGTTTTATTTAATAATTTGTATAATGTAGTATGCGTATCTCCACGGTTCATTTCCAGCAATTAACTTTTTTGTATATTTGTACAATGCAGTTCGCTTGCGGTTTAATATAAATACTAATTGACATTTAAAATACTCTCTTGTAATGTTTGTAATAAATATTGAAATATCTACATTTTTTGTTATTGAGCGAAGCGAAGCTCTTACTGGTCAAAAGTGTGTTTCGTTACTAATGCTACTACTCCTAGACGAGTAATGGGAGTATGTTGAAAATTAGCAGAGTTGTCGAGGACAGTGTCAGGTCCTGAAGTTTTCTGATGACATTTGTGATTGTAGTTTTTTATTAAATGGTTAAAGTGTGTCCCATTGAATTAACATTTTAAAATCGCACGCGAGAGTTTTTATTAAGCTTAAATTTATAGCCACTATTTACTCTGCTAATTTTACAAGTATGCGAAACTCATTCAGCAACAATGCTTCGCTCAGCTCCACACGCAGTGCATAGTAGTATATTCATATTCGATTAAAATTTTTTTTTTACATATTCTTAGAATTAAATAAAGCTTAGCTTCAGTACATTTGTAAAATGGGGTTTTTCAGTGTTCCACCTACACAAGTAAAGGGAGGGGCCAAGTTACAATGGGCGTGTCTTAGGTGGGGTGAACTGTATCACTTGTTACCTACTTCATGGACACTGATCATAGAAGTGAAGCTTGTATGAATTATTCATGGATCAAGATTAGTTGCGATTGCTTATCGATGTCTGTGCTACTTTTCAGTTTGTGAAGCTGATTATAATATTATTTAATTATATATATTTTAAGTAGATTTTATATTTGTTTGAAAAAATGTGAAGGTATTGATTTTAAAGTATGGTTCGAAAAATTTATATAGAAATATATAAGTATGCAGTAGTAATGACAAAAATTCTTCTGATTTATAATTATAAATATATGAGCCGTTATACTATAATCTACAAATACTTAGTTAGTTAAAAACTATATATGAGAATAAGCGCACTAATAGTCTTATCACAATACAATATAGTACTCTAGTTGACCCGGTGTTCATTAAATTGTACAATGTAAAGGTTAGTAAAGAAATGAATATAAAAATTAAACTTTTTTAAATTATGTCATTTAATTCTAAAAGTACACTTAACAAAAAAATTAAATGGTCTAATTTAGTCAAGAAGGAATGAAAATGACATAATACTTTTTAATATGAAATATTTTCTGGAATTATGTGTTTTATAGATACAGAGGTATTTTCTTTAATACTCTGTGGTACTTTCAACAATTTGGCTTGCTGACTTCAGAAGTATATTTACACTAAACACTCCACTAATTAATAAATCTATTCTCATAACTTCTTTTCCATTGGAAGGAAAATAGCACTTTTCCGGTAGGAACTTATTAGCAGGCGGAAAAGTGGTTTGAATTTGGAACATACATATAGTATGATCATTTGTAGAAATCAAACGCAAATTGTATGAGTTGGTTGCAGCGCTAACTGAAAAAAAAACAAAACTGCGCCAATGACGTCTCTGTTCTTGTAATCAGTAGGCACATATTTTCTCATAGAAAGGGAATGAAAAGTAGAGTGTATGACGCAAGAGCAAATTATTTTTCTCTCGGGCGATATACTTTGAATCCCTCGCTGCACTCAGGATTATACGTTATTCTATTTTCGGGATTCTATTCTGAAATTCTTCGCTTCGTTCGTGCTTCAAAGTAGCGCCGTAAAAATACTAATTTGCTTCCATGTGATACATTCTAATATTATATATTTTTAATACATTTTTAACGTTTTGACATAAGTAACTTTACAGACGTTTTTGATGTCATATGTCACATGGTGTTTGGTCAAATTTGGTTAGATATAAAATATTTACAATAAAAATATTTATATGTATGTGATTATTGATTAAATAGTTTATTACTGGTTTTTAATAAAAGATAAACATTGAGAAATCACAACAAAGCCTTAGAAAAAAATATAACAAATATTCCAAACAGTTAACTGACTTTGTTTTTGAATTAAAAAATCAAATAATTTATCAAAATAAAAAAATTTTTTTTTCAAGAATATGTAGGTTATATTTTATAAAAAAAAAAAACATTTTAATAAATGTATAAAATCTAATGAAACATCACTTTCTTTTAGAACTTTAATTACATTTAAGATATCTCTTAAATTTCAATTATGATTTTTAATCCTTCTCCCTTGCGTAGAATACTAACAAGGTCTATGGTAAAAAGTATGGGTATTCTCAAGCACCATAATGAGTTTGAGATGTCCAAACAGGTACAGTGGACCACCCAGGATACCTGTCGTTTGGCATACGTATAGCCTGATTACGTATTTTATTACGTTTGTGTACTACGACTACGTGACCTCTGTACCGATTTTGATAAGATCTTCTGTATACAATACAATATTAAGTAGTTTTTTGGGATTGAAAGTAGCACTTCCAGATATTCGTCATTGAATCATAGAAAATAACAAGTTATAAAAAGCAAAAAGCTAATAAGAGAGGATTTTTCAGCTACATAAATTTGACTGCATTTTTTTAAAATTATACACGGCCATCATATCTTTAAAAAGAAGTTACAAAAAAATGTTAATTAAAATTAAAAAAAAAACTAGAATACAGCGTTTCATATGTGTTAACTGTCTATTTAAAAAAAAACTATAACTTTTCTTACTGGCCTACATCTATGTTTCTGTCTTTAATGTTAGTTATTACTGATCTATATATTAATAAATAATTGTAATATCAGGTTTTGTGACATATTATCTGTGGTATAACAGTATTTTAAGGTTGTCGAAGGCTATATTTCGCGTGTGGGGAATACATAATATCTTGTACCTTTAAAAAATAGTTTTTGTTCAGGTGTTTTAATGAAGTACTTTAAATAAAACCTTGAAAGATTTTACTTTTAAAAAGTTCGGCATCTTTAGGCTAAATATTCATTAACAAATCTTCAGTTTTCATCTCTCTGGGTCGTTTTAACTTAAAAATATGGAAATTTAAAAACAGTTGCGGACACGAGTTGCCTTTATCACGTGTTGCCTTTATCTGTGGTAAATATTATTTTGCAAGATGATAAGTATGTATTTAGAAGACCATTCAGTCGTGAAACAAAACGCACTTGACCATATTAATATTCATGAAGAGGCAACAAAATTTTATTATAGTATTTTAATATACTTATGGATTACATTACTTTGAATCGATTGCAAAAAGGTTTTATAACAGACTAATTATTATTTCTGTTTAAAATTAACATGAATTTAAAGTTTTTTATTAACATACAGACAAATATTGTGAACGAATTGAACAGTACGAATAAATAATATGTACAAAAGAACAATAATATAATTTGATCGAGTGTTCTATCTTTTATTGATCTGTTATTGCGGAAGTATCCAATGCGGGCGACGAAAATGACATCGTCACATTGTAGGAGCGTCACCCCGCCACTGTCGCGGACGAGCTCGGCGGATCTGGTCCCTCGTTCGCCTGATCTATCCCGCCACCGCACGCTATCCCCAGACCTATCCTTGGACTTCTCGCGTCATCGCCCCATATCACCAGATTTGTTGGACCTTACATTATCCCCTGACTTTCCACGTCGATCCCGATCCCCTGCACGCCCGCGGTCCCTCATGGAAACGTTACTAGTGGCTAAAATGGAAGCATTGAGTACTGGGAAGCTGGTGCGGACAGATTCATTGGATAGTTGTAGCAGTTTCGGATCCATGTCCTCGTTGCCTAGTGACGTGTGTAGGTGCGATGACTGTTTGCTGGGGATTGTTGACTTCTACCTGCCCAGCCCAGATGCCAATAAAGCGCTGAGAAAGGTATGTTTAATATTCATATTATTGTTTTTTGAGAGTGTTTCAACCTCAGAGGGCCTCGTGGCCTCGTGGCGTTAACAGATAAATGGTATCACGCAATTTAAGAAACTTAATTTCTTGTTTTTTTCTGTAATAACAAACAACTTATCACGCGAGGATAATTATTGATCGACAGTAATTGTGTACAATCCGAGATGTAATCTCTTTATAATTGGCTATTAATACCATTCTCTTCTTGCGATGTCTCACTGAAACTGTATATACCAAAAATTAATATTGACTGTCTTTTGTTAATACTTAAAATTAATTTATTTCTTTAATTGAACATGATTATATTATTTGTATTATTAAATTTGAAACCAAATAGTTTTTTAAAATTCTTTATTACTTGACTGTACCTGGGTTCTCGTTAGCGGATTATAATAATACGACAAGTGAAATGTTATGCCAAGTGATTCAATGAATATTATGTACTTTGATAAACAAGTTTCTAGTAAGTTAATGAGATTTTATATATTAATTTTCCACATCAAAAAATAGGTATACCCTTATAAAAAAAAGTTATTAAGTATTTCAAAATAATTTAAGTATTTTTTTAAAAATTTTCGTTATATTATGTATTATATCAGAAATATTATGAATTAATAAAATTAAAACAGCCTAATAATAATTTCAATAAATTAAATATAATAAAAAGATTATTTAAATTTTTTTTTTTAGATAAATATTTTTTGTTATTATTTAATACTAAAACACAAAATATTTATATTAACAACTCTATAATTTTTCGAACTTAAGAGTTTGAAACGCCCTCTATTTTAAAACATGACTCTACGTAGAACCACAGTGGTCGTATCAAACTAGTTTGTCATAACAGTTCGTAAAAGTATACACAGATGGCGTAAGTGATAATGAGAGCTGCGCGTGAGGTTAGTACATGTTGCGTTTCGTTACTATTATAATGAAAACCAACAAAAATGTATTTGTGTTAGTAGTTTTTTCAACATTATATAAAACACAAGGCCTGCAAATAAAGAAAATATGACATTAAAACTGATTTATGTAAATTTCTTGTTTGTTAATATTGTTATTGTTGTAAAAGTTCAAATTTTATTTAAAATACATTCAGCCATCAGTTTACATCATTATTTACGTAACTTTTGGTCCTTGAAAAGTTAAAATTTAAAAATTCATGACAGAATGATAATTTGTGTCAGAATGTTATAAAACATTAATTGCTTAATATAATTAAACTAAATAAAGTAATAATGATCTTGACATTCAGATTTACTTGAAACATAAACTAAATATTTATAAATTTTAATTACATATAATAACACTTAAAAATAAATAACTTTATACAAGGAAACGCTATTCTATGTAAATGACATGTCTGGAGTAAAGTTCCAATTATCATTTGTCAAGACACATCTCACTTGTTTGACGTACTATCTCCATATTAACAATTCCAAGGCAACCTATTTTAAATTTAATGCTGTATAAATTAGGGTTGGAATTCGGTTTTTTGTATGTAAATCAACATCGTACAAAAGACCTCTCCATGTGACGTCACCGGACACGTTCTGAATATCCAGAGCTGCGCGTGCGTCACTTTTACGTCACGACTCATTTCTATCGACTTTCTATATTGTTCAGGTCGATGGCACTATTGAAGAATGTATATATTAAGATAGTGTCATATATACGAATTTCATTATCACTCTCATATAAGAATTTTAAAAATATTGTAATA
This sequence comes from Mechanitis mazaeus, assembly GCA_959347395.1. Lineage (NCBI taxonomy): Eukaryota > Metazoa > Arthropoda > Insecta > Lepidoptera > Nymphalidae > Mechanitis > Mechanitis mazaeus. The sequence goes on from OY365744.1 coordinate 23,886,948, forward strand.
ATTTATTTTTAACTCTGTTTGTACTCTTGTACTCTTGGCTTTATTTTTCTCTCCCTTACGTATGCTTCCAAGATATCATACAGCTTCCGGATTCCTGCTATACTAACCTACCTTAACATTCTTTAATCCATGACTAACCATTAATTCTTACTTCAATATATTAATTTAATATATGTAAATTAAATATAGATCAGTCACGTATGGCAACGTGTGCAATACGTGCCTTTAAAGAAATTCTTGTACTGTTTTGTACGAAATTGAAATCAGTTTTTTTAAATATAGTTATTTATTAAGACCAAATGTTAAGTTATTTTTATCATAATTTTGTAGTCTTGTTAAAAATTTTAATATATACATATGAAAAATAAAGAACGTTATATACATACGAATCAAAATCTGTATATTAAATGTTGTTAAGAAAAGTACAGAATAAAAAAAAACTTACTATTTCTCTGTTTATTTATTCTTTGTTGTTTTCCCTGTAATGCACAAAAACTATCTAGTACTTATAGCATATAAGCATACCTTCTTCTATTCTATCGTAATATCCAAATATATAAAAACAATAAAATTATAATTGTAAGAATTAAAAAAAACATGATGGTGGATTACGTCAAAAGGAACGTCGAGGAGTTGAAGTCACAAGCAATAGTTAATGCCTACTATATAGCAGTTAAATGTAACTTATTATAAGTAAAATATTTCTTTGGTTGCTGTTTATATGCTCTCTTTAATTAATACCAAAAACCACAAGGTTTTTCCATTCCACTAAATCTTAAAATGTTTCTTTTCCCTGACATCATCTTGTCAAAAGATTATAAACCGCAAACAAAAAAACAACCTAAGGCATCTCTACACGAGCGCATAATTAAACACAATTTGATATTTATCTTAATAATAATATTTATATACACTCGTATCAAATAGAATGAAAATAAATATCAAGATAAAGTCACATTTATTAAACTCATTCTACTTATATGATGAAACATCTGATACAATCTGGAGCTGCAAAGTTTAAGTTTTGCCAATAGCCTTAATGTGCTCATAAACATTGGTTAGCGCTTCCTGCGAAAGTAGCTTACAAAAAACTAATATTTTAAAATATATTCTTAAATATAAAATTATCTTCTTTAAATAAAAACTATTTTTGACGGATTAAAACTTGCGTATAATTTGGTTACATTTTTATTTTAACCCGACGTTTCGAATGCTTTGCAGCAATCGTGTTCACGGGTAGACGAGATGTGTGTTTATTTCAATAAAACTATTTTACGGATATAACTCGCGTTTATTATTACATTTTTAAATTTAACCCGACGTTTCGAATGCTTTGCAGCAACCGTGTTCGCGGTAAGACGAGACGATGGTGTCTCCATCATTTAAAAATATATTAATAAACGCGAGTTATATCCGTAAAATAGTTTTATTGAAATGTGTAGTACTCGTGTAAATCTTAGAAAACATTATTTGTGTTTATCTTCTTTAGTTTGAAATGGTTAATTTAATCATCAGCTTATATCTTCAACCCCAAAGTTTTTATCAATGGCAGTAACGAGCGTGTCCACACCGCTCCAATTAGCTGGTATAATCAACAAAACCCACCAAAACGAGATAAAAGTTTATGGTTTATTTCCTAAATCGATAATCTTAAATCACCTTCACTGAACCCATAAAATGCAATAAAAATTTAAGAGACAGTTAAATTAAAAGTGCGATCATCTTAAAAAAAATGGCGACGAAATGCCAATAAAATTAAAACTCTTAAGGAAGCCCAATGCCATCAATTAGTGTAATAAATTTAAGTGAATTAAACTTTAGTTCCATTGATGATGCCTCTTTAAGGTGTTAATTCTGTAATGTCTTATTTACATTAGTTGTTACAATATACTTTAATTCATAATGGAGTATTTATAAAAGAATAACAAGCGTAATGTAGCTTATCATGTCTGTATAGTAATTTGTTAGATTCAGTTACCGAGTTACTCATGAAAGAAAACCAACAATCTAACTCTAGCGGTTTTGGTTATATGTTGAGAGTATCAGTTAAAATATTGTTGTATATATGTACGTTATACACTACACTCTTAATATATTTTTTTTTTTATTCTTGATGCATATTAAATTTATTTTGATGTTTCATGCCTTTCATAAAGCATAAAAAACAAGAATTAAATAATAATTTTAAAACAATTTATATTATTATTAAATATTATATATAATTATCGGTCTGTCGTTACCTTTATTCTATCCTCGAAAAGTTAGACACATTAGGATACTCGAAACGAACGTAAACACACACGTAGGATATTCGAAAAACAATAATTTTAAAATCTTCATAGAGTTACGCAACTCATCGAACTTGATAAAATAATCAAAGAAAGCATAAACTAATTAACATAATTTCTAATACAAGAATATCAAGTTTTTTAAATAAATGTTATAATGTGATTATGATAAACTTAAGTGACTGACAATTTCTTGATTATGTAATATTTATTAGAAATTTAATACAACAATGTTCTTGAATGTCTTGAAGTTAATACTTTGATGGTAATAAATTTTTATTGGAAGTTCAAAGTTCCTTTAACAATATTAATTTTTATAACTATTATAAAAATGTATTATTAGGAAACATTAAAAATAAAATATTACACGCTATATTTGAAACATTTCATGTATTTTTATGTATAGTTATGTTATAGTTTATATATATATGGATAGAGGTTTAAATTTTACTAATATTAATAATGTACCTAATTTATATAATTTATTCTCCATATAATAAATACAAAAATAGATCATGTAACTTACAAAAACAAATAATATTTACTAAACTTAAAATGGTACTAAAACTATGTAACTTAAGTTAAAAAAAGAAGAGTCAGTTAATACAAAAGTCACGCAGGTTACGCTTACGCAAACATTTGCTATCATTTGCGTATCTCGAATGTCGAGTTGTAGAAATGTTCACAGTAATTCTGCCTCCAGCACGCGTCGCTCCACTCCCGCGCAGTGTGAGTGCCGCGCTCATGTCTGACGCCCGCGCTCGAAGCGTCTGCTGTTACCAAAATGTGCAAATATTTGTGATTCTAAAATGTCGTTGAACCCCCTTCTTGACACAAAGGGGACGTTATTAATTGTGAAGTAACACTTGCAATAATGCCGGAGTGTCCTGATTCTTTTACTTTTACGATACCCATTATCAGCTATACCATGGATGCGGATAATACCAGCAATAACGCTGAGAGGCCGTTGCCAAAGATAAAGAAGACGTCTCTGCTGACGCCCGTTAAGATTGAAACTCCTGATAGCGGTAGAAGGTTATCAGAACCAGCTAGATATTACATTCCTCCGCAATGTAATAATAGGTTATCACCACGAAGTGCCAGAAAACGTGACACGCGAAGAAACTCTAAATCGACTGTGAAAGGAGATTCTCCTTGCAAAGAGACTTTTGGCCCGAAGCCTTGTAGCTGTGAGGATTGTAGATCATCAAGTCCATTACCACCGGGGTATGGTCCTCAAACTCTAAGCCCTGGATATGATCAGATGCAAAGTTCTTTATTGGAGGTGCCGTGGTCCGAGGATTACACTGAGGCGTCCAGTGATGATCTCAGTTCTGAATGGGATTCCGACGTGCCTGAACCTCGGCCTACGCAAAAGGTAATTAACATAACAATAATTATATTTCTGTTTTTAATGGTGAATAAATTAAGCTATTGTTGTAATATATTCAATACTCTTTCACATTATTATATAAATATATATATATATTTATATAATCTCATTGACTTGCAAATATTTTTTGTCGAAACAAAAATGAACAGTCAATTATGTCAAACACACATCTAAAAAAAAAAATTACTCATAATGTCTGTTCGCCACAATTTTAATGCGATTTGTGGAACTAAGTTTTGATTTTATCTCAAGCTGAATATTGTGAATGGGCATAAATAATTATAGAGCAGTTTACAAAAACGTGAACAGTCAGGTTTAATCAGCCGTGATTGGTGGCGAAAAGAAAAAGTAGACTACTAATTAAAAAACCCGCTCGTGTAGTCCAGTTGAGTGATTGAAGTGCCTTATTACTGATATAATAAATATTATTGCCGTATAATCAAATGGTGGCGTTAAGCCCAAATAGAGACTGCATAAAATGTAGATCGTGTTCATTTAAGAGAAATATTTGGTACTTCTACAATTGTTTAGCTCAGCTCTAAGTCTGCATATTTTCGCAGAATTTAATGAATAGTTTTACAATTTCAAATGTTAATAATGATATATAATACTAAATGTATCCTTCATTAGTGTTGCAATTATGTCAGGAATGTTGTTCAATGCTTTAATGTTACCAAGTACCATCACACCCTGAACTCTGTAAGGCATAAACGAGTGTATATTAATATATATTTCAAGTATTAGATTAGCCTTTAACATTATAGCTCTGACGTATTGATTCTTCAAGGTTACTTTTGGTTTTCATTGTTGATTCTATCCTTTTGTTTATCCACAAAAAGATAAAAATAAAATCCAAAAACATTGACAATTACATAACTATATAATGCATTTTTTAAAGCCTGTGTTAATTGCTGTACATTGGCCCAGACTCGTGGTTTAACATCAATATATAATGCGTTAGTGTCAACAAGTCTGCTAGGATTAGTGTTAATTGGTATATATTGGTCCAGACTTGTGGATTAACATTTATATATAATGCTCTAGTTTCACCACATCTCAACAATGTCATGTTTGTTGGTGTACATTGGTCTTTCTGTTTTTACACTAATATATCAACAGGATAGTCTTGTTGATTGCATATTGGCCCAGACTTGATGTTTGACATCACTATGTTCACCACATCTTAGTGATTTGTTGATTGGTGCATATTGGGCCAATCTGGTGACATTACATCAATCGATCACATTGCTTTCACGTTGCAGTGCGTTAACCGTTACCGCCCTCCTAACCTCCTTATATCATTACGACGTCCATTGTTTCATTGATCTGATTTTCTGATCTAACTTTTGAGACGATTTTAATTTTAATCACTTAATGAAACATAAAAGGCCATATTGCTAAATGTTCATTTATGTTCATATTACTAAATTTGTGTGGATTATTCCACACACAAAAATTTAAATGATCTTTGTCACACTTATGTGTAGCTGGTAGAGATCTTTGATTACAGATAAGCTTATCTATTGTATTTTTTTTCCTTATGTAATTTTTGTTTAATCTGGTATATAAATAAAATAGGTATATACTTAAAAAATTATTTGTCGAATTAAGTACTACGTTAATATATCATCTTTAAAAGTCACATTAATTTAAATTCTTCTATCTTAATCAAGAGTTCAAACTTCTTAGGTTTCACTGAAGATTAACGACAAATTACACTGTTTATATTTTCTTATAAGCATTGTTCTGTCTTGGAAATTAGTATTATATACGTTATATATATATATTATACTTTCTTATACTAATCGTCATGTATATAAGTCAAAGGAGAAAACAGCGAAGACTAAATATATTACGACTTTCGAAATACATTAATAAATAATATATCTTAAAAGAAAGTTGTAATATTTTTAATTGTTATCTAAAAACAATGGTCTGAATTGCAGAAAATAAGTTATTTAATATATATTTTTTACGATTTTATCGATTAATGTTTTTATGTATTTGCGTCAGAGAGAGTCGCTCAGGCCTTCGAACTCGTTGAACTTATTGTTAACTAGCTTTTGTTCGAATGTTTGTTTTTTATATATTTTTACCTTGCTATTTAATTACATTCATTAATAAAGTTTTAAGTTAATAATCTTTAATTGCTAGTAAGTGTGATATGTAATCAATACTACATATTAACTAATTAAAATGTAAAAGGTCACATGAATCAATTTACAAGGCAATTTAATAAGTACTGTATTTAAACAATAGTAGTACATTAAGGTTATTTAAATATAAGTAATAAAAAAAATATTATTTTATTTCATTTCAAATATAATTGAGTTAAATATAAACGAAAGTCTCATAAAGAATATAATAAAGATCCTAAATTCTGGGTTTTTAATGTAACAGACTTTGACTGTAATTGAAAAAGTTACATATATTTTTTCATCTTATTAATTAATAAAAATATAATAACTTATTAAGAAGCCTGGTACTACTAAGATTATATCAATTCCCTTAATTGTTTTCGATATAAAAGAGACAGAACCAGATCACTAGCGAGTTTTCACAAATAAAATTTATTCAAAACATATATTAAAAGCTTATTATAAACTGTAAATAAAACAAACAGATTTTTATCATCAGGATTTCCTGATCGAAGCGTCTATTGTATGTGATTGAACCCTGACACGCCTCTAGAAGATATTTATAATAACAAATAAACATTAATACATACACAATACTCTAAGAACAGTCAACTCATTCCCACCATGTTTAAGCTGATTTGTTATATATCAAGTAGAATACAGGTAATTGTAAACTTCCTTCAATTATTTTGAAGATTCTCACGTGAAACCCATGTTTCATATGAGGCTTTGGGAGGGAGAGGGGAGGGGGGTCAAAACAAGTGTCATGTTTTTTTAGTTATTTTTATTATGTACTAGTTACCTCTTTAGACGTTGTTTTGTCAAAACATTGTATATTTTGCGATTTTACTCCAGCTGTACTAATTTCCGATTTGAAGGATTTTTTTTGTATGAGTAAACACATATATAACATTTTTTAAGTTCCGTTATTATATTCTTCGGTTGTTTTCATGAGAACAGTAAACCGCACACGTATGAAACCGGGGCAGGTCATTAATGTAACAGTGGAAAAATAAACAAACATTAATATTATACTATATTTTTATATTTCAAAATGTCCTTCAACTTCAAAGTATGTAAAAAGTTATAAAGATATTCTCATATTTTTATTTGTTATCTTAACTTATCTAAATTCCTTAAACATTATATAAATGGAAATTTAATACAATTTGACGAACCTCGTTTCTCGCATCCGACTTCAAATCTTGGAATTAATTAAGTTGCTCGTTATATCGTATTATTCATATTATATATAATTATTACAAGAACTGTTTAATACTGACACATTTGTACAGACATGACGCGCTCACAATTAAATATAAAACCGCAACCTAATGCTTTTTATGATGTCATCATCTGATAATGTTGAGAACAAATTAAAAATGAATGATAATTCAAATCATCAATCATCATTATCGAAATAAATGATTGTTTCATTCAATTACATTCCTGAAATTTATAAATATCATACTTTATATTAATAAATGTCAAAAATATTAGGTTAATAATAATTTAGAGTAATAAAATATTTCATTTACTTTTTACATTCTTGAAAATTATTTAAATAGGTTTTAATATTTTTAACTGTTTAGAATATTAAGTTAATAATAATTTAGAATTATAAATATTTAAAATATATATTTTAGAAATAAATAAATATTTTATCTTTTCATGTAGGCGTTTAACAAATATTTTATTAAGAAATAAAACAGACACTTCTATATTTAACATTAAGACGTCAAAGTTACTCTAAAATTAAACACTTAAATTTTAAGTGCCCGAGTCAGGTGATGTTGTATGATATCTGTATTTTATAGTCAAAAGATTCTTTATTATAAAGGAAAAAGGTTTGTTGCTGTCAACTCTTATCTTGAAGAGATTTTTCTAAGAGGTCAGATGCAGAATATTAATGTCCTCCATTTTGTCCCTAATTATAGAGACAAAAAATAAAAAAAAATAATACAAAAAACTAATAATAAGTAGTAAGTATGTAGTAATAAGACTTTAATTGGAAACAAATTATTACAATTAAACTACAATACATTTAAAATGCATTTATTTTATAACTTATTTCCTTAATTTATACATATAAAGAAAAATAAACGTAAAAGCTACCTATTCTTGGCGCCATTAAGATTAAGTTACTAGTTTTATTAAATGAAGTTCCGCCAGTTCACACCGCGATTCCGCCATGTCCAGAGCTCATGAAGAAGGACCCCGAATTGGTTCGAAACTACTCGGTCAAATTCCGATAGAAATAACGTGATAACAGCTGGATAATAATATTTAATTGTAATTATTTATCACGAATGTTTACATACAAAAAAAAGTTACTAATTTTTTGTGAAATGAGGATAATTGGAAAAAAAAAAGTATATATATATATATATATATATATATATATGTGTGTATAAAATAAAAATGCTGCTCCATGTGCTTTTATGTGTATTCATGTTATTGAGAGGTAAAAAAAAATTTATATGTTCTTCGTCATTTTTTATTAAATCTATTAGTTCGTTTAACCTTTTTTTCTTGTTTTTTTTTGGTCTGTTTTGGTATGTTGTAATTGTGTATTGATTTTGTATTTGCAAAAACTATAACAAAAACTCGAGCTGTTATTTTATAATAAATATTAACAAACTCAATGACCTTATATTTATGTATTTATTGCACAATACAGAAAATAATGTACAAAAGGCGGGCTTAATGCTACCAAGACATTCTCTACCAGCCAACCTTAGATGTGCAGGAGAGGACATGGTAAAGGTGCAAAAAAAAATCTTTCCATGTAATTCTGTATAGATAAATAATAATAAAAACTCTATGTAGTACATGACCATTGTCTATTGATAATTATAACGACATTTTGATAACCTGTGACTCCGTCTGGTGTTAGTGTCACTATGGCCTAATAAAACTGTCTGTACTAATTATTGATTATTTCTTAACTAGGTTTCACTGCACGGCGGGTGGAGCTGAGCGAAGCATTGTTACTGAATGAGTTTCGCATACTTGTAAAATTAGCAGAGGAAATAGTGGCTATAATCTTAAGCTTTATAAGAACTCGCTCGTGCAATTTCAAATCGTTCCACATGTTCAACTCTATGGGACACACTTTGACTATTTAATAAAAAACTACAATCACAAATGTCACCAAAAATCTTCAGGACCTATAAGTCACTGTCCTCGACAATTCTGCTAATTTTCGACATCCTACCATTATTCGTCTAGGAGGAGTAGCATCAGTAGCGAAACACACTTTTGACAAGTAAGAGCTTTGCTTCGCTCAGCTCAATTGTTATGTAATATTTTGTCTTTTTCTTATTAATAATTTTTATAACGTTCAAAAGACGCAGGCGATATTAAGAAATATATAAATTAATAACTTTCACTAATAGGATTTATAGAATACAAATATATATAGTATAAAATAAAAATTTTGATTTGAACCCGCGATATTTTCGATTTGAACCCGCGATATTTTCGATTTTAAACAACACGACAGATCAATTGATAAAGAAACGAGGATGATATCTAAGAAGTTGCAGATTCAAATCCCGATTTTCCATAACTTTATTATGAATATTATATTTGTAGACAATTTAAATATACAAATATATATTTTCAGAAAGATAACAGTAATTAATTCGTAGAATATATATTGAGGTAATAAACATATTTATAATTATTCATACATTTGCCTGAAACTTAATAAATTTTCCGAAGGTAACGTGAAGTCCCGTTTATCATATAAATGTTTTTGTTGGTCATATCAGTTCTTATATTTATAAACATAGGGCTCTGCGTAGATAAAGTAGGGTCCAGAGTCTGTATACAAAAAAATATATTTATATTATTGTAATCGCATTATTTACATTCACAGTCCATATGAGAGCTGTCTTCATTTTATTTTGTAAAACAATGACGCAAGAAAATCCAGAAGTACGTCAGTATCTCTATTTGTTTTATTTTATCATAATTTCATGAACTTTTTTTAAATACAATTAGTAAACAAAGTTAATTAATTCGTACTATAAAAATACGTTTAATTTAATACAAAAAGTAATACCAAAAAATATTTTTAATTCTATGTATTTTTTGTTAATTTTTTTTGGTAACATTTGTATGTCATTTTACGAGCGCAGTTTCGTTGTTAGCAAAAGTTATAATAAAGAATTTAGATTAGATTCAAATGCTCATTAAAAAGCTGTAAGAAATGTGTAATGAAAAACAAAATTTCAATTTACGTAAACATTTTGGCATTTCGTTAATAATGAGTCAGTAAGTGACGCATATTAAACAAACCGAATTAACAATACTCGAGTTCTTGATAAATTTCCGTCGATTTGTAACTCGATAGCGAATGTTAAATATTTTGTTTTTAACCACATACAGTTATTTTAAATTAGATATAAATACCACATGTTTGCTACACCTTATTCAATTTATACCTTGGAATCTATTAATTCAATTGCAGATTTCTGCATTACATTTAATAAAAATATACGTGCACTGAATATTTTTTAGTATATCTCTTAATAAAGTAATTATATATAGTACTTTCAAAGCAAGATAGTATATATATCATACAGGTGGAGTTGTATAATGTAATCTTTGTTTCATAAATGACTTCCATATTTACAATTTCGCAGCTTGTGTTTATAATATCTTTATTACTGTTTCGTGCTGCAGCTCTAATATACTATATTTGTTATCGACTGTAAAAATACATTTTTCCTCATTTAAAATATATATTAATGTGTGTTGTTATATTCCTATTATAATCAATAATGTCTAACAATTATGAAAGCAAGATTTTTTAATTAGAATGATATAAAAAAGGGATTTTTGTTATCTAATAACTATTCGATGATTAGGGTTTTATATTAAAAAAATAAATTTTACTGTCTCAAGCCTAAAGGTCGTGTTATATGACTGTTATTGAAATTTTAATAATGCTCGGATTAAAAGGTTTCGCGACTTAAGATATAATCTTATATTTAAGGTGTGACATTTTAAATGAAGGGTGTGTAAAATTGTATTTTAATTACCGGAGAACTGTAAAACTGTAACTGTATTTAACAAGCAGTTTGTAAGTTTATACTTATTGCTTACTTAAGTATATTGAAAGATTTGCAGTTGTTATTTTATTATGGCAATAATATATTGTTTTAATGTTCGCGGAGTTTAATACAATGTGTTTCCGATAGTTGCAAATTTTCATTGTAAATATCCATGTAATAATAATATATACTTATGGCTGTTCTTTTAAAATACATTTTAGTTATTTTTTTTTTTGTTATTATATTCTTTGTTAAGTATGAACTGTTGGAGGTTAGATTTAGAAGGGTAGAAATAGTAACTAAAGCGCTCCTTTCAGCCTTTTCTTGATATTATTTGTTAGGCAATCATTGTTTTTTAATTTTTTGTCACGGTGGCGCCTGCTATGACTGGGCTGAAGAGTTCAATGCAGTCGCTCTATGATAGTTCCTGAGATAGATTTATATATACCTATATATATACAATCAACAGGTCTAAGAGTACATATGTATGTCAGATTATCTCGTACATATGTGAACATTTTTAAGAAATATTGTTGTTTTTTTCACACCTTAATTCAACTTCTTTATATATCTTTATCTAAAAAGTGAAGTCACTGAGAGAAATACTTTCTTGTATGCAAAGCAATGCAAATGTGCTCATTTTAATTTGTAGTCTCAATATGCGCACGCGCAGTGCGAACCAATATGGCTGCCTCGTAGGTGGTCAATGAATTCATTGTTTACGATTGGGTTAGTCAATTTATATGAAGATTTATTATCTATTATAACATAATTGTAAACAATATATCTATTTGAAATTTTTTTGCTATGGTATTAATAATTTTTGTATTGATTGATGTGTATGTGAGTTCATAATATTTTTCTTTATTGACTATACCTAAAGATTTAATAAACATATTAGCATTGTTAATCTTGTAATTTAAATAATAGACAGTTAAATATTCAACTCCGGATATACTTGAACCCGCGACCTCTGGCAAAACCTTCGTCGTCACTCCGTTATTTGAGCTACCGTGTTACTTAATCAAATCCCCGAGGTCAAGCGTACAGGTATTCTCCTGATGATGATTTTTTTTTATTATTATTAATTGAAAATTTACTATAATTAATATTAAGATAAAATCTGTGGTAAAAATAAATAAAACTATTTTAAATTGTAATAATTTTGTGTTCTTTTTATGATTATTGATATGAAAGAAAATATGTTTCTTTTAATATAATCTTATTCAAATATGTCGTCAGGGTTGTGGTGAGGGGTCAGTGTAGTATCTTAATTTGTTTATAAATAGTAATAAATTTAAAACTAATTTTAATGTCTTCAATGAAATATCTGTTTTAAGTGACGTTATATTATATTTTCAGTGACGTTATATTATAGATAACCTTAATTTGCTCAATTGTTTCTAACAGACCTTTGCTTTCTTAAGATTATTGGTTAAAAACATTACTTCTTATAAAAGTATATTTAATAAACTACGAAAATAATGAAATAATTATCACACTACCTTTAGTTCATTTTATCCTTGTTTTCCCAAGGTTCGCATGCGTTTAGTAGAATTGAAGTTTTTTTACATTTATCTTCTTGAATTAAAAGAAATAGGTTTAAAGCATTTAGATTGGCGTAATTAGGATTACTGGTGAATAAATGAGGTGAATGACCTTAAGTGTTGGGTGAATTTAATAAATATTTACGCTCAATTAATAAAAATATCTAAGATAAAAAATATATTATTATAAATTAATAATTGAAAGTATAATATTATATGTAACATTGGTAGTTATAAAGGTTTTAGAGGAGACAATCTTTTAGAGGAACTAAAATAAATTTAAATTTTTCATATGACTTTTTTTGTATTTTTTTTTCTTTTTGGGTGTTATCTACTTCTTAACAGCAATAGCTATTTTCGTAACAGTAAGGAGATTACAAAAACCACCAAACAAACGTTTGAAGAACATTACGGTAACGATTGTACTTAAAACTCATGATACGCCTCTGACGTCACAAGTAACCTTCTGACGTCACAAACAATGAAGTAAGCTATCATAGTATTATGTCTAATGATGGTTAGTGACAGGCGTAATTACCTCATAATTGTGGGTTTAGCTTGAAACATAAGTTTATTTAGTTACTAATTCTTTTGGTTTGTCCTAGTAATTTTTTGAGACATTCCCCTTATCTGTTACATCGTAACTTTGCTTATTATACACATTGGTTCAAAAATGCGATCATATTCATATTTTCTTATTTTTGTCGAGGTTTTGTTAAAAATATCCAATTTATCATGATCATACTGTGTTAATTCTATTTCTATAGGTTCTATCTCAATGTGGATTGGTCTCATCGGTGCTACTTTCAAACTTCATATCATATCACCGCCATCATCGAATTTTTTATCCATTCTCATCAAGCCTCAAATCCATCTCAACATTAACATTTCACCAGCATGTCTTTCTATATCTTTACTAACTCCCTACTAACTAACTAACTCTATCATATGACTACCTATTAGTTCCACAAAATCTATATTGAAAAAATGTATACCATTTATTATTATCATGTTCAAAATACTTTTTTGTTGTTTAGAATGTATGTACATTTATTTTTCTTATCATTTTATATAATTTATTATCATAACATATACTAATTAACGTCCGACCAAATGTCCTTTAAAATAACGTGGGTTGTATCTTGGATAGCAACTCAACATTTTTTGAAGAAAAAAACGTGAAATAACTACAAAATCCAATAAAAAAACGATTGACTGTTTTCTATAAATAAGATTCAAATTCGTTCATCAATAGTATTGTTGAAATTATTTATTTAGATGAATAATTTGTTCTTGATGGTAATAATTTTTTAATTATTATTATTAAAACAATTTATTAAAACTTGTTCTTTAAAAGTTGAAATTATTTTAATAATTAATTGACAGTCAACAATAACATGTACTTCAATTCTCTAAAATTATTCAGGTGTACTCAAATTCCATGTGTAATCACTCATAAGTGAATAATGTACAATAACATAAAATAAAAACCTGACCTATTCACACTTAAATAGAGCATTAGTGTAATAGTAATACTTAGTGTACAAAAAATATTTTTCCATGCAACATATACTTGAAACATAAAAATTAAATAGAATTAATGTATAACATAAACATGGTTATATGTTTAAAATTTCAAACATTAACTTCTGTTTTCGCATAATTAATGCATAATTTTAAACTGCAAAGTTATAACAAAAATGTTAGTCTCGTTCTCATATAGGCTATATATAAGAGCATCGAAGAGAGCATCGATATAGCTCAATTGGTCGATCATCGGAACGGTTTCCAAGAGGTCGTGGATACGAATCCTGCTAATAATGATACATTTTTTATTTTATATTCATTTACAATAAGCTTAACATGGCTTTACATGTTTATTTGGTAGTGTTATAATATCAGTAACATATAATACTAACCTTTCTGTATAACCAGTTATGTGACAGACGGAGATAGTTAAAAATATCTAACGCAAAAGGCGTAAACCTAGAAATGGCAATCAGTTACAAAAACTAGCTTGAGATTGATCTACAATCATATATAATTTGTAATTTAATTATGATATTTTGCACTAAAAAATCATAAGGAACACTTTATTAAACCTGAATTTGAGTAAAGTATCAGTTTTTTTATACTTTTAAGAGGCTTGTGATCGATTTGACATAACCGGTTTGACAGTGGCGCAGGCGCACCGCTTTGATGCAATCTTGATAAACTTTACTTTGATATTTGCAGGAATATGTTTTTTTATATTGAATACATTTATGATTTAAATTGAAAATACGTAAAATCATTGGAAATATTTTAATTTTATAGAAGAAGAGTCTATCGCAGACGTATTAAAAAAACACGTTTTTTAAAGTTTCAATAAAAATAAAATCTAACACTAAAATGATATATAGTTGAACTTCGTCAAATTTTTCTTATATAATTAAAAAATATTTTTTTTTCGGAACTATACTATTATTAACTAATACATTTATTTGTTTTTCAAAAAAATCTAAACAAAATCTTAAAAACAGAAAATTATACATGAATAAGAAGAACATTCAGACCAAAATAGACGTTCCATTTAACGCAATAAGTGATAATTGAGTTAATTTGGAGACAAAACAAATATATTTTCATCTCTACCCCCTTTGTTTTAGCAGCTATATGTAAAGTTAGTAATTTTTAAACAAAAAATATTTCCATTGGCTTTGAAATGTGTCGCCAGCTTCATTGACGTCACAATGGCCTAGTTTACAAAACTAATATCAACTCAGTAGTACAAATAAACGGCGGCAAATATTTAACAAAATATAGGGCTTATAAATAATATAGCAGCCAGAATCATTTTGATCCTTTGAATCTTCATTAAAAGTAATATAATATAAATATTTAAATATAGTTACAATTTCAAATTTTTGGTATTTTGATGTGTATTTCCAAAAAAAAAAAAACGATAGCTTTAAAGAAAACCCAAGTAAATTTTATTCAAATCAGAAACTCCACATTTTTTATTCATTAATAATAATGTTATAGTTTTAAATTAAATTTTTAACTAAGGCTCTGTTTTTAATGTAGTGTTATTGGATAGTTTTTTTCTGTTTGTTATGGGTCGATGCGCATGAGTTGTTTCCAATGGATGTCTGTGAACACGATTACGTCAAACGTATTTAAAAAAATTCCATATGAAAAAAAATATTGAAATTTGGTTTTTATTTTTATTTATTAAGATTTTTATTTTTTTACAGGTAATAGTGGCTATAGCTTAAAAGGAATTTGACAGAATTAAAAATAAATAAACATTAACAACTCTATAAGAGAGTTTTACTTTTTCTTTATATTTATATAAATATGTATTTTACAAAATTCAAATATCTGCGTTGTTTTTGATGGAACTTTTGAGACTATATAAGCTTTAAACTATGTCGTTTTTAGACAAGTTATATTACATCGCTCTTTTACCTCTTTTCAGGTATTTAATATTAATATTATTTAAGAAACAAAAGATTACAGTTTCAGAGCTAATTAATAACTTAAAAGGTTCAAGTTGGCCTAAATGTCATCATTGTCAAAACACACCTAAATGTTATGCTTATTCCATCTAAATTAGGTAAATTATTTAAATAGACCGGCTCGCCCAGCTTCAACAAGACTTTATTATAATATCATTGATTCTATTTACGTAAGAAAATACTTGCTAATATCTATCGTTTTTATGTTTAATGGTGTTATATTTTGCATTACCTACTTTTAAGAGAAATCTTGTTTTGGAAGAATGCATATAATGAATAAAATGTCATGAGAATTTTGCGCGTAATGGAATACGAGAACTTAGTTCAGAATATATAAATTATTATTTTTACTCAACTCAACTAAACGTTTACAAAAATAACTGCACACGCACATTTTCCTTTTTTTTATTGTAAATTATATTATATTTTATTTTTGTATTACATTATATTTATTAAGTGTAAAAATTATACATTTTATAAAGTTTCCTTTAAAATAACGTTTTTATTAATTTTTTTGTTATTTTATATAATTTTGTTATTTTGAAATAGTTATACTAGTGAACGGGTGCTTCTAAAAAAAATAACCCTGCTGAGTTTTTTGTGTTGTGTTGTTTGTTTGTTTGTTTTTGTTTCTTCTCAGTTTTCATTCCTCGTCGCCTTAACTTTTAAGTTGAAGAGTATCCAGAACAACTTATTTCGATAAGTATAATATCAAAATTGGCTTCTTTGTCTCTTTAAATTGACGTCCACAAGTGATCAAAGTAGACGAGATATATATAAATAAAATTTCCACAACACTATATACATATGTGTGTAAAACAAATAAATACACATGACGTCTGACCCATTTCACACATTAACCATCCCCAGATCACTGAGCAGTCACGGCTCAGCCTCGTGGTATTCCTAAATGTTTTATTGCACCACCCACTGTTGACCCCAGTTACCATCAATGATGTCATCTTCAATCACATCAATTGATTTGATAAAAGATCATTGTATTATGGCTGTACCCGACTTGTTTAATTTGTCTTTGTAAACAAAACTATTCATTTGAAACATATTTATAAATATTTTTGTATGTAATTTTGTGATCCATGATTACTATTAAATATAATTATCCGACTGTTCTCACGTTATTTCTATCGGAATTTGCCCGACTAGTGTGAATCTCCTTCGGGGTCCTTATTCATGAGCTCTGGGCATGGCGAAATCGCGGCGTGAACTGCGTTTGGCTGCTCAAGGGTATGCCTTGACGGTGGTGCGGGCGGGGGGAGGATGTAATGTCCTCTTCAGAGGTGCAGGTCTTTGTTACTCGCCTACGTAACGTATGGGGTACAAACTGAACTCACTGTGTCTCTTTTGTGAAGTACCCAATACTTTTTCTTAAATCTTCATATATAATATGGTCTAAAACACACATATATTTGATATATTTTCCATCATAGATCTGTCTATAGATAACTTCTGTCACCTGTCCTCTACTGGGATGTCAATAGTCAATGGTACAGCTACGTCTAACGGTTATCAATCAAGTAAATAAAACGACATATTATATGCTATTTAATAAAGAACTGATAGCAATAATAAATTATTGTCAGCCCAGTAAGGAGCTGTGTTCATTAAATTATAATGTCTGCATATATTCCCGTATGACTGTCGATAAGTTTTTTAAATCAACATTCCTTTTAAATCTTTTTAATACATAATAAATAAATGAAAAAACTTTGTATCTATTTTGAAGAATAGATACTGAAGAACGTGAGATGTAGTATATTAAATCTTTTAAAAATAAATAGTCAAAAGTTATATTGAGAAATGAAAAATTATATCTTATATATTATTGTATATATAAATGTATATATGTAAAATACATTTTTATTGCGTATCTTTAAGTCAAGGTCATTTATTTAATTTTTTGTCAATGATAGAATAAAACAAAATAAATATTTTATTTTTATTAGAATAAAAAATTTCAAACATCAATAGCTATAGAAGGTAATGATATTATATTATTATATTTATATACTTTTTGTTGATATCCTCATATTTACTAGGTCCGCCACTGCGCACGGCTGCACGGAGCATTGTTGCTGAATGATTTTCGTATACTTATAAAGTTAGCAGAGTAAATAGTGGGTATAATCTTAAACCTAATAAAAACTCGAGCGTTCAATTTCAAAACGTTCCACATGTTAACTCTATGGGACATACTTCGACCATTTACTACATAGACCATAAACTACAATCACCAAAAAATTTCAGGACCTATAAGTCACTGTCCTCAACAACTCTGCTAATTTTCGACATCCTACCAATACTCGTCTAGGAGGAGTAGCATTAGTAACGAAACAAACTTTTGACCAGTAAGAGCTTCGCTTCACTCAGCTCAATTAAAACTTTGATTACACAATACAAAATGCGTTTAAAATATAAACAAAACGTTTATAGGTTTGTATAAAATTTAATATGAAATAAAATTGAATTCTTTTATTGAAATAGGTTTATAAAAACATTTTTGCATAGTCAAAACCAAGTAAAGGAAAGGAAGGAAAGAGTGGGCTTGTTCTTTGTTCTTTTTATAGCAAAACTTAAAGACGTACAATAAAGTTGAAATATCCTGACGAAGGCCTCATTCATATTATTATACAGTCCATTATGATCTAAATATTCGGACATATAATATCCATTAGCACATAAATATATACATTTTTTGTTTCCATATATCTCATAGAAAGATTTTAATATTCACCAAATAAAACGATAATCGATACTTTAACAATAAATTAAACATTAATTAATTAGTTTTTAATATTTTTAAATAAATTTAATTTGTTTTTGTGTTGACTCTACCTTGACTTGATTTGTTTTTCTATTGCTTGATGTCTTGATGACGGTGACGATTTTGTTAGATCAATATTAAATATATGAGATATAGTTAACAATTACTTAAAGCAGTATAAAACTATTACTTTAGAAGCAATTTTATATATATTAAGAATCATATTTAAATCAATACATATAAAATGAAACCCCCCTCCGTTTGTCTGTCAAAAAAACTACACATTGGATTTTGTTTTTACCAATAGATAGTCCGCGTCTGTCTGTCTGTTTACGCATTAAAGTCAAAAACTACAGAATGGATTTTGATACGGTTTTCATATTAGATAATGTTACCTAAGAGAGCGTTTAGTTTAAAGTGAATTAACTCAAATATAATAATTATTGTAAAGAAATAAAGAAATCTTGGATATACATAAACAAATAATATGTAAATTAGGATTATCCTAAGTAGAAATAACTTACTTTTTTCATAACAAAAAGGGTCCATGATCCATGTTGACGAATCTAAAAAAGCTCTTATTCTGTAAAATAGGTTACTTATAGAATATCAGTATATTTAACTAAAAAAAAAACTAATTATAAACATGATTGCAGTATTTATTCCACGATATTAATTTAGCTTCAAATTCAATTTTACTTTCAAACACACAAAAATATCTAATGGCCTATATACATATATTAACATAATGAAGACAGACATACCTAACTTATTTTTTAAGGATAGTGTTTATACCGTGTTTTTTCTCGCTTGATATCCGTAAATGGTCATTGGTTGGTTACACGTAATTGAGGTTTCCGAGTACATTCACCTCATTACCAAGTCTTAGGATTCTTGTGATAAATATTTACATAGATAATCAACATTGATTAGCAATTCAATATCTCTTTCATACATACGTGAATTATGATAGGTGTGAAAGAGTCCGCTAATTTATTCCTAATGCTCGCAATACGTATCTTTACTTTTATATTACCCTGGTATGTTCTTTGATTACCTAATACGAGATCATATATATATGTATTTGTATGAATTTGGTTGGTCCGTTAATATAAAATTATAATGACGTTTAAAAACTGTATATATAATATAAATATATGTTAAAAAAAGTTTTTGAGACATACAAGATATACATACATTCAAATGCATGATGGAAAGACGTTTTCCTATTACAAATTGACAATCACTACACAATGACCTTATCATGACCTTTGTTTTTCGGGGTAGAGACGTTTCGAGGTGAAGTTGTGTTTCAATTATATATATTAACTAAATGTTTGTCCCAGTTTCACCGGATGATTGGTGTTATTTATTTTATAACTCCAAATAGTCCATAGTCTTCTTTGTAAACCTGCCTATCAAAATTAGTGAGAAAATTACAAATCCATTTATTAGTATATAAGATTAACACGTTTAAACAAACAAACTTTTCCGTTTTCTCTTTACTAAATATAATAGTAGGATGGGGATAGTTACCCTTTTGTCTGCATGTGTGGAGTTGGTGCCAAAGTTGGTTCCAATATTGGTTCAAATATACACCATTGGACTGGATACCAACGACTTTTGACTAATAAGGTCGAATCTTTGGGCTGGCGGCCAATAAAAATTGAACGAAGCTCTCTATATGAAACTTTTCTGCATCCTTTGTGCAAGCCTCAATCAAAGGCGGTATATCCAAAATTTTCAAATTTTGCATACTGATAGATATCATTCTGGTGGTGGTTTAAAAAAATAAAAATAATGAAAGACAAAAAATTGTATGATGTGTCTAATCTTGAAAAATAATTGAGGACAGAATGTGTCGAAATTTTGTAAATGTAACTTCGGTGCTGTTTGCACCATGCTTCGCTCAACATTCTAAGACATACCGAGATTTTGCGAACGCAGCGAGTCAAAATTGAGGTCTGGTTTGCGTTCCTAGTAATACTTTTTATAATTACCAAAAAGATTCTCAGTTACTGAAAGCCAAGGAGAGCTGTGAGCGGAGTGTAATACTAATAGTATAGATTATTATATAGAACTATAAAAGCGTTAACGGGTGAAGCACCATCACATTCCTGGTTCAAAAAGATATATTTTGTAAAAAGTATCTAGGATTGGTCAGGACACCTAAAAACTTAAAGATAGTCGATAAAAACTCCGAAAATCGGGTAATTACAATTAGGATTTTGAAAAATTCCACTTTTCTAAATATAGGATATGATTATTTTCTATTTTATATACAACTCATATTTCCTAAATAATGTAGGTGTCATTTTTCTAAATTATTTTGCAAATTAAGCGATGATTTCATTTGTTAGTGACGATGTATTTCTGGAAACAAACTCGCTGTGTTAAATTGATAAATTAACTCTAACGGGTTTTATAGCACAGAATGTTCCAGACCTTAATTAAATATATCATTGTGGCTGCAAGGTCTCGTTCCTGGAATAAATAGTGGGCAAGGTAAAACTGTATTTTTAGTTTCTTTGTTAATAACGATTTTAATATAATTTTGGGAGCGATAAAGGCTGTTTTAGGGCTGGCTCTACCAAGTCACCACTCCTATATAACATTGGTGTGAAGTACTCATACGCTGAGCGACCCTTCCATCCCCTCGCTGTTCTAGCTTTCTTATTTCTTTACTCCTCCACCTTTCTTCATCTTCATTCTTTACTTATCCCTGAACACCACGTGAACAGTTTGCTGCATATCATAAAAAATGTTAATAATCTATATATGTTTCAAAAGAAATTAATGACTTTATAATTAAGTAGGATTCTGTAATAATTTCAATCAGCAGCTTATAGAAATGATAATGATTAGTTTACAAAATTAAATGGTATTTTCCTGATAAACTATTTTGCATCTTAAGGTTGCATTGTTTTCTGAGTAATTATTAGTTTATTCCTAATATTTGCGACAAGAACTTGAGTTCACGCCGCGATTCCGCCGTGTCCTAAACTCATGAATAAGGACCTCAAATGGAATAGAAACCGGTTGGGGATATTGCGATAGTTTTTACGTGACTTCAGCCATATAATAATATATAACACGGTTCACGGATCACGAAATTTTACATACTTGTGTAAGATGTGTATTTTTTCGTTTTAATATTGAATCGTTAGAACTTATGTTATATAATGCCTTTTCTATATACTTATCTTCTCATGTAATATTTATAAGACATATAAATATATCCTTTATTTTAATGAGTAATGATTAAAATAATAATGTCTTTCCCGTAATAAAATAATAATTTAATATATATTATTGTCTTTTTGTTAAGTTGCAGATTCATCTAGACATTGCGTCATAAATACTCTTCACATAATATACTAACACAAATCAAAATATCATATCAACCTTTATTACATAAAACATATATTTCCATACCATTTGTTTCCGGATACCTATGAAATTTAAAAATTTTATCTCTCTATCACACTCACTGTTAGCAAATATGCGTGACAAGGACGAAATATACTTGCGTAGGCATATTGTATCTGTCGAATATTGTTAAAGCAAATAAAATAATAAATCTTGTAATAAATATTACACCTGCTCACAAATTGATTGAATTATATTCTTGCGTCATAAAAACGCATTAATTGAATTTCAATGACCGGATTAATTGTTTTTCATTTAAAATGGAAAGCAATGAATCATTGTAAATGTTGATTTTAAATGTAATATAACTGTTGGTCGGTCAACATTCATTTGTATGATTTCATTCATTTATTCATTCATTTCGTTTAATCATCGTCATCAGTACGTATTTTTAATCATTGAATCAATATTCATTTATTGTTAATAATATTAAAATGTCGTTTAGGAAACAAGTTTTAACGACTTCATTATGTTATTCTATAGAGATCGGCTTAAATCATTTTTTTTTGCTGAAAATTTTTTTTTTGCCTGTTGATGATATGTCACTTAAGTATGGTTTTATTGTTCTTATGTTACTTTGAATTGAATAACAGTTTCAAAAAATCTGTCGTATAATTTAACAATTATTAATTCTTTATAAAAAATAGCAAAATACATGTTTTTTGTTGTTAGTTTATTTTTTTTTGGCCATTGACGTGTTAATTTGTATATATTTATTATATTGTATTTATTTACATATTATAAATATAAATATTTTTTTTATTAATATTACGCATGGGTAATACAAAAATACAAAAACAAAAGAAAACAATAGCAGATATTTATTTTAAATTAAAATATATATGTTGTTGGTTCTTATTATTTTATTGCGTAATAGTACGTAGGAAAACGTCATTTAGTAGTCATGTTTAATTAGCTTTTATATTACTACTTTGAAAAGTGTACTTTGAGTTACTTTTTTTTATTTTGAGGGTGAAAGAAATAGTTTTGATACATCAGACAGCCGCTTTAAAGTTAATTTTCCATCCCTCGGTTTCGGGAGTTAGCCTAATCTTCTTTGCACTTATTTTTTCTGAAGAGTCAAAAGCTTTACAAGACCGTAAAATCACATATGCATATACATATATGCATATATATATTCACACTCTTTATGAAAAAATTACTCTTGGAATTTGAATGGATAAAATTCGTTTTATTTCGTAGACTTCATTTCGTAGATTGGCTGATGACGTCATTGTGTAACTATAGATGACTAAACTTTAATTGATGTAACAAAAAAGTATAAAATAACTTTTCCTATCAGTTATAGTAGAGCGTTTCATTAAAATTTCCTTATCAGGTACATTACTTTAATGATAGCTTATCGTTAGGTTTTTTTAAAAAGAATAAAAATAAAATTCAACATTTAAATTAAATTAATTTTTTTAAAGGCCGGGTTTGCAATTTAAATTTTACTAGAAACAATGATACTTCACGTCGGATTGTATGTGGTGGTTCTAGTTTCTTGCAAATTATTTATTAAATATTTTGAAGTTTATGAAACAGTGATCACAATTAAAAATACTAGGCTGAATTTGTTGTATGGTTCCTTTCAGCCTTAGCTTTAAGTTAGAGAGTGTCTCAAAAGAGGGACTTATTTATTATAAGAATGGTGACAAAATAAGCCTTTCTGTTCCATTTGACGTACAGATTTAAGATGGAAAAGAATTAAATAAAATTGCAAAACATGCAAGTAAAATCCAAAGTAAACTTACTTTGTTTTAATTTTTTATTGTATCTCTGAAAGATGGACAATCATAATAATCGGTAAATATTTTTTGTAAATGGTAAATTGTGGTAGTCATATTATTATTCACTCTATTAATGCAACTCATCCGTTTCTTCCTCGTATAAAGTAATTATAAAACTAATTAAGTATTATTAGTATATTTTTGTTACAGAGAATATTTATAATATCGAAAATTATTTTTAACCATTTGTAGATTTTTTTTTAAATTTAATTTATTTTTTCGAGCAACAGCATATTTAAGTGTCATATAAATTTATAGAGGTAATCAAGTATAGTAATAAAATATTGATTACGTAAAAACATTAAATTCTTATTTTAGCGCCTTTTTAAGTCAAGTACCCATACTCTTAAAGTCGCGGAAGAACGTGATGACGAATTTATATTTATTAGTTAAAGGTATTGTGACGGCGGTATCCTTTCCCGCGAATTACAGCACGTTATTACACGGGTCGATCCGGAATTCCACCAATCAGACATTTTTAGCAGGTCGCATTATATTGACGTCATATTGGTCGTTGCGCCTAACTGAGTCAGTGCCACAGATAATATACGTTTATATTTGCGATGTAGCGCTTTAGTAACTCAGTGTATCATAGAGGGTTGGATCTAGTGCACATTTGGCGCCAAATTTGAATTTCGAATAAACAACTCGTACGTCATTTCAGTGAATTGTTTGTGAATGTTGTTGAAGTGAATTTTTCTATTACTATCATGTATTCTGCTGATATTTGTTTTAACATTAAGGATTTTATGGATGTTGTGTATTGTGCTTATGTTTTAAATACGAAAAAGGTTGGTGGTTTTTGACTTCTATAATATTTTTGAAGAACTATGTATGTTGTAAGAGAATATATTTTAAGTTAATTTTAAAAGTTATAGATAAGCCATTTATATGTAATATATTATATTGGCTCGTGCGTCAATAGGCGACAAAGCCATGATGCAGATTTAGTATTTTCCGCTTTTTGTCCTCGTTGCAAAAAAGGGCCTTCGTCACTGTATTCAGGGCCAGGAGATTTCATACTATTTATATTCTAATTGTGAAAATAAGGTATTCATACTTTTTCTTTTATTTTATTTTTTTGTCACAAATTATTCTGGATGCACTAACTGTAAGCCTTGAGTCAATAACGAGGTGATACGAGACACGTAACTTATAATATACACATTACTTTTAATTTGTTCTAAGTGATACATAAATTAGTCATTAGTGGGTAACATTAATTTCTATTACAACGTTAAATAATATTGTTTAGAGTATTATGACAAAAAAACCTTTTAAGTATATAATATTGTTATATTTGAAACATAAGAAAAACTAATCTTACATATTCCAATATTAAAATGATTTTTTATCTATTCTAGCAATCGGAAAGGTGGAGGAAGCTGCGGAATATAGTACAATGGACGCCGTTCTTCCAAACCTACAAGAAACAGAGGTATCCCTGGGTACAGCTGGCTGGACACCAGGGCAACTTTAAAGCTGGACCTGACCAAGGAACCATTTTGAAGAAGTTGAGCCCGCAAGAGGAGAGATGCTTCCAGGTAATAATTAGAACTAACAAACAGTATCACTAGATGGTTGGTACAGAGAGAACGAGAGAGAAGATGAAAAGATACATTAAAAGGTTCTAGTTTTGTCTTATTCTTTCTCTGTGTTTCAAATTTAACTTATTTTTATTTTAATGAGAGCTACGGAATCAAGACATTAGTCTGATAATTTTTCCCAATGCTTATAATTAAGAACCTGGTTTTGGTGACTATACCATGGTTGCGTTTATTTGGTAATTCAGTCAATTATTTTGTCAACTAATTCAAAAGTGAAATATAAATATTAATTTTAGTGTAACCATTTAATAACTATTCTTATTGTACATACGAGTAAAGTAAAATTACAGTAATTTACTTAAATATCTATAGTTTAAATAGTAATGGTGATACTATCTTCTAGTTACATAATATTATTTTGTAAATCCCATTTTCTAACCGCAGTGGGCTATTTGGTTACCATTCAAACGTAAGTGATATATTTTTTTATATCAATAAAAAATTATGACATTAAGAAAAAAAAATTTAAAAGTATAATAAAAACTTCTTGCATTTATTTTTACATATTTTTTTGTTTCAAATGGCCCCAAAAAATAAATTTTAATTGAGATATAGCTTTATAATTACTAAATGTTATCCTATACTTACGTATGAATCGTAAAAAATATATGAATATTTATAATAGTCATTAATTAAGTACTTTTTAAGAAAATACATTAATTTTAAATTAAAAACATATTTTATACAAGTCTAAGAAAAAACGAAGTTCATATATTTTTTCTTCACAAAATTATAGTTATATTAATTGTATTATTTTATTATTTAAAAACACAAAATTATGATAGTTTTTGTCAATACCAAGTATTAATGTAATATACGTCAAATGTTACAAATATTAGGTTATTCCCAGTAATTTAGTAATAGTTTAGTTACAACGTATGGGAGATTTACTGAAGGTGTTAATTTTCCCGTTTGCGTAGATATATTTCCTCTTACAAATAATTCATATAAATTAATATATATAGTAATTAACTATGTTAAAAAGTCTGTGAGGACTGTATTATAAAATATAGTGCTTATATTTCCCTAATATGTATATACTTCATTATATATATTTTATTAAACTAGACTCTATATCTAGATTTAAATAAAGAGATAAAAAGAAATAGATGCGCTGTATACATTTTTAAATAAAATATAATTAAGATCTTCATAACTGTACCTAGTATAAAAGTATCTTAGGTCCATATCTAATACCAATAGGTTCCGTAGAGATGTTGTATTGTGATTTATATAACACGTGTCACAACAAGTAATTATTGGTTAAACTACTTGTTAATTCCACAAGTTTTTGATAAATATTCACTGTTTACTTATTGATAACTTTGAGTTTCTTTTCCTTATAAGATCAAAGTGTTAAGAGCGGTGTCTACTATTGTTATTATAAGAGGGAAGAAGAGAGAATGGGAGGGCAACTCTTTGTATTCTGCTTTAGTTTCCTATTCGATAAAAAAATACAAATTTTACCAAAGTGCTATATCAAACAATATTTAAAAACGAATTAAGTATTAGTTTGTATAAATTAAATGAATTAGAGAAAACCAGTTTGATTTACGTTAGTGCTCTTTTCTAATTAACTCATTTATAATTGTGACGTAAACGTCGATTTCAAAATTTTATAAATACAGCTCTTATCGTTAATGTTTAAATTTCGTAATCAGACAACTGTTTCATTACAGGGCTTTTAAACATTTGCGTCAGCAATTAGTCAAATTTCATCACTAATTTCAATAAATTGTCGTAGTATATTGATAAAATAATAAAAATATTTTTTATCGAATATATATGTACTAAAATTTTTGGGTACTTCAAGTCAAATAACCAAAATAATGTCAGAGGTGTTGAATCTTTAAAATTTGTTATAATTATTTTAATTATTTCAAGTCGAGGAATCCCCTTCCAATGAGATTTAAATATCTCAAAGACAACTGATTTAAAATATGTATTTAATACTGAATGTGTATATAAATAAATAAAATTAGCGTGGAATATGTAACATTACATCAGTTCATTGAAATTAACATACAGATTATTAAATTCATTACTTAGTATTTTAAAGATTTTTGAAATAAATGGTTAATAAGTCATAGTAAATTATAATGTACCAAAATCTATTATTAATAATATAATGTAATTGATTTGTTTGTTTATTGAAATATCTATTGTTTCAGCTGTTAATGAAAGACATTCTACGACCCTTTGTTCCTGAATACAAAGGACAAGTGACCTGCGAGGACGATGAATGTATCCTTTTTCAAAAAAAAAAAAATAAAAAATAAAATAGGCATTAGAATTTAATATTACTGCTTATATTTAAAGTTCACCAACACGGTCAGAACTCGAACCTGCAACTTTTAGAATTCCGTAACCGTAACTCTACCAAATAAGCATGTTGGTACTCTTTTTAGAAGAAAAATAATATATGTCAATAACTTTTCCGGGACGTATTGGTTCCCTTGCATATATTTTATCATCTGGACAAGAAAATTATATAATTTTTTGCTGATACAACTTAAAAAATCTACAAATAGGAAATGCCAACAACATTTTTTCAAATTTTATATTCAATTACATTATTGTACATTTTTAACAAGATGTGTTTTTAATCATTTTAAAAGCAATATATTTCCAATCACCACATAACAGTATACTTACAATTACAAGACCTCCTAAGTGACTTCGATTGTCCGTGCGTCATGGACTGCAAAGTCGGAGTACGGACGTACTTAGAGGAGGAACTGGCTAAGGCCAAAGAAAAAACTAAACTAAGAAAAGTAAGTTTTTAACATTTATTAATTTATAAGATTTTTAGTTCAGTTTTTGTATTTGTTTAAAATAAACTATAGCGCCATTTATCATATTCTAATGATACAGCATCCAATTATATATATATCTTATTTTGACCTTAATCTTTAGTCTCTGGTTTTAGATTATATATTATTATTATATGTGCTAGGAAGCGTATTAAACGTCATAGGGTCGCGTGTGTTTGAGGGCAAGTGAGATAACGATTATTATGTCTTTAGTTTTATTTTCCTCCTTTATAATTTATCTTCTAATACAAATGACCTCTGCTAATAAATAGCACTAAACCCCGATCTCAAAATAGAAACTATTTATTGTTATTAACAATGTAATTATAAATAACTTAAAAACGTCAAAGCGTCAAATTAAAAACAAAACAACATGGTTTTTATGTGTTAATTATATAAAAGATAATATAATTTTAAATATAAAAAAATCATTATTAGTAAAAATTTATTTAATTTTAAATTTTTTAATCTATTCCAGGACATGTATGAGAAAATGATCCAAATAGATCCAAAAGCACCAACAGAGGAAGAGCACAGGAGTAAGGGAGTCACAAAACCGAGATATATGATCTGGAGAGAAACTATCAGTTCGACTTCCACCTTGGGATTCAGGATAGAAGGTGTCAAGAAAGCTGATGGTACCAGTTCCAAAGACTTCAAAACGGCCAAAACGAGGGATCAAATTGTGGAAGCTTTTAAAGATTTTGCGAATAACTCCAATGTCGTGGTAAGTTTTATACCAAAAAATTTATTATCTTTACAGTATTGTCAAAAAATTATTGACTTTTCATCATTAACTCAGGGACTATGACAAATGATTGTATAATCTTTTATAATCCTCTGCCTTCCATAAGTCCAAAGAATGTCTATCCAAAGTATGACAAAGACAGACAGAAATATACTTTTATACATTGGGTTTTTCGAACTTGATAGACTAAAAATTGTGGTATTATTATTACAGCCTAAATATCTCGAACGACTAAAGAGCATTCGGGCAACTCTTCTGGAATCCAACTTCTTCAGAACTCACGAACTCATAGGCAGTTCTCTGCTCTTCGTTCATGATAAAAGAAAAGCTTCTATCTGGATGATAGATTTTGCGAAAACAGTTCCAGTGCCAGAAAATATAAACATAGACCATAACTCCGCTTGGAAGGTCGGCAACCATGAAGATGGCTACCTCATCGGCATCAACAACTTAATATCAATCTTTGAATCCCTTATCAAAGATGATAACGGAAACATCGATCAGTGCTATTCAAACTTAAGTTTAGATAAAAATGTGAGAAGAGACAGTTTAGCCACTTGAGAGTTTGTTTCTTACGGTGATTTTCTCCGTAACTTGGCTTTGAACGTTGCAGTGATGCATCTGAACGAGAGACGATGTACTATTGTATATATTGACGATATCATTGTAAATAATGATTGTATTAAACCAATTTGTATTATTAAGTTGATGAAAATACTCACGATGTAGTCGGATAGGACTAATGATGGACATTGTAACGATGACGTAATAGGATTAGTTATTGAACATAAATACTTTGTTAGGGGTTTATTAATGAACTATGAACAAATTAATGAACAAACGCAAAAGCCTGTGAATATATATATTAATGTGTTTGTGTTTTTATTACAATTTATAAATAATGATAACGAATTCTTTACCGAAATAAGGTATTGTATTCTGTGTAAAAAGAAATCTCATCAGACTTGTTTTTTTATAATGTGACTTATTAATGATAAAAATAATGAAACCTTCAAGGTATTTGAAACTGAAAGTATGTAAGAAAATACAAAAGATATTTGGGTTTTAAAAAAAGATAAGAACACTTATTATAAATATTTATTTGTTATTGTAAGTACACTATATTAGTGTAAAGACTAGATAAAATAGTGCTTAGAAATATCTTATTTTTCATGTTTGAAGATACTAAATAAAATGTATCATATTTATATGTGTTTGTATTTTTATTTGACCTAAACTTATGTATATGAGAAAAGTCGCCTTTTTCTATTATAAATATATCACAAACTTTATTGATATCATTGTATTAAAATATCAAAATGCAATTTCATTAAAACTAAAATCTCACTTTTAATACTATAAAGGCACTCAAAAATAAAATTTTGATATTAATTATTATATTATGTACATTATGGCAATAAACAAGAATATAAATAAATTACTTTTATCTTATAATAATGGAATGATTTTTAGTATACAACTAGATTATAATTAACAATATTGATTGGTTGGACGGCTTATTTTATAATAATAAATTAAATACCTAAATCTATTAATTGCACTAAGGTTTGTCTTTCTGATTATCTATGACAATATCCGTAAGACTATTTCGACGAGAACTATCCTCAGAAGTTGAACCACTCTCCTTACGCATACGTGAAAAAAGTCTAGGCACTGGTGCTAACCCAGACCTGCTGCTGTCAACAGGCGCTGGTGAATATCTTCTAGTTCGTGGTGCTTGAACTTCAGCGTTCTCAGTGTAAGGTGGTGGAGGCTGCATCAGCATAGTCATACGATTTTCTCTTTGCGCCGCTGCAGTTATTTGCAATTCTGCACCAGCTACAACTGTGGCTAATGTAGGAGTAAATTGTGGAGCTGCAGCGCGAACTGAAATTCTTCTCCTTCTAGGGCCAGATATTTCTTCAGATTCTCCTCTAATCGGTAGTGGAGGTAAATTAAAATCGGGTCTTGTTGAACCACGTCTTCTTGGAGAAGCAAATATTTCGTCTGATCCTGTCTCAGAAGGACCTGCCTTATTTACTGTGTCTAAAACTGCCAATGCACGTAACAAATCAGCAACACTTGTATTCTCTAAAACCTCTACTTGTTCTGACTCGGGTAAGTTTGTTAAATTGACATCTGGATCAAAAAGACTTGGACGGCCGTGCCTTGTTCTATTTCTGTAATTATCTAGTTCACTTGAGAACAAACTACTACGACCACCTTCAGTAGATTGTCTGTAATTCTGAATATCACCAGCAAAACAACTGCTACGTCCCTTTTTGGTTTGGTTTTGATATTGCTTTACGCTAGTTTCGAGATCACTAGTGCAATTTTCTGGCGTACTAACTTTTCTGCTTTTGCCAAATGAAGGAAACAAACTTTTCCGACCCTGGCGTGTTTTTTCTTTATAGTTAACTAGTTCATCTGAACTTTCTGGCATAGTATCATCATCGCTTTGACGAGATTTACCAAATGTAGGGAATAAACTAAGACGACCTTTTCGAGTTCGATTTTTGTAGTTACTTGCTTCATCTTCGTCCACTGTATCATCATCATTGCTCATGTGGTCATGAAAATCAAAAGTCGGGAAAATACTATGTCGTCCTCTTCTCGTATTTTCTTTATAACGATTAGTGTCTTCTTCTGGATCACTAAAATCAAACGTAGGAAATATACTGTGCCTACCTGATCTAGTTTTTTCTTCATATGCTTTAGCAGCAGACACATGTTCATTTTCATCTTCACTAAAATCGAACGACGGGAAAATACTATGTCTTTTTGGTTTTTGTTGATACGCGGCAGCAGCAGCTTTATTTTCGTCTTCAGAAAAATCATAAATAGGAAAAATACTATGTCCGCGGATTTTATTCTTATCTTTGTTCGTATCTGAATCACTTTTATGTTCATCTCTGGAAAAGATGCTTCCTATTTCTTTTTCCTTAATATTTTCTTGGCTTATTTGATTGCTACTTAACCTTCCTTTCATAATATCTTTCATGTGCTCTGTTGGACTTTCACTTGAGCTAGGCTTTCTAAAAAGTCTAGAAAATAAGCTTCTTGAGTGTGATTTTCCATCATTTGGTTGTACATTGGCTGGCAATGACAGTTTTCCACTCCGTACGTTCGCTTCTTTTCTATATTTTTCTGCAGTGTCACCATTAGTCCATGTAAAGTCATGGTCTAGTTTGGACACTGAATCTTTACGGTAATTCGGAACTGCCACACTTAACGCACGGGTTCTCATAGGCGTACTGGGCAAATAATCTTGGCCAATACTAAATAATGGTGGCCTTTCGCTTGCTAAAATATGGTCGTCGTCAAAAATGTGTATACCTCTATCTTGATTTTGTTGTTCAAAACCTCCAAGAACATTGACCACTCTTGCTAGTAACTCAACTGGTTTTACAATAGCCGAAGCCGTAAAGGTTTTTTCTTTATCAATTCCAAGTAAATCTGTGTCTGATTGGATACGAAGCATATCTTTGGCGCTTAATTGTATATTCTCAGAATTTGCCCGTTTTCTTTTAACAATTGGATCTCTTGGTTCTATGTCAAAAGTTAAGATAGGGCAACTTGAACTTCTGTACATATGAGGTGCGGCTTCTACGTATATTGGCTGAAACAAAAAATAAATAAATAACTAACTTGAGACCATCCAGTTTTATTATTAGGTACTACTTTACATAAATAGTTATTTTATTATACTTATTATATTATGCCTGAAATCATGTAATTATTGCTAGTAATAATAATATATAGGAAACACTACTCACTTTGAATTTCAGTAGGTTGGCTTCGTTTATGATCTTTCTGATAACCGCTATATCTCTTGTAAATCCTTGCAATATTTTGCTTTGTGTTGATTTCACCTGATTTGCAAATTTCTGTTCTAAACGATGAATTCGTTCTGATCTCATACCACTTGTAATAAACCCAAGAAGCATCACAATGTACCCAAGACCAAATGTTATCCAAATAATCAAAAAGATTTGGTATGATAGAAAATATCCAGACTTAAATCCGTTATTAACAGTTCCTGTAAAACAATTTTCGATATAATTTATAATCATCTTATTGTGTAAAATTATTTATAATATTAAATGCATACCTGCCACTAAATCTCCAAAACCTATAGTGGTTAAAGTAACGAAGGCATAATAAATACCAGCGACGTAATCCCATCCTTCAAAGACGACAAAAATGCAGGCAGGCAAAAATATGAAGAATAAGAAGCCAGGCACTAAGTATAGGAAGATTTGTCCAAGCATGCCAAAGTTATGGAAGAAATAGTCCAGCTTATCAGCACGTTTTTCATTTCTACGTTTATATTTGCGATAAACTGAAATCAACTGAAAGATATTTAATGAAACTATGTTAATAAAAATATAACAATAAATTTAATATTATTAGGATTACGGAAAAGAAGCCTAATAAAACTCCCCTCCATCGATACAACATTGACAAATTATAGATTGCTGGTAATATTAATGTCAACAGCGACACTGTGGTACACTTACTAGGGCGAAGAGTAAAAAATGTAGTTTCGAGTCATGCTCATATCATTGAAGCTTTAATTTTAAATTCATTTAAAATCTTAACTTAACAGGACTAATTACATTAAGCTTACTTAAAATTTTGTGTTTATTTTTAAATATTTCATTATGTTAACATATTTAAAGAAAAAAATATACTTTTTTTATTATTTAAATACAGGGTTAAGTTAATCAAGTTTTCGGGTTATAAAAAAAGTAGAATATGTAGAAATGAAAATCATTAAAATTGAATTATTAAAATATGATAATGTTTATGGAAGCAAAAATTATTAAATGTCCAAGTACAAAATGTTACTAATATCCATATATACCTGGAGTCCGAAATATTCACCGAGATTGGCCAGTAAGATACCGTTGATGGGGATACCAAACAATCCATAGAATATCATTAGAATCCTCGAGAGGTGGGTTGTAGGAGCCAAATTGCCATACCCTGTCGACATATAATATATATTAAAATACTTTAATTAGAATAATTAAAAAAATATATATTAAATCTAAAATAAAAATGAGCTATCTCATTCAAGTGTTTTTAACAGTTGGATTGTATTAAATCATACATAAAAATAAATCAACATTAAATTTTTATTTCATAGTTTAAAGAAATGCTCTTTATGCCTTTCAAACCTTTCAAATTTCATAGTCTTACCAATTGTACTGACAACAGTGTAAGAGAAAAAGAAAGAGTGGTAGAAGTCCCACTTGAATGGTGGCTCGGCATCTTCTGTAGTGTAGTTGAACATCGACTTGCCACAGTATTCCGATAATTTACGCAGTATATTGTCCTGCTTCCCAGGATCATTTGGAATGTAGTTTTCGTAAAGGAGATCTAAAACAAATTATTAACTTCTTAACTAATATAAATTTAAACTACAGTTTCTAGTCAGAATAATGTGCCTTACAACAACGCTTAAATATTCAGAAAAAATATTTAGTATAAATTAATTATGACATATGTTTTCTTAAAAGTATTAAAAGGTTTCTGCTTTTGATATAAATATCATCAAAATATGTTTTAATTTATAGGTATAGTATTCATAGGTAAAGTATCTTTATTATCAAGTATTTTATGAGATGTAATCCTGACCACAATGGCGCGGTTGTAATATGCGTAAGCGCATCGAATTTAATGAAATCATAAAACGATTTATGGGATTGGTGAACCACTTAGTATTGTATAAAAATCATTATAGGTATTTAATTATAAATATAAATTATATATATTTTTTAGTAGTTTTTGTTATTGTATTCTGATAGGATTATTGTGACAGTGTCCTAAAAGGTATTAACAAAGTATTTAGTAATTACTAAATCACGACTTGGTAATATAAACACGTTAATAAGGTGCCTAATAATATTTAATGTAACAATTTTATGATTTTTTTTGTTGTTTTTTCTGTCCATTTATATGTTGGATATTTAAAAAATAAACACAATGTCATTGAATCTTTAATTGTCATATTAAATGTAGACCAGTTGAGTGTTTTTTAATTTTCTAAAATACGTGTTTCTGTATTTTACTTACGCGTAAAGTAAAAATGAACTAAAACTTTATACTAATAAAAAAGGTTATTAAATAAAACCTGATTGCATTATTTTCTGCTTGCCCACGTTTGAGTTAAAATCTTTTTGACAAATTATATTATAATTTGACATAAATAATATTTACATATGAATGTATTTAACTTAACTAGTTGTTTTTTATTTATATCTTTTCCACTTTGAATCAATACCAGTGATCATTTGTATACGTCAAAGGGACGTGACAGAAGTGCTTGTTTTAACACTATACTTATCGAAATTAATCCTTCTGTTGAGACACGCAAGCTTAAAGCTAAGGTTTAAGAACCACACAGCATCCTTAGTCTGGTATTTTGTATTGTATCACAAACGTCAAAATATTTAATAACCAATTTGCGAAAAACTAGAACCACCTCAATGAACCCGACGTGAAGTCAGTAAAAGTAAAATTAGTAAAATAATTATTGTAAAACTTAGCGTAAAACACAAACAGTCATCGCAAGAAGCACTCGGTCACGAGTGTAACGCAAGGATCGGCCATCACTGCCCTCACCATTTGTGAGGGAGGACAACCCGGCCGCAACCTTACTTCAAGTAATGACTTCTTAGAGAGCGGCTGTTATGTAGCCAAGCTCTTAACAACAACAACGTCAATCAAACTGAGTAAACCAGTTATTGGCTAAAATACAATTCAATCCTAAGCCGTGCGTTGTAAATGTAATCCTCTTCAATTTCCCTTTAATGTATAATTTTAAAATTTTATTTTTTTATTGTAAAACAAAAACAATTAACCTTAAAAGAATTAATTATTTTATGGAGCCTAGTAGCGGGCATAGAAAATTTATTTTTATTTCTAATGTTTATTTGATGTAAATTGTTATTTTTCTTGAGTTTATTAATGTTTTTATGATCATAAATTAATTTTTCATAAATATATTGATTATATAATGTTACAAATTTAAATTCATTGAATTTATTTTTTAACGATTCTCTTGACTTTATGTTATAAATTTCCTGAACAACCCTTTTTGCAGTACAATTATTGTGTCAATATTACTCCATAATAGTATGCGGTATGACATGATACTGTGGAAATAACTAAAGAAAACTAATCTAGCCGTTTCAACATTCGTTAATCGGCGTATATTTTGAACCACGTATACAGCAGAACTAAATCTATTAGATAAACCGCAAACATGAGAACCCCATTGTAGTCTTACATTTAAGGTAATATACAAGAAAACAGTAGAATTGATTAAATCAGATTCCTCATTATTTAATTGTTTATTTTTGTAATATTTTGGACGTTTTGTAAAGAAAATTTTGGTTTATTTTCTTTGGAAAGAATTAAAATTTTAAATCTGTGTTTTAAAAATGTCTGTACCGAAAAATTATCATATGGACCGTTAGTTTTTGAGAGATGCGAATGAATATAACTATCAAAAATGTGTATCGAAATCCGAAAATATACTTATCAGTACTATATGTATGCTGAATTCGTATTGTCTATTAAACTTATTCATAATAATGCAATGATTTATCAATAATTTTGAAGGAATAATTTCTATAGAAGTTTTTATTTTCTAGAAAAAACTATTTATATATTTACTTCAAATATTTGCATAGCTTCAAATCGAGCTTCCTTTTTTTAAAGTACGGAAGTAATTAGTGGTTTTGATACTGGAGAACCTATTGAAATATATATTGAAATATATATTGAACCTATAGTGCTGTAGAGGAGCGGTACTACCATTATTGACGTCTGATTTAAATCACATAGATATATAGTAGCTTTACTATTGACATTCAATTGAGCGTTTACAATACGAAGGTCGAAGTCACTGTCAAGACCTGGAGTACGGTGATAATTTGAGAATCTAATCAAGTAGCACATATGTCGTCTTTCACTGGAACGTACTTAGCCCTTGATAACTTCTTTGTTATTTTATTTATCTTTTATAATCAAGTATGTTAACCTTATATCTACAAGTGGCTTCTGTAATTGAAGCTAATAAGTGTTGAGATTACATTTACACTTCTAACAAGCGACGAAACTTGTTTTTAGGTAGATTCAATAATTTCATGTTATTTCTTCGCTTTTTATCTTATTAAAAGACAGAAGAAAAGAGATTACGATTGTAATTAAGAGAAAGTTTGTTATCTTATTAAGATATTACTTAAAAATTTCGCTTAGCGCTGAGCACGGCTCTTTGTAATTAAGTAGAGTTAAAAATGTTGTTTCAATTTGTTTGTAAGTGAACAAAATTTATTTCTTTTTCGACTTGTACTATCATTATTACCGTTAGTTTAACAAAATATGACATTTAATAAAAAAAAAATTCAATATTCGAATCCTTATAATAATAAGAAATTCCTAAATAATAATAAGAAAACCCTAGTATGTAGTTAAATAGATTGTTTTTAGTGTGGGCAAACGAACATACGGGTCACCTGATAAGAAGTGTTCAGCGCCGCCCAGATCTCTTGTAGGTATCAGTAGATGCGCAAAAGTATTTTACTTACTTATTTACATATTTACTAATATATTATAATTAGTCTTTGAAATTTGCGACATAAGTGTATATAAGACGTTAGTGTGATCGTGATTTCTTTCGAATTAACATAATTTATCTCATATTAGCACATGATATACGATTTTCAATCGTCCAGTGGCCTTAACTTTCGGTAAAATAAAACGCAAAGTGATAAATCCCTGAAAATGTTTACAAGATATTTGTTATGTTTGAAGAAAATGTACGTAATATTGGTTGCAGAATACTGGTCATAATTTTTTAGTTACGTATTATTGGGCATACTTACATGCATAGATATATTTATGTTCAAAAGTGTGTTTCGTTACTAATGCTACTCCTCCTAGACGAGTAATGGGAGGATGTCGAATATTGGCCGAGTTATTGAGGACAGTGACTTATGAGTCCGGAAGTATTTTGGTGACGTTTGTGAGTTTTTTATTAAATGGTCAAAGTGTGTCCCATAGAGTTAACATGTGAAACATTTTAAAATCGCACGTGTGAGTTCTTATTAGGTTTAACATTATAGCCACTATATCCTCTGCTAATTTTACAAGTATGGGAAACTTATTAAGTAACAATGCTTTGCTTCACCTAGCTTCATCTGCCGTGCCCCGGTTCAGACCTAGTATATATATATATATATATATATGTTTGTATGTGTATTATACGTACGTATAAGCTCTAATTAATTTCTAAGTTCGTTGTCACGACGCTGACGGAGGCCGATAATGTTTGTCTGTCTCATTGTCATTCAGTTTGCAGTTATTATGCCTTTACAATGCTCTGCTTCTTTGATTTTTAAATGAAATTTATAAATATTGATAGTATTTTTTTTAAGTTATCCGTAAGGAAATACCTTCAAATGAAGTAGCAATTCATATATGAATGAAATATAGTCATTTTCCTCATAATTTGTATGTTAGATTTTTTTATATTCTGCCCAAAACATGTGGGTCTTTTTACGCGTTCATTAACGAATTGAAATTTATATATCTAATTTACCCAGTTGTAAGTTTAAATACAAATGCGAAGTAAAGGAAAAACTAAATAACTATATATAAATTTAATTTGTATTTTCTCTAATTAATGATAATTACCCATTTTCGATTTTCCTACCATTTAATTGACTTAATAATCACTGAGGAAAAATTATATTTCCGTAAATAAATCAAAGATTCAGTGAACATTTAGTGCGGGGAGGTTGTGTCGTCCTCTGAGTTTTCCTTATCTCATACAATTGTAGAATGTTAATGGCAGATATATCCGGGTTCTGTCTGTCCGTTGAGATATGTTTTTGACTAGTTTATGTAAACAAGCAGAGCAAGGTTAAGATTAATAGTATATGAGGTTACAAGATATATTCAACCAAATTTTATTTAACCAAATTATATGTAGATTTATAATTTTTTATATATTTTTTCATTACTTAAATACGTTGTTTGAATTCTTGGCCAAAAATTAATATGATTAAGGATTCAAAAAAAGAGTATCTAAGTTTCTTGTCCCGTCGTTTCAAACTCTTAGTTACGATTTTTGTAAGTGCAACGAAAGTCAATTTGATATAAAAAAGATAATTTTTTCTGATGGTTTAGTGTCAAAAATCACCGCGGGCAATGAATATGATTTATATAAAACTGAAGAAAGTATTTAAGACCGGAATTTAAAAAAGCAGAGACTGGGGTAGAGAAATTTTTCTTGTGCTTCTCTTCTCCCTATTACTCTCAGAAAAGATACTACTAGAAGATACTCCTTCAAAATTAATCTTCCGTAAGAAGGGGATACTTTGGTCGAAAACACAAACGACCACGTGGCGACCACGAAACGTCTGCTAAGACGATGACGATAACAGTTTAGAAGGTTAGAAGATTACACGTGCGTAAGCCAAGCGGTGACGTCAGCGCTGGGGTGTCTCAAATATCTCTCAAACCATCTCTTGTGTTCTGAGGGTAGTACTAAATGCACATCGTACGTCGTCGTATTTAACGAAAAAAAAAAACATGTTGCGTTATATCTGTACCGAGTAGAAGCATTATATTCAT
The DNA here is from genome assembly GCA_959347395.1 of Mechanitis mazaeus. Lineage (NCBI taxonomy): Eukaryota > Metazoa > Arthropoda > Insecta > Lepidoptera > Nymphalidae > Mechanitis > Mechanitis mazaeus. The sequence goes on from OY365744.1 coordinate 23,926,696, forward strand.
ACATTAAAGAAAGTGTCAATAATTGATACTAAAAAATATATGAAAAATGTTTCGTAGTTCATGTTAGAAATAAATAATCCATATTTACCTTCAAAATCACAAAGAAATTCAAGGTTACTTTAATAACTGTGTACTACTTCAGCGTTCGTTAAACTATTTAATAGTATTAAAATAATATCGACTTCTTAAGTAAGGTTATCAAGTCTATACTATGTTTATATTCCTATAAAATGTAGAACCTTCTGGCTATATCATTACAAGCACGCGTAATACTTAGCGCCATAGGATTACATTACAACAATAATATTCATTATATGTTAGTATTTATAGCTTTTCTATTCAACGTTTGATAACAAATACATGTTCCCAGAAAAACAAAATGAGTCTTAGCATTATCTATATGAATTAAAGTTTATTTTTAATTTCTTTTATAGTTTGAAGCTTTGTTTTTTTTTAACTATCATGTTGAAAAGTCCCATCTTTTCATTCTCCAATAATAAAAATCATTCAAACATCCCTGGTTAATACGATTTCTTAATATTTTTTAGTTTAAAAAAAGCGAGAAATTCATCAATAGAACATTACTCAAACCTGCGTTCTCAGTTATTGAACTGAGTTATTTAAATTTCAATAAGCTTATCGCGAAACATGTTAATAAGAAAAAACATTGTAATGTCTTGCTATAATCCTTATTTGGAATCAAATTTCAAAGAAATTCCGATGAGAAACATACCATTTCTACGGTAAAATTTAAAAAATAGTAAATTAGTAGGTCTGTTACTAATAACTATTTTAATTAAGTACTAAAATTAAAAAACATATACATAATTAAATATTAAATATAAAAATATCTCTAGAGTAAATTTCATTATGTACTGCATACAGCTACTGTTCTGTCATTTACTGTTGCAAGAATGGCCTGCTATCAGTGCCTATGGTTTAGGCTGCTTTCCTCATCAATAATAGTTCCTCTCATAATTCCCAGAGAAGATAATCATATTGAGCATCTGCAGTGATCAAAACGAAAAAGACATGTTTTAAAAATGTACCTCAAATTAATCATAATCATCAAAATCTTATAAACCTAAACAAAGACAAGACAAAGAAGCTTGATATTTTCTTAGAATATTCGGCATTTTTGACCCCCAAAATTACAGCCAATGCGATATCTGTAGAAAACACCAAATGCTTCATTATATTGGTTTTAATTAAAAATTTACTGCATTCATTTTTTTCAGTTACCTGTCGGTTTTTTATTTAAAAAATAAACTAATAAAAGGGCTTTTAAAATTGATATTATAATCTATATTCACTGGCTTAACTATATTGTGTTAAAATCAGGGCAAATGCACCGAATGGAGACTTGAACTGTGCTCGCGGTCTTTTCAGATAAGGAGCCCTTTCTGTTGGGGCTGTGGCATTTTGCCGATTGGCCACTCTATTGTTAACTCACTAGCCATATGTCAAAAATATGAATACCATGTCTGTCCATAACTCATTTAAAAATCGATAATAGTTTTATTTAGCTAGTTAGTAAATCAATTATTTGTACTTTATTTTACGAAACGAGTCGGATTGTCCATCTATATCTATGTATCTATAAGTAAATATGGAATTCCGTATATCCTCAAAGCCACTAATAAAATAATTGATATTTTTATAGTATTCTCAAGGTTCGTAATAATTTAATCAAATCGGTTTTGACTTGGAAGGTACGACTTTGTTTCTATACAATTGTCAAAATGTACCGTCACATATATTATCTTTTTTCCTCGTCCCTTTTTGGTTTATTGAACATAAATCTTTATAAATTATAAGCTATATATAAATTACTGTCATATTTTTTTGGCATATTATATAAGTTTTAGGGATTTATAATCTTTATATGTAAGTTTACCTGTGGGATGTCTGTTTGTCCGACTTGAATAATTGAGGATGTATTTACACAATATATTATATATAACTTAGAGTCTGTAATAATAAAAAGGGAAGTTTGAAAGTTGCTCTTGTTATAGAAATTAATAATATGACTAAACGAGTTAAGATAAAAGTGGATTTCTATGTTAGAGGGAGAATAAACAGAGATGGATGAGATGAGATGAGATGATGAGTAAAAATGGAGCTGAGCTAGCGCCAGCAGAGGACAGCAGTAAGAGAAGGAGAGAATGTCATATCGATCAACCCCACCCAGACTGAGTATGAATATTTTTTGTGACGAAGTTATTATTTTATACCTTCACAACATAATATAACATGTTATAGTAATTAATAATTTGGGACAACGCTTCCTAAGGATAAAACAAACCTATTTTAAAAAAAATATATAGAAAGTATTAAGTATGTTTGTGTACATTATTATCGATAGTACTTTTGATACCGATTCTAGTACTATTGATAGCGTACTTAGTAGCAGCTACTGCTAAAGATAAATATCGATATACATTTCATTGAAACCAATTACATGCTGAAAGACAAGATTTACAGAAATGATTCTTAGGGCATGAAGACATTTAGAACAAAACTTCTTATATTACTAAGAAATAATTCTTACTTGTTTTAGAATAATAAGATTTGCACGTTTCTTTGTTTGCTAATGTTGTCATGTCCGTTAGTAATTGACTAATTAGGTGAGTTTGTGTGTCTGTGTGTTTTGTGTTTTGAGGAATGTAACAACATTTGTATCGTCGTTTGTTTTTAATTAGCCTTTTCTTGTGTAAATTTAAAGAACTTTGAAATGTTTAAATTTGAATACCTATTTGTATTAAAGTGAATGCTGATAGGTCTCGGCTTTACATCCTATTCGAATAGATCTTTCCGGGGGTGCTGAAAGTGGATACCATCTTTTCCAATATAATCGAAAGGTGGTGGATCGCACGTCAACTTGGATTTTTGGGGAGGGTGCGTGAAACCGGTCTAAAGAATTTTGCAAAATTTTTTGCAAATACAAGAGAAATTCACCGACCCAAATTATTGGGTATATTTGAGGTTCTGATTTTAGAGTTGAAAATAATAAGCAAAATGAAGAGAAAATAAATAGTATAGTGAGTTAATTCTGCCTTTAATAAGAATAATATATAAATTTAAACAAAGCACGAATCTGTGGAACATAAATAAATCTTCCGTTTGGGAATCGAACCCATAACCTTTGGTGCACTAACCACTAAACCAACATAAAAAGCTTAGGCATAAAATTTAATTAAAAGTACACCTAACATTTTGTAATTAGTTATATTTAGCAAAAAATGTCTGTACTTTCTTTAATGTACCAAATGATTTTATTTAAAGACGCCCGCATACAGATTAAGATGCATCAAATTTTATTACGAACATTGAATTGTTTTCGTTTTGACGTACTTTATTACTGAAACGTTCTGTTTTTGATTTGTAATGTTGTTACATTATTAGTCAATTACAGACTTAATATACATATTTAACTCATTATATGAATATGTTACAGTATTAAAAATAGTAATAAATGTAAACAATTAATCATATTGAGTTAGGTTTTCTGAGATCTCAAAATGCAATAAATTTTAGGTACCAATCATCCTGCTCATACAAAAACGATATATTATTAACGAGGGATCGTCTTAATAATATATCTTTTTGACTTGTTCTCTATTTTTCTAATTAATATAATACCATCTAATTTATATATATTTTTTTTGCGTTTTTTTATTGTTTTAATGTTTTAGTTTATATTAATTACGAATGTTATATCATGACAATACATAGATTTTCTTTTTGTGCTATAAGGGGCAAACGAACAGGGGAGCCACCTGATGGAAAGTGATCATCGCCGCCCATGAGCACTTGCGAGCCCAGACGGGTCTGAAGTGTGTTGCCGGCCTTTTGAAAATTTGTATGCTCGTTTCTTGAAGGTCCCTAAGTCGTATTGGTTCGGAAACACCGCATGAGAAAGCTGATTCCATAAGGTGGTGGTGCGTGGCAAGAAGTGTCTTGTAAAGCGCATTGTGGTTGACTGCCAACTGTCGAGATGGTGCGGGTGGTATTGCAACTTATGAAGTGCAGTGCGGTGGTGGAATTCAACGGCGGGTAATAATCCGAACAGGTCCTCAGAGCACTCCCCATAGTTAAAGCGACAAAAAACGCAAAGAGATGAAACATCTCTTCGCAGGGATAAAGTAACAAGCCGATCAGTAAGAACTGGATCATCAGCCATTCGAATTGCTCGATGTTGTATGCGATCAAATGGAAGAAATTGGTACTGAGGTGCTCCAGCCCAGAGATGAGAGCAGTATTCCAAATGAGGTCGTACTTGCGCCTTGTATTGTAGTTACAAGCGATGGCCACATGTGAAATACCGCTCCGCTCTACGGAGCACGCCAAGTTTTTTCGACGCTAACCTGGCTTTATCTTCCAAATGATCGCGAAATTGAACATCGTTCGAAATGGTGACACCAAGAATACCGATACTAGCTGTGGCATTAAGAGGAGTGCCTTGAAACCGAGCAGACACGACAAAGGGAGACTTTTTAGCGGATAACGCCCAGAATTGTGTCTTCTTGGGGTTAAACTGCACTAAGTTCGCTTGACCCCAGGTCGAAACTTGCTCAAGCAGAGAAAAACTAAAACTAGATATCGACTGGCACAATTTCTCGGGAAACCCATAGGAAGAAAATCTTCGAAAGAAGCGCTTTGTGCCAAACCCGATCAAAGGCTTTCGCTATGTCCAAACTGACTGTTAACGCCTCCCCTTTACAATGTATATGTGCGTCTTGTATTCTTGACAAATATATAGTATTTTCTAATTATTTGTATTGTATTATTTATTGCGTAACAAAATTTCTGACAACTTGTTTTGTATGGCGATGTTATTATTATTGAGTAAGCAATTAAAAATCAACACAAATTATTAATTAACAATATTATGCAGTATTTTTTCTACGCTTTTAAGTTATATATCAAAATAATGAGTGCACTAATGATGGCTCTACGCGTGTGACGTCTTAAATAACGACACAATTATTTTTTTATCGAGTATCGTGGAAAAATAATACAATAGGGATTGAAATGGACACGTCGAAATCACTGTTAACATTACTACTAATCAATTATACAAGGATCAGTTCTGAGTCCAGAGTTTGTTTTTTACAAATATGTAATGGAAATATGATTTGTTTTTTGAAATATTTCTTCACTATATCTTCACAATTAACTTATTACTACACAACTTCACTATTTACTAACTTCACCAATAATTCTTAAATGCTTTATATGACAATTAGCAAACTAACAGCTTTTTAAGAGTGCGATATTCTAACCATTAACTGAGTACGTAATTGTATAATGTAATGACATTAATAAGTAAATACTAATTAACACATATTAACTACTCTGTAACAGGTTACACACTTATAGGAGAACATTTGCTTTACCAATTTTTTATATTTAAAATTTATCATATAATTTGTTTTGTTTATAATTTAATAACATCATATAGCTTCTGTATTTTACACACATAACTTTCCATACATATAACACACACACATTTTACACAAATTTATATAATATATAAATTCAAGCAATTTAGTCACCAGTTCCATTTTTGTACTAACAATCTTCTAACAATATGTTCACGATTTTTCTATAAGAAAGACAGAGACAATTAGATCAATTAGTATGCGTTTCACAATAACAATATAAATTGTAGAAGAGGAAAGAGACATCAGGAAACATTCGAAGACTTTTCCTACACTGGTACTAATCTCATTTAATATTTATTATTGTATTTAATCAAACCGAAAACCATAGATATTTTGTGTGTTTGTCATTAAAAGTTATATAGAGGTATAAAACTCTATCAGGTATAATTTTTAATGAAAGCAACTAAACAATTCTTGATTGTTTTCTATTTTGTGCATAGTTTATACTTTTTTTATGGATGCATTTCTTTAAATAAACGGTTTTTCAACTAACTTTAAGATTAACTATAATTATATTTGAATTATATATGTTATATTAACTGTAACACTTAACGTCCCGTAAGCTCTAGTATATTGAAATGTAATAATGGTATCCATGCAAGAAATAGTAGAAAACAAATTAAAAAAATACAGAAAAATAATATAAGGTTACAAAAGGCAAAAAAATATTTGGTATATAATTAATATACTATAAAATTACTAAACAATATTCGAGCAAATTTGGTTTCGCAAAAAGATAAAAACAGTTTTAGGCTATACTTTAAGAGATGATAGGTGGTGGATTTACGGGACAGGGGATTCCCGAAATTATTAAACTTTGTTAGCAACAGGTTTTTACTGAAACAGCTATCAGGGCAGAAATATAGATAGTTGTAAAAAAAAACCTACCAGTAATATTTGTTATTGCGAAGTAGATTATAATGTATATATTTATCATTGTTTTCTTTTTATTTCTTTAAAGAATTTAATCAATATTACTTTAGTAAACAGCTTAAAGTGACCTTAATTACTATTTGTTTTATAAAATGACCACATTTTTATTATATGTCACATCACTATGTCGACAATCCCTTAAGTGGAAAGATAAACGTGCAATCACTAGTGAAGTGTTGTATTGAAAACTGCATTTATTCACTTATCTGAGTGCAAGGTTACTCCATCAACGGCTAATGTAATAATTTCGCACATGTTATTTATACTAATTAATTATTTAATATATTTATTAAAACAAATATTCGAAAAATTATTTTAATATCAATAAAAGGAGAAAATAAATTCGCGGATCAAAACTAAGACATAATAATAGTGTACTTTAAATGATGTATTCATTGACTCAAGGATGTTATAATAGTTCTCTTTATGGCTGTACTCACTTTGTATCTCAAGTCGTTCTAACTTCTCTTCTGCTCTCTGCGTTAGTTCCACCGGACTCTCTATGTGGTAAAATATGCTGGCACCGACCAATAAATACACAATATGCAGCGCCAGCATGCAGGCCAATTGCTTTTTTGACATCATCTTGAATTACTTTATAAATATAATTTTCTTGTAAATATAGTAGGTTTCACGACGCGCGTGTCACTGCTGATCACAGAATTTCAAATGTCCATATCGTCTTTTTGAAAATCATAACTTTTTCAAACATTCTTCAATCAGAGTGTCCGCGAAAATATTGTATCACCTGTCCGCATTTTGAATTCAAAAACGTCTGCGCGGGGTTCAACCCTGCAGCGATCATTGAAGACGAAACATATACCGGCACCAGCACTTGTAACTATCGTTTTAAATTTAGAAATGTATCGTTTAATTTTCGAAAATATTGATAAATTATGATGACAATTTTCGATTGGACGTTCGACCTGAGCGGTCGATGCGATAGAATGATTTTCCCGGCGCGCGCGCCTAAGAATCGCGTGCCGGCCGCGAATACGTCCTTTTTTTATACGTACAGCTCTAAATGTTTGACTGGCAACTCGCAGTAACTCGTAAAGGATAATATGTAAGGTTATTGCAAACATTAAATATGTAAAGGCGAATACCACTATCGCATTGATAATACTAACGCTCTCAAAAGAAAGATTTCCATTTACGGCAGAAGATTAAAAGGATTCTGTGTCTGATAATAGTCGTGTATGTGAGACGAGTTACATCATTTTTCTCCTGATACCGAAATCTTATTAGCTTAAATTCGTTTGACGTAATAAATTAGTTTCTCAAACTGCCTATTATTTAAAAAAATAAATCATTTGAGAGCTTTAAATTCAAAACTCTCTTCCGTCGAAATTTATTTCATTACGATTTCAGTATAATTTTAAAACTTCAGTAAGTAAGAGTTGAATCAAAAATTTAAAAAAAATATATAATTATTTAACTGAATTTTGAAATCAGGTTTTCAGGTAGAAATTTCATCTTTGAACTTAATATTTAACTAAAATTTTAAAAAGTCAAAAGAAGTCAAACAATAAAAATTATTTAGTGATCAAGTCACTAATTAATTTAATTCCAGCAAAAGTCTTTTAAATTAACTTTTATTTGAAGCGAGAAATACTAGCCGAATAGGAGTCACAAGTTTGTTGGTCGATATATAGGCAGTTTCTATTCATCGTGCATGAGAAACGTGCGTCAACTGTATATTTTATTACGCTCTAAAAGAATTTGCTTACGATTAATAGATGTTTAAGATCCTCTTTATAATTTGTTATAATCGGAACATGATTAATATTGGTCTTAATGTAGCCGTAACACGTTACCAACCACAGTCTTAGATGATGTTGAACGTGTATTTCGTGTTGTTTTAAAAACTAGAATGGTTATGCCAAACAAAAACCCAATTTCTAAATAATAATTATATATAATACTCATATATTTTTTTCTATTAATATGTATATATATTCATATTAATAAGTATTGAGTATCAAAGAGTATTCTACGACATATACTTAATTCTATAGTAATAGTAAGATTTGCGAGTGAAGCATTAAACTCATTATAGTCTCAATAATTATTTCTTAATCATGTATTATCTTATGAAAATAATATAAAAACTAATCCCATCGTATAAATAGTTAAATTTTGTATAAACCCTTGATAAGATAACAGATGAACATGTTATTAAAAACTTTTCTTTTCTGTTTTCATTGTCTGGTGTTTATTTTCGTCATTTTTGGAGGTTTTTTTTGTTTATGTTCATATTATTTCTAAGAAATAATGTTCATATTCGAAAATACTATTTACGAGTTTATTTATTTTTATATTACATATATTTTATTTTAAATAATATTGTAAATGTAGTTTTGTGAGTTGAGCAAAAGTAATATTTACGTCTAAAAATTATTGAGCGTGGAGAGCGAAGCGAGCGAAGCTCTCTATGAGAGTCTCTTTTGCATTCTTTGTGCAAGCATCAAACAAAAACAGTTTATCCGAAAATATCCAAATTTTACACAATAATAGACATCAGTCTGGTAGTTTTAAAAAAAATATTTTTTAAAATATTCGATGTCGTTGAAGAATAATCAAGGAAAAACTAAACTCGCATAGACTTCAATGGGAAAAAAATATGTTAACACATACCGAAAGTTTACGAGCGCAGCGAGCCAGCATTCAGGTTTGGTTCGCGCTCCTAGTTTATAAACAAATAACATAGGGGTCTCAAGAATTTAAAATATTCAAGGATGTCTCTACAGGCCTCATACAGTAAGTAATGAGGGCAAGAAAACATATCTCACGACATTATAACTGTATTATTGAAATGAAAATTTACAACCCATTTTATTAGATCCATTTCGGTGTCAATTTCACCATAAACTTGGATCATCTATAATCTTAATCCTAAATATCTGATAAGACCAAACTAATGCTTGAACTAATTATGAAATATAATCAAACACCTAAAGAAAGAACCAAGGATATCTCAATGTCCGCGTTCAGTTCATTGCTTTTGGTAATTTTTTTGTGATGTTTTTTGTAAAAGATAAAGATTAAAAAATTAATTGAGAGAAAGGTGATTTTTGTTAAGGTCTTTTTCACTAGTACATACTGTTTGGTAGTATTTTTTCGTATTATCTTTTAAGACACATTTTTTTTATTTCCTTGAAGATGGACGTCATTAAGAAATGAGTTAGGTTAGTTACGTTAAGAGTTTTTTTTGTTCTATCAAATACAATATGTACAGTTTTGTATTCAGAAGTATACCCTGTTTATAATTGTATATTTTTGTAGTTATTTTACTATAATTGTTAATTTTTTTTTTCAAATAACTTTAAAAAGTACACAATTCAAACACTTTGTTTATGTTTAATAACTTTTATAAGCTAATAAACCGTAATTATATTTCAGGCATTTTGTCATAATATAGTTAAACTAAATTGTTTTATTTGTTTATGTTGTTATTACTCGGATTTTTCATAAAAAATAAATATTGATAACATTATACTTAATGCTTATTATATTTGGATAAATTAAATTGTTTATATATATCTCGTAATCGTCAGGACATATACGTCATAATATATAAAAATACTGTCTAATAAATGAAATATAAAACTTTTTGTTCTATCTCACTATTAGCATTAATGGCTGTGATCGCCAGGTAGGTAAAGTGAGGTACCTACCTCCAACACCTACCTATTGAATTCTATCCGCCATTCTACCCGTACTCTATATAACTTTTAAGATATTTATATTTCTTTTTAATTTGAGTATTAGTTTTAAAAGTATTAAAGGTATAAATATGGAAGTACCAACATACAAATTGAGTTCAACATGTCACTGCCAACATCTACATATCGCTTGTCTTAAAACACTTTTAAATAAGAATAACATAAAAACCGATATATTTTGAATATATAGATAATTATATTTTTATATAATTAAATGTAAATATGTTAAAACCTTGGTATATAAGAAGATATCAACATTAAATTTAAAATATGAAAAAAATATATTCATTAAGAAATAAAATTAAGAAAATGGAGAATGTAGGAAACCCTTCCCTCAAAGAGGGAAATATATAAACACCAATAATAACAAAATAAATAGACGATTTGGTTTTTATACACTTTAAGGAAAGGGACTTCTTTTCATGAGGAAGAATTGGTCAGACCCATAGTTTTATGAATAGAATAAGGATGCAATGCTAAAAACTTCTCCGGTAGGTGGTGAAAATCCCACCAATTTGATTACTAAGGAGGTTGATGACGTTGGACCTGTAACCGTCCAAAAAAGTTTAAGCTTTAGCCAATCCTAAATAATAGGGATAAAAAGAAGTCAATTAAGAAGAGCATAGAACTGATTCTTCAAATATTTAGGAAATTTATATTTCCAAAATATTTGCTTGCTTGAGAACTATACTGAATGATTATAATATTCAAAGATATGTGTAAGCTTTCATTTGAGATAAGTAAAGTCAAAAACCTTGAAACGCCTTTCGTTCGTCATTCGTCACGTTTGACAAATATTTACTAGTGTGAAGCTAATCTCCGCTATAACATGGCTAAGGCTTAAAGAATTAGCGAGGAAGCCTCTTTGAGAGTCAGGGAACGTCACTCGCATATACTTTGAAGGTTGATGTACTTCAGTTAAGACACTCTAATTTTTCTATTTACTATCATAATTTTCATATTTAGTTAATTAAAAGAGCCTTTGTGCAAGCATTAGCTCAACTAATTTTCATGAAAATGCTGTTAGTGGGATTATTGTTACATTTAACTCACTATATTTTGGGGTCAAATAATGCTTTTTAAATTAAATAGATATATGAGGCTAGTTTTAAAATGGATTGAAATTTGACTAAATTGCTCAAATTCATTTTTTTAAATTTGTATATTGCTCAATATCACTTTTTAAAATATCTATTACACAAAAATTTACGAGGTTTCCAATAACTTTGGGTCTGGAACGGGTTTTCAGTTTGTCTCGTTGACCTAATCACTCTCATTTACTATTTAAAGCACTGCCAGCAAAGCATTTAAATAAAAATAATATAAGAATAATAAAATAATTAATTAATAAATTTTATTGAACGTTTCTATAATACTTTTAAAAGTCAAATCATATCTTCCGTGCATTATCGTGCCTTGTTAATCATAATTCCATTGCAAGAAGCATAGTTTGGCAAAATGTATTTTGAATTTCAATTTTCTATGAAGGTCTATATGCTAAATGACAATCATGTCATTTTAGTTCCGGTTAAAAAGGAAAAAGAAACCATAAATATTAAACGCACATATTCTTTTTGTTTTAACAGTATATCGGAACTTTAACAGAAATATCGAAAAAAAAAACATAAGCTGAATACATATATTATAACATTTCACAAAAATGGGAGTTGTTTTATATAATTAAATTGAGGTTATAAAAACAATAATAAAAATATAGTTTGACGAATGGACAAAAAAATATTATAATAATAGCTAAATATCTTGGACAGAATTGTTTTTATTTGAACCACATATTTAAGAACCATTTAGAAAAACAATCACAAGTTTGTGATGCCACAATCATACATATATTTAGTCAATAATATACATAATAGCACTAAATATATATTTTTATATATATTGACTCTGTTATTATAATGTTAAATAGATTAAATACTAAACATTTTTATTTAATTACCTTTTGAATTAACACTTAATACCCAATAAAATATGAAAGAAAAGAAACTAGTCTAAACCATAAATCAAGATCGCTTTGTTCTAACCAAATCCCAGTTTGGCCTTAATTATAAGGTATTGGGCAATAATAATAAAACTCGCCAAGGTGTATTAGCATCCATAAAGTAATTGACTTTCTTTCTAAATTTTAAAATGACTTTTATACGCGATACTTCAGCGACATCTATTAAAGCTTTTCGAAAGCAATCAAATCAATGTATCGAAAAAGATGCACGTCCGACATGTATAGGTAAAATGAAATAATAATAAATGAAATAATAATGATAATAGTATGATAAAAGAATATATATATTGGAGTCATCTCCATAAACAAAAACTTTCATATGAATAAATATAATAACGATTGTTCAAATAAAACATTCAAAGGAATATGACATACAAAGAAAAAAATACTTAAAATGTTTTATATGTCAAATATAAAACAGTTTTTTTTTATTTTGGTTTTTACACAGATTATTAAAAAACAGTTATAAGTAAAATCAATTAAGGAGTGAGTTTCAAAATTATATTTTTAATGTAATAGAAAACTAAATTTTCACATTATTCTAATATAGTTTATAAATATATAACTATAATTTTTATTATAATATTTGCAATGCTAAAGTTATTAAAAGACATAGCAAAGTTTTATCACTATTTCAAAACGTACTATATTTGACATTTTAACATGCTGTTGCTGACGTTTGACATTTTACACTGGACAGTGACATTTCGAACGTGTGTTCATACTACATCTCAGCTGGATTTTTCGATCACTATTTCAAAATTCTCTAATTTTCTCTCTTAAATAATATTTTAATATCGTAAACCATGGATTACAACAGCAAGCAATTAGCGGAAGACTTATTTCTTCGAGCTCCAGTAGACGCCAGGATAAGGTTTTTTTATATATTTTAAAATATTGCACAATTTTCCTTATTATTATTTATAACAAGCTTAAGATACATTTGAGAATTTTTCTGGTTTATAGAGTTGTTACGATGATATCAAAATATATTTTAGTGAAAGTAAGGTGGTTCAAGTAATAATACAGTATTCTAATAATAATTTGTTATGGCCATTCTGGATATTCAATATTGATAATAAGACAGTTATAGAGTGGTTTGCTCAAGTGCAATATTTTTGTAATAAAAGATAAAGAGTGTTACTCTTTAATATTAATTATCATAATGATAAAAACTCATAGGATTTTCGAGATTAATTCAACAAACCCATTCAGAGCAAATAGAAAAGATATAAACAGTAGTTTTACATGTATTTTTTTATCAACTTCCTATTCTGTATTGAAATAGGAAACCTGTAGAGGAAGAGGAAGAACATCATCCAAAGTTGAAGGTTGAAATGCAAACAATTAGATTGAATCCAGATTCACAAAAGCTGGTTTTAGATACTTTACGCTTTATTCACGGACCTGATTTTAAATTGGACGCTGCTAGTCTATACAAGGTATTTGTATTATCTATTTTGAACAGTATTATCACTTACCATATAATGATATAAATTATAAGGTATTTTAATATTTCTTAAAATGTAATTAATGTCATTGCACACAAAAATATTATTAAAGCAACTGAAACTCCCTCAGCCAAAGAGTGGAATAAAAAGGGGAGGACAACCAATTTAAATAAAATCAATTTCATCCCTAAAATTCTACAGTGAAATGAAGTCAAACCCATTGTTTGTCGACAAAAATCATTCTATATATAAAAAATATTTTATTATTGTAGATTTATCTTAAAAGCCATTTTATCAGATATACTATAATATATTTAAAATAATTAAGTAAAAGATTACCAATTCAAAATATTTGTGATTATTGAAATTTGAAGTAAATTCTACTCTTTTCTAGGATAAAGGAACAAACTTCAGCAAACAATACTGGATAGAGAGAGGTAATCTCATAGTCCGAGGGGGTTGTGATTACTCAATACAACCCACTCCAGATATGAAGACCTCAGAGGTCAGGTTGAGAGAGTTTGCATTGGCTAAGCTTCAAAAGTATGTAATCATATGTACTTGTTGTTCTTGTTACTAAACTTGTGTTTATTTAAGGGTCTTTCAATTTATAAACTAAATAATTTAATTAATATAATAAAAATTTGTTTGTCGACTTTCTTGATCCATGATTATTATATATAATTATTTGGCTGTGAGTACATGTTATTACTATCGGAATTTGCCCGACTTGTTTAATACCGCCATTGTGCCATGCGCAGAACTTTTAAATAAGGGCCCCAAATGAGTTCAACTAGTCAGGAAAATGTCTATAGAAATAACGTGAGCACAACCTGATAAATAATTATACGGCTGATTATATATAAATACAATAATAAAGATTTGTTTCAAATTACATCATTATTAAATCTACATATTTTAAGTATAAGAATAATCAAAAACAATTTTTTGCAATATTATACTTGTTTTGTGATTTTGAAGAATGAAAATATTGAATAATAGACTAATTATATCATTTTGTGTTTATTTTTAGATACTCATTCCTTAAACCCCATTGTGCAGAGGCATTAGAAAATGCAGCAGAAAATGTTGATAAGGCTTTGGAGGTGCTGTTCAAGAAATATTATAATGTAACTCCATTGGAGAATCCAGAAAAATATCCACCAAAATCTGAATTGATTGAAATGAGAAATGATGAGAAAGCAGTACTTGAATCTATATATGAAAGCAGTTTTAATGTTAGAGATACAAATGTCTGGACGGTTGACGTTAAATTGGATTATATAACGAAAATGTATGCTATGGACACAATAAAAAAAAAGAAAGAAAACATAAATTACAATACAAATTTTAAAACAAAAAAGAAAGAATTGTGTAGATTGTTTCTGAACGGTTCCTGTAGATTTGGTGCTAAATGTAAATTTGTTCATGAAGTCAAGGAGGAAGAAAAAGTAGAAGATATTAGTCAAGAAGTAGTATCATATGAATTGGAAATACGGTTTCCTAATGATACCTTCTATCCGTATGAGTCTCCATTGTTATTTATGAAGGTCCAATGTGGTTCTAATTTAATACCTCAAGATACTTGTTTGAAAATAGCGGCCAGGTTGTACGAAGAAGCCAATATGCTGGCCCAAGATGGTATACCGAGTATATACTCATTAGTTGAATTACTTAGAAATGAAGATGATATAGTTAATTTTATTAAATTTGATACTAGACAATTTCCTCAGGCATCGGATGCGTTGTTTCCTCAGTTAATAGAAAATAATAGCAATAATGAAAATAAACCTACCCATTATAAAAAAGGTGTCTCAAGAGAACACAGAGATAATGTTAATTTTGATGAATTAATTAAAGAAAATAATGAAATTGCTAAACGTTATTTAGAAAAAACAGAAAATAATAGATATAATAAAATGATGTCTGCTAGAAGAAAACTGCCAGCGTGGCAGAAGAGAAAAGAAATACTAGAGTCTATGAAGAAGTCCCAGGTTAATGTTCAATAACAAATTATTACCTATTATAAATATCAAAATTTAATATTTTACTTGAATAAAACATAAACTGCTCTTCTTTAATTAAATAATGTTTTGTTAGATAAAATATAAATTCAAATGATATCTTAAAAGATAATCAACTAATTTGGAAAATATAAAAATATGGAGATTAAAACTAGAGATTTGAGACGAAAGCATACTCATTTGGAGTTTTCTCTATTTATATACATTTGTTTTCTACAGTTATTTCTAAAGTAATTTTAAAGTTATTCTATATTATTTTGTATCACATAGATTTATATATAAACTTTTATTTTCAGGTAATAGTAATAAGTGGTGAGACTGGTTGCGGTAAAAGTACACAAGTACCTCAATATATATTAGATAATTGGTTAGAAAACTATCAGAAGGGACGGGAGCATGTAGAGATAGTGTGTACTCAGCCGAGGAGGATATCTGCTATTGGAGTGGCAGATAGAGTCGCGGAAGAGAGAGTTGAAAAAACAGGACAAGTTGTTGGTTATCAGGTACAGGATATAAAATGTTATTAATAATAAAAGTCAAGATTGTAAAGTGAAGTAATGGATTTTTAATTTTTTTGATCTCATGTATTTTATGTATTTTTTTTATAGATACGTTTGGAAAGCAAGATCTCATCTAAAACGCGCTTAACATTTTGCACAACGGGTATATTATTACGGAGGTTAGAATACGACCCACAATTAAAGTCAATAACTCATATAATAGTGGATGAGGTCCACGAAAGGTCTGAAGAGAGCGACTTTCTCTTATTAATTTTGCGGGACCTTATCAAAGTGAGGAAAGATTTGACTGTAGTGCTAATGAGTGCGACCTTGAACGCAGATTTGTTCTCAGATTACTTTGACAATGTTCCAGTTTTGGAGATTCCAGGTAATATTGTAATTAGTATATACTTACTTTTTATGTATAGATTCCAGGTAATATTATAATTAATATAAACGTACTTTGATTGTAAATGTTTTAATTCCAGGTAGAACATTTCCAGTTGAACAGTTCTTTCTGGATGATATGATGGATATGACTGATTATATTTTAGAAGAAAATGGACCTTTCGCTCGTAAAATCAAAAAAGGTACCTACACATTTTGATATCGTTTTTTTATGTAAAAAAAATATCTAACATAAACCTCATAGTAATGTTACATTCGTAATACACCTTAAAAGAATTTAAAACAAAGTTTTTCTTTGTTAAAAATATAAATATATATATATTTTTTGTGTTAGGTGACAAGGATAAAAAATTTGATTTCGAAACTGAATTGGAGGCTTGTGATGTTAAATCTGAAGCTACGGAACCACCACGTACAGTCATCAGAGACGAAAACCTCACAATATCGCAGATCGTAGCGCGGTACCCTACATTGAGCAAAAAGGCTTGCAAAAATCTTTACCTCATGGATACTGAAAAGGTAAGAAACATCAAATATTAACTATATAACGTAATTGAATATATACTTATTTACATAAATTATAATATATATAAATAAACTGATTTTAAATACTAGACAAAGATTTAAAAACAAAGGATTTATAACTTTTTCTAAAGAGAAAATGCCATTATAATAAAAGCATTGTTCTAACAAGTGAAACTTTTACAAAATTAACAATATCTTTAAAATTTTATCATTTAAGAATTAAATACAACCTTATGTTTGTAAGTATATTGTGTATTGTAATAATACTATTGTGTAGGTAAAAGTATAAAAATATACAATTTGTCACTAACTTCATACAATATATTTTGCTTAACTTTCAGATAAATTTAGAGCTCGTGGAGCACATACTGACATACATAGTGTCCGGAGACCACTCGTGGCCGAGAGAGGGCGCTATATTAATATTTCTTCCCGGAATTGGGGAGATTATGTCCTTGTATGACCAATTATTAGACAGTCATACATTCAGTCCAAAGTAAGTTTACGAAGTATGTGTATGTATGTTTATAGTGAAGGAAAAATACTATTATATCCCATATAAAACTAAACCAATATCATAAATATTATTATTTAGTATTTTGATTACGGCGCCATCTATTGGATCCTAACAAAGTTATTTTTTATTCCAACCTTATAATATGATATATATTTAAATAATATTTGATACAATTAATAAGGCGTTATTGCCGTTACTAAAACTTTAAAAGTGTACTCTTATTAAAATAAAAGCTTTTATTTATTAAATAATAAAATTTGAAATTCTTCGTTTCGTAAAGGTATAAAGATGTTAATAAAAAATATAATTAAAAAAAAATTTTAACAATATTAAAAATAACTTGAAAATAATATTATTTTCAGGACCGGCAAGTACAAATTAATTCCTCTTCACTCAACGTTATCTAGTGAAGAGCAATCCGTAGTATTTCAAAAGCCTAGAGACGGAGCGAGGAAGATAGTTCTGTCAACTAATATTGCTGAAACTTCAGTGACAATAGATGACTGCGTGTTTGTTGTGGACTGCGGGCGGATGAAGGAGAAACGGTATGTTCTGATAAAATATGCAGTTGGTACATTTGACTATGGAAAAATAATTTATTATTAAGATGTTGTTATATTATGTATAACATAGTAGGTAAATCGGTATAAATAAATAAACAAACAATACTGCACCAATTATAAATAACCTATAATGTTGTTATCATATTTCTATTTAATTTAATTCCCAGGTTCGATTCCAATCGCAACATGGAGTCTCTAGACTTGGTGTGGGTGTCTCGAGCCAATGCTAAGCAACGGAGAGGTCGCGCTGGAAGAGTGATGGCGGGCGTCTGTGTACATTTATTTACCTCGCATAGATATAACTACCACTTGGCAGAGCAACCTGTTCCTGAAATTCATAGAGTCCCCTTGGAACAGCTGGTTCTGAAACTGAAGATTCTACCACTGTTCCGTGCTATGAGCGTGCATGATGTGCTTGGTAAGTCCTGAAAATTATGAAAACATTTAATATGTTTTTATATTATTTATAACATTTTTTCAATTGAAAGAAATACAGTTTTATATTTATTGCTATGTTCCAGGTAAAACAATAGAGCCTCCCTTAAAATCAAACATCGATGGAGCCCTAACTCGTTTACAAGACGTGGGAGCCCTAGATAAGAACTACGCTCTAACAGCTTTAGGAAAGCACCTGGCAGCATTACCAGTGGATGTGAGGATTGGAAAGCTCATGTTATTTGGTGCTATCTTCTGTTGTGTGGATTCAGCGTTGACTATGGCGGCTTTTTTGAGCCATAAAAGCCCATTTTTGGCACCTTTTGGGAAAAAGGTATGTTGTAATTCTTTTTTGATATATCATAAATTTTTTAAACATACTATTAGTCATAATTATAAGTTTCATTAAGAATTTGTTCTTGTTTGTTGTTAATTGTATTATATCCATTGTATTGATTATTAATTATAAGTAATATTCCCTGAACTTACACTCATTCCGTCTCTCCATTTCTTAAGACAATTTTACCTGTGTTAGTGTTATAATTAAACTACCCATATGATTGTTTGTCAAAGTGTATGATAAAAAAGGTATTTTTTCGTTAACAGACCGAAGCAGATGCAAAAAGAAGAGAATTCGCTTGTTCTAACAGCGACCAGCTGACAACATTGAGAGCTTATAGAGTAAGTATTTTCTATCTTTATTTAAAATCTTTATTAAATATAATATTTTAAATAAATTATATTTTTTCAGAAATGGCAACAAGCACTAAAATCAAGCACACACTCAGCACTGGTGTTCGCGAACGAAAACTACCTATCACACAAAACACTTCTAACGTTAGCTGATATCAAGCACCAGTTGCTGGGATTGTTGGCGTCTATCGGCTTTGTACCAGACATACCGGGCTTGAGGAAAAAGATGAGGAAGGATTCTGTCGAAGCCTTAACTGGTGAAGAGGTAACCAAGCACTTTTTAAGCACGCATTTAATTTATTATTAGGTTTTCCTATCAAATTTACCAGCTGTTTGAGCTGTCAATAAATTATAAATTATAGCTATTTTTATACCATATCATATAAAATTAAGAACTACAATACATTAAAGTAGTTTTTTTTTGTATAAGATCAAAATACAATGAATGAGAAAAAACAAAAAGCAATTTAGAGTTTGGACAGATCACTTAGTAATATAAATTTATTTATATATGTTTAGTCTTGATACAATATTTATTATATTAATAATAATAACTATATATATATAATAAGTATTTTTATTTCAGTTAAATTCAAATGGAACGAACGACAAACTGCTAGCCGCCATATTATGTGCAGCGTTGTACCCTAACGTGGTGAAGGTAAAGGACATTTATTGCAAAACAATTCATTGGTTCACTTACACACGCATACGCCCGCACACGCGCACGCACACAAGCACACGTGACACACGTACACACACACGCACACACAATAAACGTACATTAAAAAAATAAGCTGTATCAAGTACAAAAGTACCGTAATTTCAAGCAGTATAGTAAATATAATAAAAATGTATGAAGTTACACTAGAAAAGTAAATTAAAAATATATTTATTGGACAGTAGCACAATATATTTAAATAACTTGTTTCAAGTAGTGCAGTACACTTAATTAACAAAGCTATAAATTAAGAACAATAAATATAACACATAATAAAACCGTTACCATTCCCAGGTACTGACTCCAGAGAAGTCGTTCCACATGCAGGTGGGGGGAGCCATCCAGCGGCAGCCCAACCCTGAGGAGCTAAAGTTCAAGACGAAGTGCGACGGTTACGTTGCGCTCCATCCATCCTCCGTTAATTCCAGCGTGAGGCACTTCACCAGCCCCTACCTCGTGTACCAGGAGAAGGTGAAGACCTCCAGGGTGTTCGTGAGGGAATGCTCCATGGTGCCGCAACTTCCACTCGTACTATTCTCTGGTGCGTTTCGGTGCTCGTGACATACACGTTGTAGAACTTTAAATTTTATGATATACCAATCTTTTCGTGCCATTTTTTGTATAGTACATTAAACATTTAGGAAAGATTCCAACACATAGTCTAAATGCAATCTCATTTTAATGTTTAAACGCTATCAAACTGTTATTGCAAAAATCTTATAAATTATTATTATTTATTCAAAAAAGCACTCTATTTATTTAGTACTAAAGTTTAATTTTCTATACAGGTTGTAGTTTGTCAGTGGAGTTACACAACGGTACGTTCATCGTGTCTCTAGAAGACGGATGGATCATGTTCCAGGTGGAGCAACATGAGGTATATCACTTATTATTATTAATTAATTATTAACTAAGTTATTCACATGACTTTATCTGCTTTCCTTAGTAAATAAGCCAATTTTACAAATTGAACATTACTATTATTTTATAATAATAGTAATGTTCAGTTTGTATGTTAATATGTTATTAAACAATTTTTTGTTCTTGTAATTTAAAATCTTGTGTAAAAATTTAGCTTCTATTTTATTATATTTGATTGGTTTAATAAAACAGATTATGGTTTCACATCAATAATAATTTTTTATTGAATATTATTTTATGTTTTATGTAACATTTTTATTTCTTATAAATTTGTACTTTTTTTTATTCACAGGTTGCTGAAATGCTGAAGACAATACGAGTGGAACTAATCAACTTATTAGAAGAAAAAATCAACGACCCTTCATTGAATCTGTTGCATTACGAAAAAGGAAACAGAATTATTAAAGCCATTGTCCAAATAATAACTAAAGACTAAATTATTATATTAATAAAGTTTAACGTCAATTTTATAACTTTATATTTATTTATATATTTTAATAAACATTATTTAACTTATAAATTAAAAAGTATTACATATATTTCATGTTGAAATTGTACACTTTTGTTTGAATTTTTATTTTATTTATTAATTTTATCTAATGTATTAATTAGATAATATTTATTTAATATATATATCTAACTATATCCTGTCTTGCAAATTGTATTTCTTAATTACTATAGGTAATTTTTAATAAATCTAACATTTTATCGGTATTCTTTGTCTAGTTAATTGTAAAATGTTAAACTAAAGAAACAGTGATATATATTTTTTTATGAATACATTCTGATATTTATAAGAACTTGATGTGATATATAATAAAATATATTTGTTGAAGATTGCTTTTTTTTTGAACTGTTAAAACAGTACCTACATTTACTTTAGGATTATATGAACTAATTTTTGTTTTAAAATAATCGTTCGGTATTAAATGCAATATTTGAAATCGAAATTGTATATCTCAAGGTTTTAGAAGTACGAGGAGTTTGATTTGTTTCCTACAGAGCAATTAAACTGTGTGGTATAAGTCGAATTGATTATTGTCCTAATCTTATTAGAATTATGGGTATGCATATCATATTATTTCACGCTTTCTTCGTCATCTCAGTGCTTATTCGCTATATTTCAGACAGTCCATGTCTTCTTCGGTCTCGCTTTTATCTTTACACAAATTTATATTTCAATTATATCATTACATCGTTTACATTCCCCATACGTTAGGTGATTTTACTATAGATACGTGATCATTAAAGATTAATAAATAGAAAATAAAAAATGCCATATTTATTAGTCTTTTATTAATTTTTATTATATTCAATAAAATTAATAAAAAATTTCAAAGTAGATCACTCATGAAATATTTGTAAAACAGAATATGTGAAACCTTAATAAAAGATTTGCTTTTTAAATAATATATTAACAAATATTTTATTCCAACAAATTAATTATAATTTTCTATTTTATTATATAATATATCCGCCTTCATCTATTTATAATTCTATATAATGCAATTAAATAATGTCATAAAACTCACATAGTAACTCTATCATTATAAAATAAACAATAAAACAATAATTACAATATATAATATGCAAAAGTTATAATATAAAATATTTAGAAGCTAAGCGGGTGTATGTAACACATGATAGCTTTTTCTCATCCATCACGTTAACAAAACATTTCCCAAACAAAAAACCTCCCTATTTACTTCAACAAATTGACAATGAAAATTGACCTGATGTATGTTCACCATTAATCTGAGCATTATCGGACCGAGAACAAACATGTTAACGACCGTCGGTCACAGACCTTCGCTATATTTCACTGAGGATAAAAAATTGGAAGACCTTAGCAAAGTATTGGGTTATTCACGGCCGATCCAATAGTGTGCGCTCGTAAAACGCACGTGTTTCGTCCGTACATGTGTAGAGGCGAAGTTTTGGGTTAGGACCGTCCGAGGACAGTTTGGAAATAGTGGATAAGAAATTTTAGAACTTGTTTTATTATATATCGAATTTTTTACGCTACCTAGCGGTGAATAGTGGAACTATGTAGTGAATTATATCGACTTCTTATTAAATCTGCCAACAGATGACAGTAGTATCGACTATTTTTCCAATAAGATAAGCTTGCAACACACCACTTTCAATGAAATATGAAGTAACCTTAATTTAAGATCTATTATCTATTTTTTGTTATTATTTGTTTTCGGAGCCGTAAGGCATTAGTTTTGTTGTAGGAGACCATATATAATGTACAAAGTGCCCCTTGTATAACAGTACAATAGTTATACAATAGTACAGTACAGTTAGGAAAGGCCCACTCCATGGTCGTGGTGCAAAATGCTGTGCCACTCTTGAGGGATAAAGTGAAGGACCCACAGATGTTAAGACACAATTTCCGTCATCTGACTTCCTTAGTGATCATAAAAAAAACATTTCTGACTTTTATAAATTCGTCTTAAGTTCCACCGAATCTCCTTAGGGAGGATAGTACTACATTGATCAAGGTAACGCGTACACAAAGTAAGGATTGTTATACCAAGTAAGAAATATAATATTACTTTTACAAAAACGGTAATATTATAAATGAACTAAAATACTTATCCACAATACACTAACCAAACCAAACACGGCCATTTTGAATCGTGTCACGTACGGGCCGGTTCGTAATTGGCGCCATTTGCCGTCCGGCGCTTCGTTACGCGTTTTCGTACGGGTACGTCCGTCGCAAACCAATATCTAATTCTGAATTTCTGCAAGGGTTAGGTCTAATAAGCTATTCAGGGACGAAGTTTTGGATATTCGTAGCTATGGAAGCTGTGTTGGGAATGTATAATAATTTTAGAATTAGATATAATCATTCTTCATAAAAGGAATTTACTTTAGAGATTATGTACTTAACTTAATAAAATTAAAATAAAATTACAAATTATAATAATTAATTATATCAACAAAGTAATAATAATAATAATAATAATAATTTCATTAAAATATGTATCATAACTTTTTCGTTTTTAATTATTATAAAAAAAAAACCAGAAAAAAAACAATTTGCTAGTTATTATTAAAATATTGTTATATAAGTCCCCATCTCCGCGAAATATGCTCGAAAGAATTATAATAAAGAACTAAAACAAAAAAAAAGAAACTAGAAAATAAAGTACCTACATATAATTTATATTATTTTTTAAGAAATATCCTAAAAGCCTAAAAGCCGGTAACAAAATCTGTACCCATTATCACAGATTTCATTCAGTAAAGCCGTATAAATCAAGAGGAAAGCCGAAAGCCGACAATAAATTTCGTCCCAATCCTGGTCATCGCGACCCGAAAGGCGTTTTAGCCAACCCTGGGACGGACCTTTCCGCTAAATAAATCCCTTATCTGCATACGGCAAACCTTTCTAGGGTCCGGCTTAATAAATTCAGGTTGGGTCTCGCGAACTTCTTGGGATCTGTATTGAGATGTATTACCTTTACTACTACATTATTTAATTAAACATAATATATATATTGTGAGTAATTTTATTCGTATGTAGTAAGTATTTACAAAAATTTGGCAAAAAAAAATTGTTAAATATTTTTTGTTGCTTTAAATATGTTACTGAGTGCTTAAGCTAATAAGAGGCACAAGATGAAAAGATAAAGAAAAAATTGGTATATAAATGATTGCTCATTACTTATTTTAATTTAACATTTAACTATTTCAATTACGTCTTCTTCATCATTGACTATTAATATCTTCAATTTATATTTAAATTGGAGTAGAAATTGTTAAATATTTAGAATTTGTGATGAAGGATTAAATAATTACAATGTTATCAAGTAATAAAATATAAAATATGCTAAATAATTTTAACTTTTTTCAAATATGAAATAAAAATAAAAAGCTATCAAATTTTTTATTAATACAGTAAAGAATCACATATTAATTATTAGGCATACAATAACTAAATATTTTAAACAGTAATAACAGCTCCGTACAGATCCACGCGG
Source organism: Mechanitis mazaeus (assembly GCA_959347395.1). NCBI lineage: Eukaryota > Metazoa > Arthropoda > Insecta > Lepidoptera > Nymphalidae > Mechanitis > Mechanitis mazaeus. The sequence goes on from OY365744.1 coordinate 23,951,574, forward strand.
TCTGCTCATTTGAAAGGCGGCCAGGCGTTTATTTTCCAAATCAATAGTAATCTCAATCCTTGCAAAAATATGTTTAAGCCTGTATTTGAATTATATTAAATGTTTAATTATAAACTATATTGTTTAGAATAATTCTTTCAAACTCATTTGGGTACCCATTACGTATGAACTATGTATGTAAGAAAGAAAAAACCTTGAAACTTAAAATATTTCAGAAATATAACGTATTCGATTGATAGTATTCCTATGTTTGGAGTGTGCTGTGAGTGTTAAAAATACTTTTATTAAAATCATTAATTCGGAATTGTTATAAAACTAATTCCTGCAATTTTTGTTATGAGAAATTCGTAGTAAACAGATAGGGTTAAACCCTAATAATATTTATCTCTTTTACTCTTTTAGATTTAACATATCCCTGTCCTTTTTATTCTGACCGCTTGACCATTGGCTGATAAACGCCACAACCTAACACATACACAATATTTATGGTTTGTTATGTTAGTGTGAGTGCACGTATGGGCGGAGAGAACATTATGTTTTTTGCTCTATTTTAGCAGACTGGAAAAAAAAATTAGAGTATAGAACTCTTTTATTTGATACAGTGTTATTTTCTTTATATAATTTTATTATATAATATTATTATTAAATATAGGATTATATATACTTTAGTTGGCTTCAAAGTATTGGCAGTTAGTATTGTGATATCGTCTTATAGAGTATCTCGGGTTGAATCCGTCCTCAAAACTTTGGGGAAGGGTCTTGGGACTGCTTTAATTGATACAGGGCTTCCTTTATACTATGAGATATTTGTTTCATTATTGTATATGTATGGTGAAGGTTTTAAGGAGCTGTCCAGGTCTTGTCAGAAATTGTAATGTTATAAGCATTTATGAGTTCTTAAGAACTTAAGATGAAAAATTAATTTTTTTTACACATTTCATTTGTTAATGGTCTGAAAAAAATTATTTAGTATTTTGTTAAAGTTCTTTTTTTTTCTTAAAATATAAAACAAAACAAAATAATAAATGTATTTTATATAATTAGTAAATCAACATAATAATATTATTATAATGTTATTCATTAAACTGTGCGCCTCTCAATTTATATCAGTGGGTCCGGACGGTGTTTGGTCAACGACTGAAATACACAGACGGTGTGTTTAACTGTTACGTGTTGATAGGGCTGTCACTTTGCGTTAAAAAAAATATTTATTTACTCAAATTTTTGTATGAAAAACTACATTAAAGTAGAATATAATTATTAAAAAAAATATTTAAGATATAAAGTGTAACAAAATACTGGTTATATTAAGCAATTAATATTTTCATAATGAGATGCTGAGAACAAAGGTCATAGGTCAATCGAATGGCCCAAAATACAAGTGTCCTTTTATGTTTAAGATCAAAAGTATATCATGGGGTTATAACCTGTTCTGGAAACGAGCTTTGTCCTCGTGCTATTTGAGATAAAAACTGTAACGAGGGATGCTGTGAATGGATCAATAGGTTAGGTAACTATTGTACAAGATTTACATATTTTGGGGTAATTCTAACCAGGGGTATTAAAGGTTAGAGGTCGTAAGATTGGTTTAGTATTTCTTTTGAAGTGTTAATAAGTTGAAAATTAACATTTTATTAAGTTTTTAAGTGACAACTTATTGTTGAACAAATTTATAGGTTTGCTTATCATTAAATATTTTATATGTAAAGTCTATGTTATTTGTCCAGTTTAAACTAGAAGTTAAATTTCAGTTTAACAAATTAAGGGAAGATTAACAACCCTAATCCAGGCAAGGCAAGATAAGTAACGGGTAGTTCGTAGCTGTGATGTAACACATTTGTAACGTAGATGTAAACAGATTGCTGAAGCAATTTCCTACTGGATATTGTGGATGCGTCCGCTATTTTATACTATGATGGAAAGTAATATGTTTGATGATATTACTATGTTCTTTAGTCGTTTAATTTATAAGGTTTAGGTCATTTTTTAAGTTTTCGAGTTATTTTTTTAAGTTAACGAGTTATTTTATGACCAACCAACTAAATTAAGATTTCATATTTATGTATGTGTTTGTCTTAGGATTAGATTTCCATATTGCTTTTTTACGAGGTTATTCTAAATTTCACCTTTTGATCTCCAGGTCCAGCTGTTGTCAATCAGTATTATTTAGTTTCAAATAACATTTATTTTTACGTCATACGAGATGTATGAAGTCACCGGTTGTGCTTATAAATATTTATCCAAGTTTTCATAATTCACGCGAAGGGTCATGATGACATTTTTTATTTGCCACTCGCTAGTTTAAGATTCATGAACTTGTGAGCTATTCTGGGCTTAGGGGTGTGGAGGGGTTGTGGAGGGGGAAGGCGAATGGCAACTTATGATTTTAAAAATTATATATATATTTTATAGCTTGGTGTAATAAAAATGTTATATTTTGTACGTGTTGTAAAATAAATGGGTTGAACTTTGAAATGGAATTAGTTTTTGAATGTGTCTATGTTAGCCATAAATATAAAAAAATATTCAGATACCAGGTATCATCGGCGACAAAAACCCAGAGGTCGCAGATACGAGTCTTGCTCATGTTATTAATTTTCAATGTCATGTTTTTTTTAGATTTATATATATTTTAGTGTCAACCATTAAACTAACATTTATATGTTGCTAATTCCAATAATACAAATAAAATGTATACATTTCTTTACTCTTAACTACAGGAAATGCCATATATGTAGTTGACAAAAAATATATACTTAATTTGGTTCTTACGTTCAGTAAAGTAACAGGTTTTTAAATCATGAAATATAATAATAGGGTGGTAGAGCGGTGGATTTGCAACTCCCATCTTTGCCTCTATTTTTATTTGCGACGAGTTGAGACCATGAGGTGAGAGAAACTGAGCAAAACGAATAAGTATCATTTAGTATTTTTATGAAAAGGTAAATAATTTATTATTTTTTTAATTGTATTATAGATATTTAAAGGTATTTATTAATTAAATCAAAAGTTTATCCTTTTGTAAACTGGTAAAAAAAAAATTGTGTCTTGTAATCGAGACAACTCGCATATTCTTAACAATATAACTTTTAAACGTATTTGATCTTAAAACATGACGTTAATTAAAAAAAAACACTTAATGTTCTTTTGAATAATATATACTAATATAGAAAATATTTAAAACAATAAAAAATAAATTAATAAAATGCATTTCTGTATAGTTATAATTTTTTATAATTTTGTGTAAAAAAAATTATAATTTTTTCTAGTTTTAAATAACTGTTTATTCTATATTTTTATATTTGATTGTATTATAATGTTACGAAAATTTTAATAGTTATATATTTCGTGTTTTTTTTATTTATAATAATAATTGAGTATTTGCTTCTAAACAATTCATAAAATATTATTTAAGTGTGTACGAATGTGAAAATAATATAATTCTTAACTTGTACACGTGGTGTCGCGAGCGCAATGGAGAATGGGCATTATTACCGATAAGTATATGGGGCTGTGTGTTCGTGTGGATTTTGAATAATATATTATTTTCTTATGTAAAATGCCCGATTACTTCCATCCAAGAGATTTTTCTGCCACAAAGAGAAGCTGTTTTATGGCACTTTATACCTCTTTGTTCTTAAATTTTTGTCATTTCATAAAACGGACAGAAATATTATATAAGAGTTTACATTTTTTGTCTCAAAGAAATCAGTAAATGCCATAGAAGTGTCCCGATATATTAATTCTTTGATATATTAAACATCTTATTTAATAGTTCAGTTATAACCGAGTATAAATTCACTATAGGCAAATATTAGATAATTATTTTTAAAAAGTCTCAAATTTACATAATCTACATTAAAATTGGAAAATTCCGCATGACATAAAATTCCGCAATGTAACAATTCCGCACGGTGACCGCGGACTATGTCATAAACGTAACCTGTAAACGAAACAGCGTAAAAAGAGGTATATTATTTTATTATCTCGAGCCAGCCAGGACGGCAGTATCACCGTCTATAGATTCGATTTTCTACGTGAATTCGTTTGACGGCCCTCATAATGCGACATATAAAACTCGGGACTTACGGACCCCGATACCAATTTCGGGTTATGACCCGACGACTCCTTGATAATATTCTCGGGTTATTAGGTACGGATAGGTTTTTACTATGGCTATTTTTTTCGCTGACGTCGGATTATTGGAACCGGAGTTTATGTACTGGCTTACCTTTGTTTTATGTCTCCAGTTTTGTTTGAAATGTTAAACATAAAGTGAAGCAACAATAGTGAGGTACAGTGTATATTACATTCGTTCCACTATATACAGGAAACAGGATTTTACGTCTAAACATTCATTCGTTCATTCTGTATTAAAATTAAATAAAATGGGAATAAATTTACTGCGTTTACTGCACAGTTCACTGAATGGAAGATGATTATTATTGGAATAACCTTTAAGAAAGAAGCTCACATTTATGTAAACTTTTGTGATGCATGATTAACTATTCAATATAATTATCCAGCTGTACTCACGTTATTATTATCGGAATTTGCGCAACTAGTTAGCAGTTCACACCGCGGTTCTGCCATGCTCAGAGCTGATGAATAAGGACCCCGCATGGGTTTGAAACTAGTCGAGCATATTTCGATAATAATAACGTGAGTACAGCTGAATAATTATATTTAATAGCTCAAATTTAATTTTGAGTATTTTAAATTATTTCCTCGATACAGGCAGGATTCGAACCTACCACCTCTAGAAAAATCGTCATCTTCGCCCTGCCAATCCGAGCTAATGTGCCGTAACGATTTCGATGAACCTTCCATATATGATTATCTAAATCGGGACGGAGGTGACATCTTTTAAGGTTCTTACGAAAATTTTTACCAATGTTTCTAACCCTGCAGTGAAGATTAGCACAACTGAAATTGAAAAAATAACTAAATAAATTAAAAATTAATAGCTAAAAAAGCTATATATATTAAAAAAAACCATAAAAACAATATTGTAATATACCTAAATAGGAGGAGTGACTTGTTGTGTAATATGTAAACATGAAACAGCTTCCTATATCATTGAAGATCATACATCTAACTGATCAGGCCTTAATGCTACGAGCACGTAACATTCCAAGTACTGAATCGAACGCATTGAGCAAAAATGATATCTCATAAAGAGCCTTTAGCTGTATACGCGATACGTGATCTGATAGTCAACTGAGTTACTTTGTTTCTTTTATAGTGAGGATTTTATAGGATATATGTAAACGGTTTGATCATATTTAGGTAAATTATCTAGGTTTATTCATTGATTAAAATTGGTAAATTTTTGTTCATTTAATACAAAAAATATTAAACTATTGACAACTGTCAATGTCATTCAATACTAAAGCTGTAGAGGTTTGTACCTTTGCCTTTTAAACTAAAAGAACAAATACAAACTCAATACAGTTTATGATATTCTTTATAGTTTCAATCAAGATATCTTAGGCCGTGTGTTATCGAAATCAAAGCTAAAAATGCAATCCAAGTGTCAGATATTCAGCAAACTACTTTATTAAAGCACACTCTATATTCATAACGCTTCACCAACACGCGCAAATAATATCTCCCCACGATGCATTGGGAAAGAAATGTATCAGAAAATATATAAAAAGCAGTATGGTGAATATAGTTGACAGATCTCATTTATACTAGACGCGGCATCTTCGTATTGTCATTTGAATAACATTGAAATATGTATTTTTATAGATTTATATATGTACATTAATTGTATATTTTGGTCAATATTATTTTTATTCTGATTATTGGTCTATTATTTACAACAAAAGTATAACTGAAATTTTGACCAAAAGGAAATTCTTTTTAAAATTTAAACTTAAATCAAGATTACTTTTTTGACAACAGTTTTTATGTTTTCTGCTCATCATCTTGACATCACAACAATTATATATAGCTGTAATATTTTTAATAATAATGCCAACTGCTTCCAGTGTTTGTATATCATAAAATGTCTACGTGTGCGGGCGACCGTGTGATTTTTGTTAGGGATATAGGATTCTTTGATATAAACGGCGTGTCCGACAAGGGGTCTGTATCAAGTTAAACAAATCATATAATTTAGATATAACATACATATAATATATTTATATAGATGCTTTAAACTGTTATATACCTACTTAACGCCCTGAAGTATGTTTAGATTTTGATTTGATAGTATCTCAAAAACGAATATATTTACATACACACAAGCTGGGATAATTAGTTTTAAATTTCGTAATATACCATACAATAATACAACAAATAACTCGAAGCTATTTCAATTAATAATAAGTAAAATCATCGTTAATAAGTTTCTCAACAACTGATACAATTATAAAAGAAGTCCTCAGAGAAAATGAATTTCATAAGCGAATTTCTCACGCGAGCATGTTTATATCAGATCTATATCATATCAGTTCATATTTCTTCAGACGTAGTATAAAATGCGTGGATGTTGCATAACTCCATCCGAACCAATTCACAGTTCAAAGCTTATAGGATCTTTGCCAAGACAACTGGTCGAGTATCGGATGGCGTATGCAATATGCATCTATGATGTAAATGTACCTTATTATTTTACGTATAGAAAAGTCGTACGCTATTTGTAAACGGACTGTGACTTATAAATTATTTATTTGTGAATTATAAATTAGTATTCTAGGATTTTTTTGGACGATATATTTTAGAAACACTTTTATATTGTCAGAGCGAGAAGGCTATATAAATTAGTTCTACTTATTTAAATATGATAAATAATACGAATGATGCAGGCAAATTAGCTACGACACCATATGGTTCCCGTCTTTTAATATAAAAAAAATAGCCCCTAGAATACGCCCCACGTTGGGCGCCAATTTTTTTCATTAAATTATGTTTGTCTTCCTTATGTTTTGTTTTCTTTATAAATGGCGTATTCAAAGTAACATGGCGTGGGCGTTTGTGACTGATGATGGTGCAATACATGGTGTGGTGTGCAATTGATTGGCATATATTTGTTTAATGTCTTATAAAAACAGATTTTATTTTAATATTTACATTTTTTAAACCATTTCTTATATTTTTCAAATCACTAGTGTATAATGTATAAATATTGTATTTTTAATTTATACACATATAGATAAATAAACCTCAAGCATATCCAAATCACATCACATCACAAAGTAAGTCGCGAGAATCCATTCAGGAACTGAATATTTAATATTTTCCACCGATCTCTTTACAATGTGGAGCCCATCAAAGCTTTGCTCCAATAATCCTGCTCGGTTGGAGATCCGTCCTTTGTGTGGACCTTGTCTGTGCATTTATTATCATTTATCAGTCGCGTTTTGGTTGAAAATATTTTGGTAGTTACCGTTGTAGGGTAGTTTGTGATTTTGATGATTAAAAGATGATTGAAATTTTGTCAAAATTATTAATGATGGTTTAAAATAGTTATTTTTCAGTCTTTAAATTTTATTTACTTGATCTAGTTTTATTATATAACAGCTTAGTAACTTAGCTTTTATTATACTGAAGATATATTTTATTTTTTTTATATTTCAATTGATCTATTTTTTTTTACCAAAATAAAAAAATATGCAGCTGACCCAACTTAATTTTTTTTTGCATCTCGACCTACATAAACTATAACACACATTATAGACCACACACTCATCCCGCATCGACTGCATATAATAGGGTTTTTTTATTCAAAATAAGTCCTTAAAAAAGAAGCCACCCCAGAAGCCAAATGGCGAAGAATTTGTTTAAATTGTCACGTACAGACGCGTCATACAATCCCCTGACAGCGCTTCTCAATATTTGTTAATGAGAATATTGACTATGCCTCATTGTTTATAAAATTTGATATATAATTTATATACTTTATAATAATGATATGATATGATATAATATATTTTATTTCGTTTTTTAAAAGAAATGAAGTAGAAAATTATTGGAATAAATTTATTAAAAATAAATGAAACAATTAAAATCTTACCATTATTTACACAACATTTTTTTTTTTTTTTTTTTTTTTTCCGTTGGAAAAACCCGTTACGGGTACCCCGTCGGCCCATGGGGGTGACGGCCGGGGGGTGATGTGGGACTACCCGGCAGCATAGAGGATGCTGCCATTTTTAAGGCTACCCACTAAAAAACCAACGGTTGCCCTCTGCGCCGTAATGGGACGTCACGGAATCGCGTTAGCACACACCGTGACGCCCCGGCGAGATTATTTACACAACATAGCTACATATATCTTAATACAATATTTAAATAATAATGTTATAAATAGTTTCATATTTTTTGAAATTCATAGGACATTGAGAACCAGTGCATCATCCATACGGTGAAGGGTTTAAAACGCATCGTAGTGCCATAAAAAAGACTGGAGATATCGGATTTTAAATTTTAAAATGTGCATTGTATTGAGCGGGGTTCGGGAATCGATTGGATCCAACAAAGGGTTAACCATTTATAATAAAAACTCATTGATTTTACAGCGACAGCTTGCGTTTAGCTTCACCTATTTTAACTGAGCTAATGGAACAAACAGATCACCATTATAATATATATATATATAATATGAAACATTTGCTTTGTCTATGGCTTACATATAATTAAGAAATTATGGATTTATTTAAATAGATATACAAAAATCGTATGAAGACATATTTTTATAAAATTTATAAATAACAATCGTTATAAATATATTTTTCAAAAGTTTTAATTAAATTAAAAATAATATACTTATTTCGGTAGTGTCGCATTATTTCAAGTGTTTTAGGTTTTTTGTAGATGTCACAAACTCTGTATGTATGTATGTATGTATGTATGTATGTATGTATGTATGTATGTATGTATGTATGTATGTATTTAGAATAATGCTTACCATATGTCTATTAGTTTTTTGCCCTCATACTTCAATTAAGACGAGTGTTTGCCCCCCATTGGGTGATAATTTTTGGCCACTGCGGGTCTTACAGACTCCTACTGTGATTGTGTTCAATTAATGGAAAGTTTCAATAAGCGTCGCCATTATCATAATTAATTTTATTATTTTCATATGTAGAGCATAATAACATTAGTATATTTCAATACTATACTTATTTATTTATCAAACAAATTTTTCTTTAACAACATAAAGATTTACTTACCAATATAACACACAAAATCGCATGTCATGATAGTGGCGACAACCCTAAACTTACCCTCCATATTATGATATTAAAATTATAATAGATATTAATAATACCTCGTACATTGACTATTAAGTATGGTTATAAGAAAATCGATATCAAGTAAAAGCGTAATGTATCGAATGTGAATCGATTTAGCCGTTATTTCCGTAAGCCTATACCCTCGCGGCTTGGTTTTCATTGTATTCTACATCACAGGACCATTAATCAGTCTGAGCTAGAATCATCAATATAACATTACACAGATACGTCCGAGCACTCGATTTGAACATTCGATGTATCGATTATGATTCAGTAATTCGATTATATCAAATTGTTAGGATGTTTACCATTTGATGAAAAATTGATGTCGTAGCTCATTGAGAAGTAGGTCAGGAGAGTTATTTGTAATTTTCCAATAAATAATATCGATTTGTATATATATTTGGTTTATAATTTTATTGGGAATAATGTGGTTTTAGTATTAAATGTGAATCTATATAGGTTACGGCCATTTTCTTCCCGAACAGGGATTAAAATCGTATCAATAACGTCTCGATGATCCAACCTTTGAGCGCTCATCTAGAAAATACCCGTATTACGTCATAGTTCTAACGAGTCATTATATTTTCAACATTTATTTGTGGAAAAGAACTCATATTTACAAAAGAAATATATCGATAAAAGTGTCTACTAATTTATTGAAAGAAAAGAATTTAAAATAATAATTACTAAATTAAAATAATATAGTTTTTATTACAATTTTCTGAGTTGTATTTGTGCAGTTATGTTGCACTTCTCAGGGCATTTCTTCTAACAAGAGCTGTTGTGTCAAGTCCCACTCTCGCTTAGAGAACATTGTTTGCATTCGTTTGATGTTTCCGCCATCTTAGTACGAAGTAATTCCAGTAATTAGCTCTTTTATTATTAATATAAAGAATTCTAAATAATAAAGAAGAAGAAGAAGAACCCAATCACATTCAAAATAAATAAGATAAAATAGTCTACACACAAATAAAAAAAAAATCACTTAACTGAGAAGATGAACTTACCAATATAGTTTTGAAGGCCCCTACTAAAAAAAAATATATACATAATAGAGATTAAAAATAACAAAGATGCGTCTGTCCTGGGTCAATTATTATTATATATAAAAAAAACCATATCATAAAAATAAAATAAAATGTTTATACTGTTTCCCAAAAGACATCCCACTACATATCACGAAATCCTCATTTGCAAATAGTAATTACATAATAAATTTTCAACAAAAAGGCGCTTGCAGCGGCATTACTTGCGTCCGGCGGGCATTAGTCATCCTCGCTGAAAGGTATCCTATGGGAAATTACTAACGGGTCGAGACCGCCACGCTCCTCTTATTCGCCACAATTTTCTGATCTTCACTAACTTTTAAAGTTCATTTTAGTTTGTGGTATATTTGTATAGTTTTCTGTTTTATACATTATATACGTCGATACAGTATAATTGTGTAAATGTGGTAAAAATACACATGACAGCGCTAATCAGTACACATCTGCGTAAGATTTTTTAAACGTCATGTTGCTGGTTATCTTTCCTCGCAATTTTTCCCACACTTTCATAAAAGGGTTTAAGAATCTTCATTGTAAGATATCTAATTTCCTTGAAAGCGAAATTGGCGTAACATTGCTAAGGTTTTTTATATTTTTTAAGTAACCCTTTTTACCGGTGCGTTTGTAGTTTTTTCTTTCAAGCGCAAAGAAAAGGCGGTTAGTTTATATCCGGTTTCTTTTGACATTTCGAGGGTTAACCGATGTTCTTAATAAGGATTAATTATTTGAAGTGGGATCGCGTATTGGAGTGGGTTGACGTGAATCGTAGGTGGTTCTTTAGAAGTGTATTTATTACGTCAATCTTGAGAGAATAAAATGATTTCTTAGTAGTTTTAAATTACAATATCAGATCATTCATCGCTTGCTGTCTATGATAAATTTTAAGTTATGCATGTTATGGTATTTGATATTATGGACATGGATATTAACAGTAAACAACTTGACTATAGAGCAAAAAAACTATAAAATAAAGATAAAAATTATATATTTTAGAAGTCTAAAATATATAAAACTATAATTACTCAAAATGTTATTATAATTTTCATTACATATATCATTCATTGTTACGAATTTAGTAATAATATTGACTTGTTACTGGTAATAAATGCTTGAAGAAACTTATAATTTATAGATGCATTTCTAAGACTAATATAATTACCATTATATAGGTATTTTGCAATGCATCTGTGATAATAGCACAAAGAGGGTAATTGACCCTTAACTTTGTGCAAACACAGTTGCATCTTAACCCTTAGGAAGTCGTGAGAATGCGGAAGATGCATCTCACCTGGCAAGACCGTAATATAACTGTTCACGTTCAAACAATAAACCCTTTGATATCCGCTGTGGGTCGCAGAGACCCATCAGTTATAGCTAATCAAGGGTTAGAAAGCAGGTGGCGGCAGATGCGTCTTGATTCGCGTGAAATTATTTTTCTTATTTTTTTATCTTGATCGAATCTCACGTAGACTAATGAGGTGTGAACATTAATGGCTTTCTTTTTAAACCGTTTTGAGCTTTCTTTTCTATTCGTTTCTCTGTCTCATAATAAATATTGTGTGTTTTTCTTTTTTAAGTTACTTTGAATTACAAGAATTTTGTTTTAAGTCTATATAACCAAGCTGATTTTCGTGCCAAAAATACCACAGCAAAGATGTCTTCCTCAATCCATCTTAATCTTACGTGTATAAATGTTCCACTGAACATAATCGAACGCTTGTTTAAAAATGCATTAGTCAGATAGATTAAACATTACAGAATAAGTATTTCAATAACATGTGTTCCAGAACGACTATTAACATATCAGTTTGAGACGTCGCCACCAGATATACGTTTTACGTTCAGCAAACAGCATTTAGGTTTATTTGGTAAGTTGGAGCAACGTGACACCGTTTGGTCCGCGGATTCGAACAGTAAATAGCATTGGGAGGATCGCAAACATCTTGCGACGGCTATCTTATTACGTTATAATACTTATCTCGGATGCTGTAGTTTTTGGATCAATTTATATAAAACTAATCTATTAGGAAACTTTTAACTTGACATTATTCGAATTTAAGGAATATTATAATTTTATTTATTAATAATACATCGGAATTAAACAACAAATGTAATTGATCTGAAAATAATTCTTTGGTTTAAGAAAAATATCTCAGATAGATTTTGTTATGTTCTTACTCAAAATTTTGCGAACTATTTACGATAGTACAAAAACTTTGTGTACAATTATTATAAACAATTATTTGATATAAAATTAAAATATAATTCATGTATTTTATTTCATAAGATTATTAAAATATTTAACATATATAAGATATTTAACATATATTATTGTTCTACAGTCCTAATTTAAATCATCTAAGTTTAAATTTAAGCAATATTTTAAGATTTGAAAACATACTATTTTAGAAATATTTTATAGTATCCAAAACAAATATTGAAATTACAAATCTTTAAAATATACGAATAGGAAGCCATATTTTCCAACCGATATCCACCCTAGCATTCGCGTCCGAAAAGAAGTAGATAATCTAACTTTTCTAACGCCCTCTGCCCTATTGCTTGTCTAGTATCTCTTGACCCACCTCTATCTGTGAACTCAGTAAAGTTCGCCAATAAACGTGCTAAATTCGCCAATGATACACAGGTCAAAGCTATTTGGTTTGATATACGCGGGGGCGTAAGGGGGAAAAAGGCAGCAAATCATTACTGACAGTTGACCAAACGGGGAGTGGGTCCCCTAAAATATGTATGAGACTAGAAAAGGCCTGTTATGGTGTCCGAATGTTGATAAGCCATTGGGGCTGCGAGATTGGAAGCCAATAGGGGAGGCGCGGGATGATTAGAAATGTCGCAGAATTCATCTGTAAATTGCGTGAATACTTAGAAGTTAGATTGAATTTTATATTGTATTGGAAATGTTTCAAATGTTCTTGCAGACGTAAAACAAATCATGATGAAAATATGTTTATATGTCTACTCCATATATTTTTTAAATGTTGGTTGACAATATAAACAACATAATACAGACAAACTAACAATTTATGTTAAATATATATTATAAAACCGTGGGAAAAATAACACTAGTACTAAATCAAAGCAAATAACGATCTTCACAAACGTCATTGTTGCCACAACAAAGTGTCTAAATCCCTATAAATCCGAGAAATAGGATTTTATAAAAAATATTACAAAAAAAATTGCACTCGTTGACTTTAACACACAATGGATTGACAAAAAAAAAATCAAAAGTGTAGCGAGTGTAAGCTACCGAAATACTGAGTACAATTGTGTGTTTTTTTGTAACTTGTAATGCTTTAGCTAATCCTTTTAGTTTTTTAGTTTAATATTAGACCTATTAGTTTTATTTTTATAAATAGTTTGTGTGTGTATGTGTGTTTAAATATTGTTATATTAATCGATTCCATAAACTTTATCGTCCATTTTAATACAATTATAAGTTATTCCTAAACAAAAAGTAAATTAGAAAAAATCACTCAAACACCCCATCACTTAACAGATCAAAAAAGCACAAAATAACCCTCGTTTCCAAAACCCATACAAATATAATTAGTGTTGTGTCACACAATATATCACATTTTTTTCCAAAACACCTCGTTTTAACCCCGATTCCCCTATTTGGGTAGTTTTACCCCAATTGGCAGAATCACAATGTTCTATAGTGTCAAGAGGTGATCACTATTACATATTTGAAAATATTTGAGTATTTCCATCACCCTTCATATCTTATAGATTAAAACTTATATTTTAATTGCATTTTTTTTATCTTTTAGCACCAATATACACAGCTTATTTAAAGACATTGTATATTTTTATATTCTGTGTCTGGAAAAATTAAAAATGCAATTAAATAAAAAGTATTTTACTATTTTTTTATAACAACACAAAAAACTCGAATATAATTTAAAGAAATATAATGTTGGTAATATTTTATCAACTTACGATGAAAGTTACATTATGAGGTATTTTATATGTATACACAGTTAAGTCTAGAGTCACTGTATTTCGACATGATTCTAAGCCGATTTTTTTAAAATGGTGCAAAATAAGTTCTATATAAATTACGATTACGGTTACGATTATAATGTAATTTATGAAATATACTATTAATTCTGCAAGATATTTGCTACTCCATACTCCATACACCATACTAGAGTTGCAAAGCCCAATATAATACTTGGTCGCTCTAAGACAGAACAAAGGAATCAACCCTACTGTAGACCAGTTTTATTATTTTATTAATTTGAATGTTGCAATTTTGCGTATACCTGATCGATTACAATGGATAGAGGGGTCTATTTTAATACGCGGTATTAAAACGATAGGCAGATGCGTAGTTTTAAGTATATAGAGTATTTTAAATAGGGTACGTAAGGGCTTTATCACCATCAAAACTGCAAATCAATATACTGGCTAACAAACCTTTAAATTTTGTGATCTCATTTCAATTTCATAACGTTTAATTCTTTAATTTCTAACGTTTATTTATTAAAAAAATCAATATTTTTTTTATTAGTTTTAAGCTATATATTTTGTAATCTTAAATTATTTAAAATATGATTATTTGTAAAACAATCTTAATACTATAAACTTAAAAATTAATTCGTCGTGTAATAGTTCTTGATTCATTTAAATTAGTACATATATTCGCAATAGTTCTTAAAATAATCTTATTAATAAAAACAATATTATAAATATACCTAATAATTAAAAAATTCATGTGTATCATATATATAATATTACAACTTACGTATATAAATATTATTGTTTAAGTCAAAGCAATTCATTAAATGCAATAATTAGAACAGATTTAGAATATAAAATTCAAAGTACCTCTTGATTTATCTTAAAATCTACAATTATCATACAATAAAAGTAAATTGGGTGAGTGACTTGTAAGTGGGTACAAGTCGTGCTCAGTCGTTATGACTCTGTATCTTATCTGATCAGATGGAGTACTACTTTTGAATTCACGAAACCATGAAGCAAGTGCTTCATAGAACTGCACAAAGGACTATTGTTAGCTTATTAATGTAGTGATAACTTAATTATATTAGTATATTTGATATAACAATTATTCTTGGTAATATATCAAGTAGAAAAATAATATTTTGATTTAATTGGCGTTTATTATTAAACATAAATATAAATTAAACTTCAGTTAAATGTTTCGAATGCTTTGTAGCTATCATATTTACAGTAAGACGAGATGTCGGTAAGATGTTATATGTTTTAATATATATATATTAAAATTTTATTTTGTTAATATTCAATAATAATTTACAGTTTCATAATAATCAATCACGCTTCACTTAAAATATCGCATCGCTTGTTATTTTAAAACTGATTTATGACGAGAGACAAAGTTTAAAAGCATTTTTTATATATTTGTTTGTAACGGGTGTTTTATTTGTGTGAAATATTTCGCAAGGGTCGTTCAGACAACGGAAAGGGTTTTATTATTACTATTACTATATGTTAGTGTAACTATTGTTGTGTAATGAATTATTGGGTCGGGACTTTCAGGTACATTAAGTGTGAAGGGTTACGTGCAAAAATGACAGCCAAAATATTCACACGCCAATATGTAGTCAGGTAGAGTCCACGTCATCTATACTATATCTGTCTGTGGAAATAATGTATACAATGGTGTTTGTGTGTGTATCATATTATATTATATGTTTTCATAAAATCAAGCTTAGAAGAAAAGTTATGAAAATCTTCAGAATAACTAACGGTTTGTACTTTTTATTTTAGCTTTTAACAATATGATTTTTAAATATTAAATATATAATAAAAACATTATTATTTTTAAATTAATTTCATGTGAATTATTTGTTCGATATAAGTTCTAAAAAAATTAATCAAACTCAAGTAACCGAGCAACCTCACGTAACCCGAGATCCGATTCAAAGTTTTTTGTGCTTTTCTAATAATAATTACACCTTTTGTCAGTTAACCCTTTAACGCGCCGGTAATTCTTGGAGCCCTACCTGACCCCGCGGGGTCTCACTTCCTCATCCATTCCTTTATAGAACCGTCTCGAGAGTGCGTGTGCGCAGATTGCATCGATCCGATCGATATTTTTGGTGTGTTAAATGGTGTTGTGTGTTTAAAGAAATAGTTACAAATAGTTACAAAATGTGTTATTATTGTGAATATTAAAATAAAACAAAAAGGTAATGTGAAATATGACATAATTAAATTAAAATTAAATTAAAAAAAATTGTATTCACCATATTATTTATATCTATAGTTTTAAATACCAAGGATACAGCCATCCAATTTTTATCCATTAACAAAGTAACGTTACTATCTTGAAGACAATAAAAACCGGACGCGTCAAAACACAAGTGTCCTGTATCCAGGGAAAGGATGATACGCTGTTATTTCCAGAACATTCCAATATATTATTTTTTATTGCCCTCCCCCTCCCCCCCCCGGGGGTGGGCGGGAGCGTCATGCGTGATATTTGATATAAAGTCGGAACTCAACTTCGTTATGTGATATTCTTTTTTCATAGGACAATGCCATCGACGTAACATATTCGTTCAGAGATAGTGGATATTTTTCTTGAGTCACTCGGATGGTTCCAATTATTTTTAACATGCGAATATTTTCTCTCGTTCGTTATAAAGGCTTGTTATTATAAATATTTTTGATTATTTTATAAAAGATACAAGGAAAATATTATAAGAAATAATAGGTTCCTTCATTATGGAAGGTATTTTAGTTATAGCGAAAAATTCTAAAGTTAGTAAAATAGTAAAATATTGCTGATACCAAAATGTTTATTTCTTGATGATATAAGGTAGCTATTAATTAATAATTCAATCTATTTATAAAAATATTTTATATAACTATTTTATTTAAAATAATATTATGAATATTTACATTTTCTTTGGTAATTTTACAAAAATATTTATTATTTGAACTGAAATTTGATAAAATTAATTATAGTGCTAAAAGTATACCTTTCTATATCAATAATGTTAGTTCTAAAATTATTTTTAAAATCCAAAAAGATATAAATAGTATACAATAAATTACGCGGTTAAAAATAATTACTGAAATTAAGTATTATATTAAATAAGTTATATATTTCTAAAAATTCAATAATTACCTTCTGATACAAGCTGTCCCTGGTCGGCCATATCACGAATGCGCAAATAAAGCCTGGGTAAATAAGCCGGGGGTGGTCAGTCCCGCCCCCGGACACTGGGGGAGTTGAATGGACACTTTAGGGTTACTATTATTGTCCCAATATTTGCTGGTATATACTAATGTACATATATTTTAGATTTCATTATAATTTTTTTGTTTATTGTTAAAATTGTTTCATACAAAAATAGTTTTTTTAGAGTCAGCTATTTAAATAGACTTTTTTATTTTGAAGTAATGTAGCCTTTTTTAATATTTAATTCAAAATATATAATATACATATATTACAATTAATGCACTATAAGACTTTTCACAATGCGATGTTAGTATTCTCGTTGATCTAGTGCATAGTATGGATAAATGAAGTTATATATATCAGTTCAAAAAAACCTTATTACTCTAAAGAAACATTACAATATTACTCACTTACAAGAGAAAACATAAATTTAGATTAAAAGTAATAATTTTCATCGGATATTAAATTTTTCAAATCCTTTCTATAATTTATTTCAATATTATAAGAAAATGTATGTATACTAAACTTATTATACCATTTAACTATAATCTTTTGAATATCAATTCTTTTAATTTTCTTTTTTAAATTGAAAGGTAATTTGTTGTATGACTTAGCTTCTCCAAATTTTTTGTTATATTTTCCATGATTTGTTCTTTGTTTTGGTAAAATTATTTTATTTTTATTTCTTGTATTATATTTAGATATTTATTAATATTTTTTTTTATAAGTTTTTTTTTATATCCGTGTGATATATATATTTATTTTGTTATAAATTATATACACAAATATATATATTTCGTTATCAATTATACACTAAAAACACATACAATATTATAAGAAGTACTTATTTTTATATGTAATAATTTTTATTTATATAATTCTATTTTATCACTTCAAAGCATACTAAGTAGAGCATGTATCAAATCAATACATTATTCGGTAGCAACTTCGCAATTTGCAGTCAATAAAGCTCAGTAATAGTGTGCAAAACTTTAGAGGGGGGTAGACAGGGAACAAATGTCGCGGTCAAGTCACCCCCCTCCCCCTAGCAACTCCCACTTACTTGCATGTGTTACTGGACTGCGAGGTGGATTTGAGACGTGAGTTTACATGAACTTATTAGTTTCAGTTTTAGCTTTTAATATTACCTAAACTAAATTTAAATTAATTTTATAATAACAATATTTTATGAAAGTTTAAAACAGAATTAAAAAAAATATATAATTCATATAACGAACGCTATTAGAGAAGATTCGATGTTCGAACTGGTCGAATAGCCAATAAACGCAAATGGCGCGATGGCTCATTCCAAAAATCATCAAACCTAACATGATCTCTCACCTCAGAGCACGTCCCTACATGCTGTGTCAGATTAATGGGGTTTCATGGGTCAAGAGCGCCTGGTTTGGTTATAGCTAAGTTTACGGCGCCATTAGCTTGTTTGCTGTTCAGTCGAGCATTTATTTTTGCTAACATCACATTTGGCTTCTCTTGTTATGTTTTTCCCTTATGTTATTAGTGAAGGGTTGTATTTGATATTTTTGTAATATTTTTTTTCCTTTTTTATATATTTATTTTACCGTAATTGAAACATAGATAATATTGTCAATGTGAAATGTATTGTGTTTCTTAATAATATTTTTATATTACATTCGTGTAAATAACTTGGTATAATTAATTTATCAAAATTATAATCAAGTCAGAAATAGCTCCACTGATGTACTAAAAAAATATTTTGTTATATCCAAATTTTCAATTTAAAAATATATATATGACAAGCGTAATTAAATAAAAATTAACATCACTGCAATGTGATCATTGTTATTATAAATAACATTTTAATTAATATATAAATTCCCTGATTTAAAAAGCGTCTATATCACCCTTTATAACATGTCGGTTACCATCACAACGATATCTAGGCAACAACATATTATTCCATATATATATACTGATATGATTTCCCCTGACAAAAGAAAGTAACTTGAATATTATGACATTCTTTTTATTATACAAGCAATTTTCTGCTTAAATAATTATAAAAATAAAACACGTTAATAAATTAAATTAAAATATAAAAATAAATAAATCATATTAAAAAAAAATAATAAATCGTGGAGAATATTTTTAATAAAAATAATATTCTCAAAATCGTGGAGAAAGTCAGAACAGTTAATATATTGGAAGTATAAGGTAGGAAAGGGTTTCTTCACTACCTTTGTGCGGGGATGCCCTTTAGTGGGATCTAATAAAACCTTGTTACGGCCAAAGGGATACCAATTCCAATATTGAAAGTGTTCTTTTACATGATATGGAATTTAGGGACTTCTTTCTGATATTAAATCGGGGAAATCTTGCTATTGTATAACATTAGTGGCTTGAAAGTGATTTTTATTATTCAGAGAAGATATTATTCCGTGATTGAACACAGAATTACATTTTATTTATCTTTATATTTAGTTAAAATTATATTAATGGCATTATAGGTATCAAGTTTGTTTGCACGGAAACTACGTGAAAGTTTTCAAACCTCAAAGGAGTTTCGTATCTTGCTAATAGTAGGTACTACTATTTACAATATAATAATTAATGAATAATATCTACTAAATACTATATATCATTTATCTTATATTATATTTTTTTATAATAATTAATTGAAAGTTTTATTGAAATTAAATGTACATTTTATATATTTTAAATTCACTAATAATTGTAACAAAAATAATTTTGTTACTTTTTTAAACTAATTATATATAAAATTTAAAAAGACTTATAATTGAGATACTATTATTGCTGGTTCGTTGGACAGACAACATGTTATACATTTATGTAACTTGCTCGGCCTAGTCAGTGCGCATGCGCCGACTCGTGGCCGAGACTACCTGACCGCGGCCGGACACTGATCAATATTAAAGTAGGAGGATGCTGGGGGAATGTCTGTTTGTCTCTGCCATCTATATAGAGTTGAAAACACATTTAATTATAATATTTTTTTTGTGTGTTAACAATGTATTTAATATGTATATCCAAATCTTAGCATTTTTATATAGCAGTGGTGGATGCTGATAATAATAACATAGAAAATTATATATTAAGTATGAAATTAAATAGACTCTAGATAAAATATACGGAATATTTAATATTTTAATAATAATATAGCCTTTTTATATACTATTTAAAATTCTTGCTATATTTACTAAATCACGAATATTAAAGAGTATCTAAATAATATATTTCTTACTATAAAATAATAAAAGGTTTGTAAATAAAAAAAAACCTGCAACTTTGTAGCAGCAACTCTATATAAATCTGTCTTAACTCACCTTTCTGCGGACACTACGGGGAGGGTCCAAGAGAAATGACGACCCTTAACTAAAACACACACATACACATACGACTGTCTTACAAACACATGGACATTTACTTTAGAGTGCCATTTGTATGTATTAGTGAGTAAGCGTCAGAGGTTTGAGGGACAGCGCAGACAACAGATTAATAAGTAAACAAAATTGGTCCAGTGCTCTTATTTTAAGTATATATATATATTTTTACTTTTATTTTAGTTTAAAGATAAACTGGATAATATTGATGCTTATTTTTATTATATTTAAATTTGGTTTTATAAAATTTATTTTTAATTTGCCGTAAGAAAGAGCATTTTTTGTAGGAGTTAGATAATTTTGATAAATATTTTTATGTAAAGAAAAAAAAGTTCAATTTAAAAATACGAAATGAAGTCTGTGCTTCCCGTTTGTATGTGTGCGTGTCCAGTTTCCGCGCGCTTGGGTTTTGTTAATTTAATTAGAGGCACAAAAAGATTAAGGTCTGGAACACGGGCATTAGGAGACCGCTTCTGTTGATGTTGCTTGTTACAGACTATACAAATGTATCTTTTGAATATATATTTTTAAATGCGTTATAGAATTTAAGGTAGTACGGATTTGAAGAAGTTCATTTAAGGTGTTTTATTTAGTCCGGATTTGAAGAAGTTTGATTAATCTGTTTCATTAAATCCAGATTTGGAGAAGTTGGATTTTTTTTAGCAAATATTATTTAGAATATGTTTATTTATTTTGTTTCTTTTATTATGATAATATTACTGTATTTATAATCCCGTAGAAAATGTAGTACGAAAAAAATATTTTTAAATTTACCTATTCAAATGATATTCACACAGATCAGCAAAACGTTTTAGAATATAATATTTTTTACGCAAATAAAGAATAACGCTGATATTATATTGGGGTCTGGATATATTTAAGATAACATAAAGTGTGTTTATTTTGAAAACAGTGGGCCGTTTCGACACCGCGATTCTGTTGAATATAAAAAGTAAGTCGATAGCTTACCAACCGAATTTATACATTTGGATATTCGAAATATGTTCTAACCACCACTTATATTTGACCTACCTTCCCCGTCTTTTATCTGCATGTTAAAGGCTTCGCAGGGGAAGTCATATCTCGTATGAAGGCTCAAGTTACACAGGTGCGTTGAGTACTGAGTATAACGTATAAATTCAGCACACGGATGAAAATAACCGTACTAGTCTCAGGGTTGTTTTCACATAATAGAACCATTTTCTTTTGTTTTTGTTGCGTATGTCTCGTTATTGGAAGACACACAATGAAAACAAAAGGCGGTGTCTTATTTCTCGTGGCGGCTGATGGCGCTTTTAGGTAATGCTAAATGATAATATTTATTACGATGTGAAGGTCTGTTGGTTTGGGTATTGCATATCAGTTTCATTAAGATATTTAAATTTCTATATGTCTAAAAAATTAAATCAGTCAACTTCGGTTAAGCCGAGAAATCGTTCTTCAGTTTGTTTGGTTTTCATCAATCAACTGCCCGCACTTAATAAGAATTCTAAGTTTGAGTAAAATTGGTCAAGTAATCATTAACCTAACCTCCAACTTTGACTCTTCATAACTTTTGATCAACAAATCGTCCAAACCTAAGACCAAATTTGTTCGTACTCAAGAGGTCAAGTTCTATCAATAGGATGACTGTCATGAAGTTCATGATGAGTTACGTATAGTAAAGAAAAACAAACAAATACCAGGGCATATCTCAAGATATGACCAGTCCCTCTCTCTTGAACTATTAGTCTATTTTTTAATTACTAAATTATTGCCAAATCATAGATAGAAATGCATTCTGGCAAGTCCAGTGCAATAATCTGAACCTCCTTAACCGTTGGAATTTAGTTCCGTTCACTTACCATTTCCTCTCTAGCCTTTGGCAGCTGCTTTATGTAAGGTAACCAAATATTGTACATATTTAATATCATAAAACATCATAACAAAGTCATTATAAAGTCATATTCTATCATTTGGAATGATAACATATTCCGATCTTAAAATTTACGTTTAACAAGCTTGAAGTATCATTATATTTGAATTAATTGATTAATAATGAATATTATGTCATAGCTAATAATAAATATATATAAACGAGTGAATCCCAAATGAAACATAAAAAGTCACCTTGAATTGCTTGTATATTTATCCCGTATTCTTCAGTACGTTATTGTCACCCAAGCGATCGAGAACTTAGTAAAATACAGCGCAACTTGTTACCGGTAGGTTTCACTGCAAATTCCGAGTATTACAATTTCTAGCTTCATGCTTTTAGAAATTTCGGTGAATTCTACAACTAGATTTGGAATATTGTAATATATTTGTATTTCCATTGAGAAGTTTATATAATTTTTCATAAATATATAAAAAGTTAAAATCTTCATTACGAAATAAATAATAACATTCTGTAACAAACACGAACTTGGATCTTGGAATGTTTTATTTAAAAAAAATCTCTATTTAGAGCTGCATTGGTAGAGCTGTGAGTCGTCCCTCGCATCTTGTATTTAGCAGATTTTAATTCTATTCGAGTCTACGTTTTTTAATATTAAATTTATTAAAATATTAAAACGCACACCATGTGACATGATGTATTTATCTAAAATAATAAAAGACGTATTTATCTAAAATAATAATAATAAAAGATAATTAAAAACCATAAGAAAAAATAAATACTAATAAAAATTTTAAAAGTAAAAATCAATATTTTTTGTTATTTTTTGTCAAAACAAACACTATTGTTGTATAAATTAACAAAAAAAAAATAGTGTCAAACTCAAATGACGTAAAATTGACATTGCCAATGAGAAATTATTATAATATGTCAAATATGAGTTTTATAATAAAATAAATATTATAAATATATCAGTTGTATCACTTATATGTTTACGAAGTGACCCTTTTCAAGTAAGAATTAAGACTGACAACGGTAGTCTCACCGGATATCATTTTCTACTTGTCACAATCCTTATATACGTTTATTTTATTCATATTAGTTTTTTATTTTTCTCTATAAATATGTAGAATTCGTTGGTTATATTTGATTAATATGTTCTGGTCTAAGAGAACTTTATTCTCTACCAAGTACCAAGCTCTAGTCTAACCAAGTTTTAATCCAAAATTAATTTTTTTCACAATACATTTTACAATAAAATTCGTCCACATGTAACAAAAAAGCGAAAATCCTCGCAATATAAAATATTTTTATCTATTCACGAAAATTCCGTACGCGTTCACGCAAAAAATGCAACAAAAAATCAGCGAAAGGGAGGGGGTCCAAGCCACCCACCGCCCACCACCCCTCATATATCTGCACTCGCCACCGTTAATCTACAATATCACGAACGTAATTTGTCCTACTTCACAATAAAATAATATTCAACCTACGAGCATGGAAATAAAATACAAATTCCATTAACAAACAAGTATGGAAGTTACCCAAAATATCAGACTGTAGGGGAGTGAGATCCACCTAAAAACGTGAAACTGATGAATGTTTCCCATTAGATGTTATTTATTTAGACTGTGGCCGAAAAGGGACTGAGCTTAACTTTACCTAAACTTTACTTAGGACTGTATTGGGTTAACTGAAGACGTTCTCAGCGTGTTAGATAAATGCGAGATAGTTACTCGGGTCCAGTTTTTTGGGGTATTTTATGATGGTACTTTGTCAAAGTCATGGTTTTGTGCTATTCACATCATTGTTGTTGGTTTTACTTACAATTGACGTATTTTACTAAATGCAGATACTGTCTAGAATAGAAGAGACTGTTTTTATAAACTATGAAATATTGAAGTTATCTGTTTTATAAATATCTTAAAATAATCTCAATTTACTGGTTTATTTAGGCAAGATTTTTTAAGAAATCTTCAATAATAATAAATGTTTCAGTCAATTTACATAAAACCATCATGAAAATAACTTAACCTTCCTCAGAAATCGCATTATTTATATTTTAAAAAAATGTAAAAATTTATTGTGTAGTATATAAATTTAGAGCTTTCATACAAACCGACAGACCGAGCAAAGGATCTAATTTTAGAATGTGTATAGATTCGAAATATATTATTGAAATAAAACGAAGACACACAAACCAGAGCTTGAAATAAATATCATTAATATTTTTTATTTAAATTTGTTTCGCGTATTTTGAACTAGTGCTAGGGGTAGAATACTGAACAGAGGAAGTACGGGGTAGTGGTCTGACTGTCGATGTGTCAGTAGTTATAGATGGTTCTCGGTCCGCCTTCAACTCGATTGATGGAGTTTGTATAGGAATCAATACAATAAGCAATTTAAAGTTTTTTCGTTAGATAACTGCTTCATACTTACAAAGTATATAGTAGTAAAAAGGCACACTGGATCTCTTAGTAGACTACAATAATAAGCTATAATTAGAAAAATTTAAACCTAAATAATATCTAGAATTTATAAGAGTTAAATTTTAATCAAATGTTAAAGATACCAATTACTAATAAAAAAGTTTTATTGATTTTTATTAAGTCAATGACTATAATTTTAATTCTATAATCTTTATTTAACACACATTATGAAAACAATGCTAATGTATAAAAATAGGGACTGTATATGGTAGTTAATAACTGGAGAAATAAGAATAATACCAGCCCTCTTAAGTTTTAATACAGTTACATTTTATTCATCAAAGAAAAAATTGGAGAAGAAGATACGAGGAACTGCTTGAAAAAAGCTGTAATTGATAGAAGATTATTACTTAAAGAAATGCCACAGTTCAAGTAGAGTATGCAATAGTTTTTGGATTTGACTTGGCTCAAAAAACTTGGTTGAAAAACTAGTCTAGATTGAATTAAATTGAGATCCCTTCAAAAGTACTTAAGGCGCTAAGTATAATAGACACATCATCAAAATAAAGTCCTTAATTACAAATTAAAATGTTTTACCATGAGTCATATATAGAAAAGATATTAAATTTAATTTAATGTCCTACCATGTTTCATATAATTAAATATGTTAATACATAAGACTAAAATTGATAAAGCCGTCTATTTTTCAAATTCAAACAAGGTTTTAAAAGTTTGGCGAAATGTTGATTAGAGAAGGTACAAATGACTTATCAATTAACCATATGGCTCCAACTTTAGTCTGTAGTAAAATGGCCAGGAGACGGTTCACATCTGCGACAAATATTGATGTTTGGGCTATGATGCACAGGTTTTTCTTTATATACCATGGACAACACCACCACGAACTCTGATTTGGAATATGATGTCTATAGCTGACAATACATATGGGACAATAATACTATATAAACCACATTAAGGTAAACATCTTTATTTGTATAAAACAGACGTTTATGTTCAGTGCAAGTCTATTACAATAATTTTTCAGATGCTATTGCCAAAGGATTTGATGGTTATTGAGACTAAAAACATTACAAGTGACAAAATAATATACAAGAGTTTTGTGGCAACAGGTTTTAAGTTTTATCTAAAACGATAACTCTAGGACTTAATACCAAAACTTAAAACTTTATACTTGGTGTAAAAAATTTTAACTAACTTAATATTGTTTTAATAAATTTTTAGAGTTCTGAAAGATTACTTTTAGTTAATTCAGTTAGTTTGAGTAAAGTTTTATTAGAAATTAGGACAACTCTTTGAAATGTTGAATTGAATTGAAGTTTATTAGTTTGTAATAAATAAAGTTTAGATCAAATATTATTTACAAAGTAATTGTAAGACGAAATATTATTGTAATGTTTTTTCTTGTTTAGTTCCAGTTGTTATAGAAAAATTCCAATTGAATCTCAATATATCAAAGTATTAATTATAAAAAGCCAAATAAAAATAATACCATTCTCTCTATAAAATATACAAATATTTGACTAAAATAAATATAAATAATTTTTTATAACACTCGAATTATTTAACAAAAGATGTACAAATATTTTGTATTTTTCATTAGTGTATTGTTGCTTTTAGCGTTATTACAATATGTTACAATTTATTAAAAAGACATCAGTAAAATGATGAGTAATCCTGGGATGTATCACATACATAAATGTATATTGTCGTACGTCTAATGTATACTATTTTTAATACATCCACCTATCAACTCACATTATGGACGAGCGGGCAAGTAGGGTTCGCAATAAAATATATATGCTTAAAAATATATTATAATAGAACATTAAATATTTTTAATTTATAAATTAAAAATAAGTATGATTGATATGTTGATGAGAAAGTATTATTTAAAAACATATTATATTTATTTAGAAGCACATTTGTATTGTCGTAAGAAACTAATATAACACCTTACTTTATAAATGTATTATTATTAAATGCAACTTTTTTTAAATAATTAATCTGACTAGTAGTTTTAAAAATTAGTGGGATCCAAAAAACAATGTAACTGACAGTTTAAAACAACAAAAAAAAAACTGTCCATAATGATTACAGATCTAGTTTTATTTTGTAAATATAAGTGTTGAAATCTAAATGTTGCAATATTTAATAAATAAAAAATCTCAAAATATTTTTTTGTGTGTAGTACTCAACTCTCCATCCCTAGCAAATGTTGTGGTGAATTTCATATTTTTGTAAGTATCTACCTACATCATCTGTTTATTCTACATATGTTTTGGTTCACATGAATTTTTTTGATTTTTTTCATGCTTTCATAGGCTTATATGGGAGCGGAGTCTGAAGAGTTCTTCTTTACATATGAAATAATACTTTAGAGCCCTCCACGTGAATGATTTGCTTTAGCTTTTAATAAAAAATGAAATGTAATTTATAATTTAAATGCGAGTAGCCGATACGTTATGAAAAATAATTCAAACAGGGATTTAGTATTTTCGCAAATGTCATTTCACCCCAACTTAAACAAAACCTGCCTCTGAAACGAACGGATTGCATAGTACATTGTCTAAACAATTCTTAAGTGATCAACATTACCCCAAGAACGTCGTAAATCATTTCCGCCTCAAACGAAAATAAACTCTATTGTAACATAATAAACCTTTTATTCCTCCAAACTAAATCAACTTTTCTTTTTAAATTACATATTTTTTTACTTGAAAAGATATAAACCGTCGCAATATTTACAGAACAAAACTCGACATTGTCGCAAACGTATAAAGATCAAAATTGCTTGTTGAATTATTCTTTAAAATGTCCTACAGAGACAGATTTTCTTTGTAATATCTAATAGTTTTGGCCATTATAGCTTTTACAACATCGACTTTATGCATGTTGTTTTAGAATTCATAATAGAATCTCTCTGACTTGGCGACTTGCTTCATTTGTTCAATCCAATCGAAGGTTGTCGGTCCATAACAAAACACATAAATTAAGTGCTCAATAATAAATGGAAATGTCCCTTGCAGAGGACAGGGCATTAGGGCTGGATTATGAGGACTCTGTCCCTTTGCATCGTCGGTACTAGAATATTGCTAATAGTTAACGCTGGCTGCACTTTATTAGTTTATAACGAATTGAACTTGATGATCTTACAAACTCAATCGTTAGTATTGAATCAACAAACTTATTAAAGACAATGTTTTAAAAACCTTAATAATTGCAGAATAATTCTTTATAAATCCTATCACACCATACAAAATTTTTCCCATTATTCATATATCATTACTGTAAAGCATGAATGGAGCACGCGACAGTTTTTGTTACAAAACAAGATTCGTTTACGGAGATAAAATCTATTCAAACATCCCCTAACAAGTAGTGGTCACTAAGTGGTCAAATAAACATCCCGTGTCAAAATTCTTTTGTGTACCGAGTACCTGTTTCAAGTTTAAAAACCTATCTGTTTATTCGGGTAAAGACCAACATCCGAGGTCCATAGTCAATTTATACGCTATGACCATTCAAACCTGTCTTGCGCGTGGCAAGGGACGAGGTACGTTAGGGTCACGCGTGTTGGGGTAAAACCGGTTGGACATTGGTCAGCGTTACCCCCGCTTCTCGCTACCCGAAATATCCTCCGCTATTGGTTAAAATATATCCACGTATCCAGGTGCTGATATTATTCCTAATATCATTTGTATTCGAGAAACGTTTATAAATTTAATTTTAATATATTTCGCAATTTTATAAAGCTAGCCATGTACACGTAATTGGGGTGGGGGGTGCATGGCGCGCATGATGCGTTCAAAATCCGTAAGAAATTTAATATACTCGAGTTTCACGAGCTGAGCACACTCAATATGCATCGGCGCATTTGACCGGGATGAATAACCTATAAATATGTAGTAACAGAGCTCCTCCCTGGAATACTATTTTAATATACATTTAAAAATAAAATTACAATACCATGTTGTAAAACTTGTGTTGCCTTCTGTAAAATGAACTGTATACCAATTTCTTAAAAAATACCTCACTAAATTACAATTTGAAGGGTCGTTTTGGGAAAACAAAAAACATTTATATCAATGGCGGGTAAGTTCTAAATTTTCAAGTCATTGACAGGCCGTAAAGAGGCGGGCGGTCTCTGGGGTCTCGTTGGTCTGTAGATATAGATAAGAAAACACTATAGATTAAATCGGTTGCTATCTAGTTTCATTAATATGAGAATATGTATTGTATGTTATTTATATAATTAGGTTTTTATATATTATATATTATATATTATATATATATACTTTTAATATACAATAAAGTTATGAATACATATTAATATAATCTCTTTTGTCACTTTTTAATACAACATAGAATATAGAGAAATCGTCCGAATTACAGATATCCTGAAAGATTCTATAAATACAATAAAAAGTGATAAAAAAATACAACATAAGTTTGTTATTCTGTATGTATATTTATTATATGGGGTCAGGGTGAAGTTTTCGGACGGTTACCCCGGGGAACACTGGCTACAGCCCGGGATAAAACTGCGAGTAATTCACACGTACCTACTGTCCCGCTCTGAATACATTTAATTTATCTAAATGTGTTTCATACTTATAGAAATATACTTATTTATTGAGTATTCACAAAAATAAAAACAAAGATTTTATTTGATTTAATTAACACAATAGTTAGGTTTTTATACTTATAAATAAAATTAAAGTATCTGTCTGTTTTAAAGAACACCTCGTTTTATATATTGGTAGTTATGTACGTTATGTACTTAAACATAATCAATCTATTTAATTTCTTGTCTGTTTGTTTATCTCTTTTTTTATAGGTTAATCTTTGAAAGGGCTTAACCGAATTTAAAGTCCCATTACGTGAAGATAAAGGAGTTTGTAGGGAACATACAAGTTACATTTTACGCAAAAAACATTTTAGGGTTCCCACGCAAAACCGAAATTTCCTGGAAATTATGTACTACTAACGAGTAATGTGAAACATTTTTTTTGGTACTTGTCTTCAGAAAAAATAAATAAAAGAATAATAAGAATTAAAAACTAGATTTAGAATTGATAGTTGTCATATATCACTCAATAAAAACTAATATATATATATGTATTTAGATGGCTTATTTAAGTAGGGGAGGGAGAAAAAGAAGTCGCTGGCAAAATCTTGTCAGGAATATTGTGATAATTCATTTATATATAAATAACCGACATTTCTTTGAAAATTTATTAAAATGTAGTTTAATCCTCACGGGGTCTCAGGTATGGAGCTGAAATTCACGTCAAAGTTTACAAAACTGTAGAGTATTACTAAAACTACATAGTAAAGGGCAAAGTAAGGAGTTCTCAAATATTTATATTGGCTTAGGTTAACCCGAAGTCCGTCTATCAGAGCCCTCCTGGGACCGGCCAGGTACAGAGATGTAACAATATATTAGATATGGCAAGGATTTTAAAAAATATATTTTACAGTATAGTATAGTAGGGTATACTCAGATAATGTGTATGATATATAAGAGAAACGGGATACCGAAGAAGATATGAATCATATCAAATGATATGGCAAAGAAGGATGTCTGGTCTGATATGAGGTTTGACAGAAGAGCATAGAAGGAATTGATATATTGCGCTTTTTTCATAACATATAATTAAATTCAAATTTTAAAATAAGACTTTAAATTCATTTATATAATAGACACTACAGCTAGATTAAGGTTTACTAATTTTCTTTAATGTTCTTGTCTATTTCTTTTTAATTCTTTATGATCCAAGGGTCATTGCGGTAACCCGCAATAAAATATGCGCACTGACGGGAGGTCGGAGGACGTAAAAATGTTGTTTTAAGGACCACTATAATGTATCTTACAGGAGCTAAGTGCTCCAACACTGTCTACATAAGTATATTTTATTTACTTAATAAATTATAAACATATATATTAACCAATTTATTTATTTATAATAAATTAATTTAAACATCTATGTATAACCAATATAAAAACTTCTTCAGTGCAATGTGAACGAAACGTCGAGGCAGGTTTATTAATGTATAAAACTTTTATTAAAATTATAATAACGAAAATAATTCCTTAACACTAACTTAAAATGATTTTAAGTTGCGAAAGTTTTAAAAATATGAATATAAAAACTATTACAATAAAAAGAATTGTTTTTTACTAATTCCTCTTAACCAGTTCCAAAACTCGAAATAGTCAAATCCCGAATCTCGAAAGAACAAATAACTCTCGAACTATCGGCTAACATTCTCTATTGATATAGTACGAGCTGTTGGGCAAAGGGCTGTGATCGATGGTAGTTCTAATTTATATGAAAGCCCTAAGGGCGTATCGATTACCAACTTCGCTGGAACGCTTACTCCTTGGGGTTGTAATGTTTCGTTTATTTATTAATGATCTAGATGACCATTGCGCTGATTAGATTTCAATTGGATTAATATGCTTTTACTATAATTTAATTCAGTTACACTAATTTAAATGATAGGAGTCGAGGCGGCTAAAAAAGTATTATTTTAAAATAGTACTGATATAAAACCTTATTGTGACCGTAAAATTAAAATATATATTAGTATGATGAGTAATTGATATCAATTAATTATTAATAGTTAATAATTAGTTATATAAAAGTGTATTTAACCCAACATCTTAGTAAATAGAGCTCTTAATAGGCCCTCCCGAGACTCTCAAACGTTCAATCAAAATGATAGGTAATTCAGTTGCACAACCGCTGGACGACTACCCTCTTATGTACAGTCGCGATGCACAAGTGTTGAATAAAAATATTTATAATTAATACCATCATTTTATAAAATATAAAGTGTAGTATAATTTTTATCTCCCACACATTTGTATAATCATATTATTTTAGATAGTAGATTTAAATTTTTCTTCGTTATTACTTGACAGTAGAGAACATAGAGTATGTTGAGTATCATAGTAATGATAGTTTAATTATATATCTTTTATTAAATATATTTCAAAGTATTTAACACTTGTCTACTCGTGAGTACTAATAGCAACGACTACATCCCTATTTCCTAATTAATCCAGTATCGCTTCACTCTCCAGAGTTTTGATCCCGCAGGATGACCTCAGCTTCCTCAAACGATGTTTAACATCTTTTAAGAACTATATACTTATATAGATATAAACATATACAATAAAATAAATAATAATATAAAAAGTTATTGTCACAAGGAAAGAGCTTAAACCTAATTCATCTTTCAACAAATATAATTAAACTGTTAACTAACTGATAAATGATATCTTTCATAAATTTATAAAATTTAATATTTATATAGAAGTTATTTATATAATAGTTATATGCAGTATATAGCAGAGCAATTAACTGTTGAGTAAGGTATATCGGCGTGACCCCCGGGATGACCCGCGCCTAACGAACTTAATGCTGAAAGGCTTACTAGTTTTAATTAATATCTAAGACCCCAAGGGCGTGTATTTTAAATTATCTTGTATTGTAATATTAAACTTAGCCAGTACGAGTCTATAATAAATTAATAAAGAAACTGTGTTATTTTCACTATGAAATTAATTGTTTTGAGATTATTTTTAATAAAATTATTTTAGCTTTTAAGTCGATGCAGTTATTAGATATATTATACAATTTTCTAAACAATAGATCAAATAGGGTACTAGAATCGTTATATATTTTAATTACAATTAAATAGTTAGTAAGTTTGATAAAGAACTAGTTTCGAAGAACTTTTAAAGTTACCAAAATAAACGAACTAAATAGAAAACAATGGATACATTATTAAATTCAGCAAAACATAACAAGGAAAATGTACATAAAATACGACTTTTGGGTACAATACAAGTCTTAAACAAATATAAGAAGGTTGTGGCGAGTGACCTTTGTCCCTTTTGCGCTAGTGTGAGTAAGGGACAAGCAATGAATACACACTAACACTTTGGAAACGTTTGTATTTGCAAATGTTACTTGGTAGAGTTATTAATGATAAGACAGGGCAATTTTCTTAAGATGGTAGATATTTTATATTATATTTTTATTGTTTTTTTTTGCATGTTATTTATTTAATATTCTTTACTTTCAAGACATTATTGTAAATATTATAATAATAAACTATAAAAATACTTTTACCTTTTTCATTATTTCTTATCATTCCATTAATGTTTTTTTAATTGTTTGCATTTTTAATGGTTTTAATGAGATATTTTTTAAATATTGTCTACGTCTAATAGATTCCTAAGACACGTGTTGTAAGCCCGTTAAGACCAGGCCACCTTCCGATACAACAGCAACCGTTTTGTGAACCCTTTACCCTCCTTTATAAATTGCGGTGTCCAGAGCTCAGCCGATTGTTTGTTTATCTTAAATATTTGAGACATATATATATATATATATATATATATATATATATATATATATATAGAGTAGAACATTAGCGACAGATTGGCTCAGTGGCTGGAAATATAATTATTGTGCCCTTGTTCGTGGGTTCAATCCCCATATTTGACAAAAATTCCTAGAGTTTCAGGTATATTTTCTTTATGTCTATATGTAATAAATTATATATATTTATATATGTTCATCAGTTGTCTAGTATCCATAGCCGAAGCTTGTCTTATTTTGAGATTAGATTGTGTTGTGTAGAAGTATCTGAATATTACTATAATTATTTATATATTTAAGTGTCCAGATCTATACAGCTTGCTAAATTTAATTATTCACTCTTTGATTCAAATAAAACCATCTAATTCATTTAAATGATATTTATATAATATATATAAAAAAATATCATACAACAGTACTTATTAAAATATAAGAAACAAAGTACAAAAACAAGTATATGTTTCAAGATTTACCAGAATTTAAACAAGAAAATATATGTGTAGTGTATCCAAGACACAGAAACAAATATTGCGACCCCGGGCCCTTCAAATTGTAATAAAAACAAATGTCTTGCTCCGACCACCTTTTCGTTTTCTCTAAACATGTTGCTTTTATTGAAATAGGACGGACACGGTTACAAATAAAGCGTATATTATACTTATATACTTTTCAAATTATATGTTTGAGTTACATTGTCTGTAGTTTTGAAGTCTATGATAAAGTTATATATTTTATAATGTTACTTATTCTTACTGTTTTTTTATTATACAACAAAATGTTAATTATTAATAATTTAAGTAATTTATTAAGTTAATTCAATAAATATCTCAGTATTGATACAATATTGCAAATAAGGAACTAATTTAATTCTACCAAAAAGCTTGCGATATCTGTGCCTAATGTATGCACAACTCGACCCTCCGTGCCTCGCTTGAATTAGCAAGTGAACTTGTATATTTACTAGCTTTAACGTTTATTAGACAAACGTATTGATTATAGTTTTGCATGATGAAAACTACTTTTGTAGTAAAAATAATAACTACTTATAACTATGAAAGAAATAAAATTATATTATATCAAATAAAAGTAACTGTATATATTGTTATATATTTAAGTATTTTATAAGTATATAATGCCGAACATCATAAAATTTATATATTAATATATTAATAACTTACTCGTTTTATATAACATTCACAATCACAATTTTCAGGAAATTAATTTAAAATATTCTGTATAATTTGTATAATTCTCAATACATTTCAAGCAGAGCACAATCGCCGGACCCTTTTGCGGCCAGTCCTCCCTCCGTGGGCAGTACACCCCCCCACAACCTTGAGCTACAAAAACATAACAACCAATACATACACATTAAAATATACCTTATTCTGTAAAGTTTATGAGTTATATTCCCAAAAAGGGGTGTCTGTGGGCAGTAGAGGGGGACGGTCGTCGGATCGACCCTCGGCTAGTATAGTGCGATTGTATGGTTTTGATTTCAATATTATTTGTTCGGGAAATTTTTAATTTTAAAGAAGTTTGTTTTGTTATTGTTATTTTCAGGTAATTAATTAATTTTATAATTATTTTAATACATTCAATTAATATCAATACCGCACAAGTCGTTTTTCTATTACATGTGTAATTAGGCTTTGAAATCCTTTTAAAGTTATTTAAAATACAGTATTTTTTTTATTCTGTGATAAGAATTTCAATTTGAATAAAATAATAAAATATTACTGAGTGATAATCTATTTCACTTTCATTAAGACACTTCAAGATCTAACTTAGTTCTTAGTCAATGTAAGGTACTTTCTATTTCTCACAATTCATAACATCACCTTAATATCAACCCAACGTCTAGATATTCCACAAACGTATTCAACTTCTCAAATTGCTTTGTAGAACGTTTTTCCGACATGACAGCCTGTTTACACACGTAGCGACTCGACTTAAAGAAATACCACTCATGAAACTTAGCTACATATTACTATTAAATTTATAAGCGGTAGCGGGTTGTATAATATTTCCCTCATCTATTGACGCCGCATGTAACAGAATTTTCTTTTCTAAAACCAGTTTTTCATTCCCCAATAACTTTGAAATATATAATTGGGAGATATTCATTAGAAAATGTAATAATATTTATCAAAAAAATATTAAAATAATATTATTCTAATATTTATTAGGACCCTAAATTCTAATTTAAATGTTGCGAAAGGAATAGCAAACTAAGTTAAAACAAAAATAATTTTCTATTTCTTTAAATAACACTTTTATAGCTAATAATAAATTAAAATTAAATTATATTTGAAAACTGCAAATGAAGTAATATTCATTTTTTCCGACTATACTTATTTTTGCATCCTATAATACATTTCTAAGCGCTAAATCCAATAAGATTTATATTCTGCTTAGAAAACTATATAATTATATTTTCTACTTGGAAAACGTTATTCTCAGATCCAATAAAAATAAATTCTCAGTATAAAAACTTTCAATCTTGAAAATAGACTGTGATATTAAGGAAAAGTAAAAAAACTTAATGTATTAAGTCCTCAAATATAAAAAAAAATATTTCAACATATATTCACATTTATTTAAATTATAAATCCGCTGTCGCTTGTGTCTCGACGAGCGACCTCAGGGCATGCGTGACAGTGTGACACGGGTCCGGCGGTCCGAAACAGATATACCTATTGCCAACTGTCATGACTTTGTATGTATTGTGTTTCATATCATAGGTAAATTGCCTATTTGTAAGTTTTGTAATGGAATTAATATTATTATATCATATAAGAATAATCATTATTTCTACAAATATGTAATAAACGGAATACGAATTTTTAATGTAATAAATGAATAGAAATAATCAGTAGTAAATACATCATGAACATGTGCAAAATTCAATAATAATGACCATGTATATATTTTTATATAATGAATAGTCATGACTTTTAATTTATACTCTGAAACAAAAAATTTTAAGGGTTTTCGTTTTAAATAAAATGAAAATAATTTTTAAACAGAAATTTATTTATATACCTTATAAGAACTTTGTAACAGCGCCCTCTTTGATCGAGTAGCATAAAACTGTTTAAGTAGTATAGAGGGCACTAAGAACATGGAACAGTTACGATATTCTTAAAAATATATTTTGTGATATTTTTATAGAAAAAAGAACGTACAATAAAACGTCCGAACTTAAAACAAACAAAAACACAAAAAAATACCGTTCTTTTATAATAATAAAATCCAGTTGGATTAACATTAAAAAAGATTTTTAAAAAAACTACAAAAAAAATAACTTATACTTAAAGGTTAGTATAATAATTTGAATATTTTAAAAGTCACAGTATTTAATAAAGAAGAGTAAAGTTTATTAAACTTCGCAAGTGAAAGCGCGAAGTGAAAAATGCAATGAACTTGGAGGAAAGCAAAAGTGCAAGGATACTTGTACTTTAAACACTGATTTGCATCCCGGAGAAATAGTTTGTGAGAAACTTTATTTTATAAGTATTAAGAACCAATACAGATCTTTTTTCCATATTGCTCTAAATATAAATTTCAAAGCCTTCATTCATTTATAATTATATTAATATTATAAAGCTGAAGAGTTTTTTGTTTGTCAAACGCGCTAATCTTCAAAAGTACTAAATGGATTAAAAATATTCTTTCTCATTATAATAGTTAGCTTCTGGAGGAAGGCTATATATAATAATAAAAATTTTTCGTCCGTGGGTGAAACAGCGAGTAACGGCTAGTATCTAATAAATGTTTTTTTATGTTTGTTTTTTTTAAACTTAAAAAAGATAAAAGAGTTAATATTTAAGGTGACTGTTGGATTAAGGTTCTAGATTAAATAAAACGAGGATATTTCAATCGTTATATATAAAATATAAAGTAATATTTTATTTTATTTTATATAAACAAATTAATGTACTCATAGTCACCAATTAATCTAAATTAGAAAACTTAAAATATGTTTATAAGGATATCGAGAAATTTATTAAGAATAGTGTCAGACATGACTTTAATACTAGGAACAAACAAACTTAATTTGCCTTTTATTCGACTGAAAAAAGTGAATTTACATTTTTACAACAAGCTTCCAGATAACGTGAAAATTTTAACATATAACAAATTAAAAAAAAAGAAAACATTTATATGTTAACATATTTATATGTTAATGTTCGAATATTAAGCTCATAATGTATCCTGGAAATGAGGCCTTCGCTGTCAAGATTACAATAAATTCTAATAGTATATAAGTTAGTTTAAAATTAATAGGACAAGCCGAGTATCTGTCGACGGCTTTTCTCAGGACTGACGCATTTATCTATTCGAGCCAATAGCAGCTTTGAATATGAAAAATGTTTTATTTTATAACTTATTAAATATTCAGTAAACATTTTCATTTCATTCATTTCATTTCCTTTCACTTATCGTAATTATCATACATTACATCTATCATACATTTTTTTATACAAATTATAGATACAATAGTTAAATAATTCGTGTAGCTTTTAATGTTCATTCTAAAAAATGTATATAATTTGCGGATTTAATCATACAAATAATTCGCAAATTAAACAAAAAATTTGAAAATCTCGCCACGTCCTCATTACAAATGAAGTTAATCATTATTGTTTTCGGAAAATATGGTATTATTATATTTATTTCTTTCTTTTTAAGATAAAACTTAGTGCTATCCGCGAGCGCACGATTTTATATACTATTAGGATAGCTAAGGGCAATATCTCAATTTTACATAGACTTAAGACGCTGCCAATAATAATCAGAAAGAAGTTTTTCAATCCATCAGTTTTGAAAATTAAACAAATCAACAATTTTTTTCCATCTGTAATATTGGCATAAGTGATTGATTATATACATATATTTATAATTATTCAAAGCAGGAAGGCTTAGTTAACAAAATCCCCAATCACAAAAAAATGTTGACTAAAGATAATTAAAAAAAGGATTCTTTTACTTAACTTGCAAATAATTAAAAATAATTAAGAGGCCGTCACATTATTAAAATATACATATTATATCAACGTACATACGTAAAAGTAATCTTTAATGTATCTGATAGGTTTATTTGTTTGTCACCTAATCACGCAACTTTTGGAATGGTTTTAATTAAATATAAAATAAAAATAATTATGGATACAAGCATAATTTCAACCTGGGACCTCTGGGAAACTGTTGGGTCTA
The DNA here is from genome assembly GCA_959347395.1 of Mechanitis mazaeus. Lineage (NCBI taxonomy): Eukaryota > Metazoa > Arthropoda > Insecta > Lepidoptera > Nymphalidae > Mechanitis > Mechanitis mazaeus. The sequence continues at coordinate 23,990,388 of OY365744.1, forward strand.
ACAATATTTTTTTTAATAATTTTTATTTTATATACATTTAATCAATAATTTAATATGACTATAAATGTTTGACTATTAAATAAATAAATTATTTTCTTCTGTAAAAGATGCTTTTCACACCGAAATATAAATTTGTTTGGGCTATAAATACAATAAAACTAGAAATTTATGAATTGATGTGAAAATACATTAAATGGCTTTTTGTTAAGGCAAGGCAAACACAGTCGCTGGATTCGCTAGTCTGGAATAACTTAAAATTTTTAAATTTTTATTATAAATTTGATAATAATATACAATTTTATAAAATATACAATTAAACTTTACTTTTTGTTTAGAATTTTCGGAAAAATCACAAAAAAAAAAGTCTTAAATTAGTTTTTATTCTATTTACATTTTATTTTTTTGTCTATTCTAATTGGATATTTATTGACGACTATTTCAAACTAAAAGTCATATAAGAATGACATTAATAATAATATACCAAAATAATTTATATTGTAATGTATAGGAATTAGAAAAATCATAATTTTAACCTTAGTCATAATATATGTAAATATAAACATAGTTATATTATTAAAGTATGTGTAAATCTAAAATAATTAGTTAGAGGTCCCTTTTCTAGTTGCTTATTCAAAAACTCGAATTATATTCGAGTTGTAATTTGTTTTGTTTTATTATCAAAGATATTAAATCTAGTACTAATTTTTTTTTTATCTTTTGCTACTTGTAATATTTAAATGTTAATTTATTTTATATATATGTAATTTTTATCATACATTTAAGATAAATATCCTATATAATATCATTTTTATTAATTATTTTAAACTATTTATTATTACAGAATTAAAGTTCAAATTAAAAATCTTGATAAAGAAAAAATATTAACCTGAATATAATTATTGTTATAAAATAACTATATTATTAAAAAAAACTGAATAGTAAAACAATGTCTAATACTAAAATGAACCAATTTAATCCTTAACCACTGTTCAAACCCACTTCATCCAAGTCTGCTGGTGAAGGAGATATTCGTTCATTTCCTGGCAAAAACTCGTTTAAGGCCTGTTAAAATAGGCGGGTCTGAGCGGCGCAGCCATATCCGAGGAGCGATTGGCTCCTTGATTGATCAAGCGACTTGATGATTTGATAAATCCAACTGGAATGTGTGACAAAGACTTAAATTACACTCGAGAATAGACATTCGAAACTACAAAATAAATTTAATTTAAATAATTTAAATTTCGCTTAAATCGAAAATAATAAAACGAAAGATATATTAAAAAAAATATTTATATATAATTTTTTATTAATAACGAAGCTGTAAAACAAAATATACATTATTTTGTTTTATATATGTATTATATTTAGCACTCTGTATCTTAAGTATATTTATCTGTCCGTCAGTTAATCAGTAATCCGTTTGAACCCTTACAACCCTTTACAGGGAAACCTAATAAAGAGGCGTTTGCGTCGCGTCCGAGAAGATAAGTTATTTATTTAATTATGGACAGACAGATGTTCTGATCATTTAGGAGTTTAATACTATTTTCTTGTTATATAACTAAGATATTTTTCGTTTTTGTATCAAAAAATATGTCAAAAGTAACTAATGTACGTACATATTTGTATAATACTAGCTGTGAATGCGGTTTTACTTTTTTTTTCATTTCTATTCTAGGAATCAATAATTAAAATAATTCTGTCGTAGAACCCAAACAACAGAAAAGAAAAATATTTTATATCGCGTAAATAATAAAAACCTTAATAAGTACATAAGCATATATGCTTACTGACTATTTGTCTACTATGTATGTTTGTGTATATATATATTGTATAATTTGCAACAAAGTAAGACAAGAGTTTCTATCAATCAGCCGCTGTCCTCGGCTGCATCTCTCAGCGCCGATCATTATTTCTGCCCTCTCATGTGAGAATAACTTACTTACAAGCCCTTTGTGAGGCTTTAAAACTGGTCAAGAGTGCGTTTTTAAATTAAAAATGTATCTTATATTCCTATAAAATATACGAGGAAAAAATATAACAGTTATTTAATATACTTTGCTTCTATATTATATATAATAAAGCAAAATATAATAATGTACTTGAAAAACTATATACATTTCACACCCCACATACACACACACACACACACACACACACACACACACACACACACACACACACACACACACACACACACACACACACACACACACACCCACACAAATATTCGTATGAATATAGTTTTTAATAGTTTTAGACGCACACAATGGTGGACAGTAAGATGGCGGCTCTTAACGACCTTATTTAAATATTACAATTATCAATGTTTGGGCTTAATTATCTTTGTTTTAAATTCTGATATGAATATAAAATATTATGACTCGAAGAATAATAACTGAACTATGAGGGTGTCCTTTATTAATTATAAAATGTGACTGTTTTAGTCGTATGTGTGTATTGAATAATTTTCCCCTTTGTTAATTAAAATATTGAAATATTAAAGTAATATTAAAGATATATTTCTAACTCTATTTTTTGGATCATCTCATGATAGAATAATATTTATTTGTTTTTTGGTTTTAATTTATAATTTTTTAGTAATAGAACTTTTTCAAAATTATTAATAAAAAAATAACTTTTTCAAAGGTAATGATCAGAAATTCAAGTTGTGTGTAATAAAATAGACGTCTATGAGAGATAGCATTTTTATACGATATATATAATAAAAATTATATAATAATAAAATAAATGAACATCTAATTTTGATTCATAATTAGGTCCAAATCGAATTTATGTTTCAAGATATTACTACGTACTCGTATATATAATAAAATATAAATATATCTATAAAAGAAACAATATAAAACTGTAATAACTAGTATGAACCGGTTATTTCTGTTTATATTCAGTGGAATATATTAAAATATGAGCCAGATCTGTGTTTAATTAACAAAAAGCGGCCTATGTAAGTTGTGATTGCGGGTGAACGTCCGCCCAATGATTAACGAGCGCAGATTCCGGGTGTACATGATTAATATATGCGCCCCTTTATGTGTTAAGCGGTTATGTGTTTGTGTGTGTTATATACAGTACTGTTATATGAAAGGATATGAACTGTTCTGTTTATTTACATAATAGAAAAATATTTTAATAGTTTTATCATCTTGACATGTATCTAACAGACGCGTTATATAAAAATGAGTTTTTCGATATTAATTTTATTAATATTTTGAAAACTAATAAATAAAAACTGATTTTTAGTAATTTTTATAATATTGTTAAGATAAACCAACAAACATATTATAAAAGTATACTTGTGATGTCTCAAAGGAATTTATTGTAAAAACAATTATGGCTTAGTATCCCTTCTGTCCCAGAAAATTATAACTTAGAATGACCAGGCGGAATGTTCGCCGAATTCTACCCCATCCCTCCCCCTGGCATGTGAACGAATTAGGAGCTAGATTTCTAAAAGAGTGTTTTTTTGCCTTTTAACCCCAGTTACCTGTATGACGTTTTGAAAGAATTTAAAAGCTTATTTTGTTTTTAAAAAAGCTGTGCATTTGAATTACACTTTTTACTTTTTAATCTCCGTGTTTTAAATTTTTTGCTTGGAACATGTATTCGTATACAAAGATACATTTAATATAAGTATACTAGTATGATAACGCGGAAAGATTTACTTATTTAAAGGCTTTAATTTTCGAAAATACGAGAAGAAAAAATTTTTTTTTCTTATGATAGACATGTATCTACTATAATATTTTATGTGTAAAACCACGAGGCATAGCTAGTGTTTTAATAAAACAAAAATGTAATGTATGTTGTAGGTGAAGATGAACTCTTAAGTTAGTCAAGCACACTTATACTTCATAATTGCTATCCAGAGATTAAGTCCAGTCCATTTTAATGGGACCTTCTAAACATCTGTATCAGGTTTTATGAAACAATGTAGTCACTAGTCACTTTTATGTCATATTTATATCATATCATATTAATATCATATATTACTAAGTTGGTATTCATCTATTATATGACAAGCTATATCTCTTTTGAAGAACAGAGAGTTTATGTTTATTTTGCTTAGCAGAGTAAAGAAAAGTAGAGAGAGAGAGAGACGACAAAAAAGAAAAAAGGATATAAAGACAAATAATAATTATTTCTTTTTAGTAGACTATTACTATATCCATAACTAGTTCCAGACGTCTGAAGTATCGGAAAAAATACTGGCTTTTAAATCGAGTGGAATGGTGAATTGTAAAGAAATCTGTTTATAAGACATTTAAAGGTCTAACTCATCAACTCTTCATTGCAGCAGAGCTGGGGAATACTTTCGAGATTTATATATAAGGCTTAGGCCAGCAGTGAGATGAGCTAGACTTGTATTGTAAGATGGAAGTAATGATAATTATTATTATAGACATAATTAGAAAATTTCTTACAAATTATTACACAAAAATATTCTAATAATATAAACGCATTTTTTATTTGAATTGGTTTTCATACTATTTTGTAGAAGGCAAAAATTTGTGATGTACATAATAATTGAGCGAAGCTGTCTATGAGAGACTTTTCTGTATCATTTCGTGAAATCATCTGAAAATTTTTAAATTTTGTACACTGATAGACATTAGTCTGGTGGTGGTAAATCTTACTAAGTAATCGAATTTATTATATCCAGATATATTATTATATTATGTAGGTTGGTTTTTAATTCCACAATTTTTTTTTTCATAAATATTTTTTCTGCTACATATAGTATCCTCTCTACGAAGCTACGATACTTCGCTTTACGTTGGTAGCAAGAGTTACATTGTCTTAAAATAATCACAAAACAGATATCCATATATATATTAAAATGAAACTATAGTAATATGGCGTAAGATCTTCTGTCTTTTCACTCTATGCGAATGGAATTTTAATGCTTATTACATCGCTTGGTCATTGTCGTTTCTACAATTTCTGTCTACCCTCGCCGCTGGCTTAGCTTGTATGGAGATAGATTGTATATATTATTTATTTAATTATTCAAACATATATAAATATTAATTAAAATAAAATCTATATTTTATGACTTTCTTTATAAAATTAGTAAAGAAGTCTTAAAGTAAGACAATATCTTTTATATTATATATTATAAATATTTGATATTATAGAGGAAGGGTTTTATTGTTTGTAAAGAATAAACTCAAAAACTACTGGATCCATATAAAACAATTTTCCATTAGAATATTATATTATCTGTAAGTAACATGGGGTATATTTATCTATATATACAAATATATATTAGTATATCGTATGCGGGTGTAAACGCGAGTTAAAGCTAGTAATGTATATATTAATAAAATCCATCTCCATGTTATATTAAGATACGTGTATAACACGAGTCGGTTGTATTTCGCGCTACACATTTTAGAAGCAGTAAGACGTTAAACCAACAATTATACTTTGTGATTACACGTTTCCCACTCATACGCAAACAGTTATAAAACTTATGTGGTATGCAAAATAATGCTATTCCAAAATACAGCTAAATAGCTAAACAACAAATTTTTCATAAATTTCCACATAATCCTTATCAAAAACAATCTTTTACTAAATATTATTGTGGATAGATTAACAAATCAAATTTAAAATTAGAATATTTCAACTCATTCAAACATTCATTACAACTCGTTCATCATCCACACTGACAGTTCACTGTAAACAAAATGGCTGCGCACTAATTTCACAGAAATCTCGCGCCCATGCAAACCGCAATACTAAATCACCTATGTACCATCCGCATGGTCCTTACGAATGTATAAATATTCTAAATATACCGAAATTTCCCGACGTCATTACCTTCCTTTAATAACTTCTTCAATGTATTTAAATCAAATTCAACTTTACCACGTTTAATTAAGGTTTAGAATAGCTTTTGTAAGTGATTACTTTTGTCTTTTTGGTATTGGTATGGACAATGTTCAGAATCCTTTCTGTTAAACTATTCTGTTTGAATAATTGCCGCGTGGACCTGAAGGGTTAGAGCGCATATTCATGCTCTGTCCTCGCCATTGCGGTTAGGGAAGGGTTATGTATTACTTATATATATCGTCTGGGACATGCAGTGGACAGTATGCGGATGACAATATCTGTATGGGACATATTATTATTATATATCAATGAAACATTTCTAAAATACGTCAACTATAATGAAATATGTTTTAGCTTGTACTTATATTATTAAGATGTTATTTTTTATTATAAATCATACTAATTATTAAATGAGTAAAGCTGTAGTTAATCAGCATCACGTTCAAGATAAAAGACATTGCAAACTTAAAGCAATAATAGTAACAAATGTATCCAAGTTTGTTTTGGCGCGTGCCTCCAGCGTACTTCACAACTATCTAAGATATTGGGAGATTAATTTATGAGTGGTTTGGTGATTTGGTTCAACGACGTGGGTTTGAGTTATTTGGTTTATTTTTATTCCATTTTTAAATAAAATTGTCGCCACTTATATTATATATTTGTGTGTTTTTAGTGATTGTTTTCAAAGACTTGGGTTTGAGTTATTTGGTTTATTTTTATTCCATTTTAAAATAAAATTGTAGCCATTTATATTATATATTTGTGTGGTTTTAGTGATTGTGTTCAAAGACGTGGGTTTGAGAAATTTGGTTTATTTTTATACCAATTTTAAATAAGACTGACCATTTATATAAAATTATTGAGTGTTCTGTTTCTGTGATCTGGTTCGTTAAATTAAATAATTTTATTTATTTTTATTGCATTTTTTAATAGAATTGTGCCGTTTTGAATAGTATATATTATAACGTTTTTAGACTTTAAAGTTTCTCATATAAATATCTCATTTGTTATTTATACGTTTCGGAACAATTTTAATTCCGATTTTGCCCTAAGACATTTATTCAAAAAGAGGGTTACCTTTGATTATACAAATTTGATATCATTTATTTAAAACAAAATTCTTATAGTTTATATATATTTTACCCCCTTTAAGAAACAACACAAGGAAAAGTAAACAATTTAAATTTAAAACAAATATAAAATGAAAAAGTCGATTGAAATGAAATGAAGGCTCGACTCAAATCTACGAAGTCCGGGAAACTGTTTCTTTTTATTTATAATTAAATAAGGATATAATACAACGTATGTACAAAACTAGACACATTAAAGTATTTTTAACCAATTGTACTCGCTGTAGAATCGAACTTCTTATAATACAACGTCAATAAACAAATTTCACTATTGAGCACAGACCGCCTGACGAAGCATCGAAAGGGAACGGCGGTTAATTCCTTATTTGGATTTACTGTAGATTGGTGGGTTATCTACCATAGATTTTATAGGTATTTTTCTTCTCAAGGTACATCCCTTGATTATATTAGCTTAAAAAAACCCAATACATAATTGAGCTGAGCGAAGCGAAGCTTTTTACTACCCAAATTTTCAACTCTTTGTTACCCTACTTCTCCTTCAATGTATGAGCTACGCGCACGAAATTTTGCACACATGCGCATAATGAGCAAAACTCGGTCTGGATTGAAAATCAGCCGAATCTTAATTGTAGTTTTCGAGATAATTGATAAAATGTGTCCCATATAGTTAACATATAGAACGTTTTTGTTTCGCGCGCGCTGCGTCGCGAGGCTAACCTCGCTTGCGTGGACCTCGTATTTTTAACATTTTTTAATAGTTTAAATTGAAAATATTAAAAAACTATCCAAATTCTAAATAAAAAAACAAATGTTTTATTTTACCAACTTTAAAGGTGGGTTTTATTTACATAGACATACATTCTACATTCAAAATATCTTGCTCTAGCAGCACGGTTTCAAACATACTGTCTATAAAGAAGAATGAAGAGTTTCTTAGTTCTTCTTCACGGACCTTCTTGAGGAACCATGAGTACTCTTTTGAGTTGTTTACCAAATTATACTTTTTAAAGTATTCATAATTGAATCATAAAATATGTGTAAGAATAAATTTGAATTGAAGAAGAGCGTGGTGTTATTAAAATTCATGAACTAACCAAATAACAAACTAACCTCGCTACTACTAGTTCTAGCCCTCACTAGAGCTTCACTTCCGACCCCCAAATACAAATGAATAAAAAAGATTTATCTAAAAACTGGTCCAGATTGACTCGGTCATCTCGTGAGGTCATATCCCGAGGTGAGGAGATCAAAAGATCAAAAGGGATGCTGTATTGTGGTATGGTCAATTATTGTACTGTTAGAGAATTGACCTTTGGGTCAAATTAAAGATTAAATTATCTATACATTTTTTTGAGTCTTATGATTCAATGTATGTATGAGAGCGATAGAGAAAGTAAGAGAGAACGAGAGAGAGAATGCGTATAAACAACTTAATACTTATAAAATAAATATTTTTTTATTCCTAATTCCGAAGTAAAAAAATGTCTGTTCATACTGAAAAATGTTGAAGAATGAAGCGTCTTTACCTCTGCAATTCCGAGCCACTAATAGCAAAAAGAAATAATCCTCTAACAGGTCACAAGTCCGGGATAAAAATGTCCGGATATTTTTCAAAGAGTAACGGCGAGCCCGTTTGAAAGACAGAGGTGAATTTAGTCTCTATGTCCTTTATATTATATTATGAAGTCATACATTTTGTACTAATTAAGAATAATTATAGTTTATGGTAATAGCAATAACAAAAAATTTTTTGTTGTTTTTTGGTTTCTGCAATGTATATATTTTTTAACTTTAAGAACGTATTTGGAATCATCGCAATTTTCAAAATCGGATATTTTTTTTTACAATTTTACGTTTCGAAGTGTGTTGAGTAATTCCAGACTATTTTAAGTACATATATGTATGTGTGTGTTTATCTAATATTTTTTTAAGTTTCTTAAGAAATTGTAAAAAATGAATAGTATAAATTTTATTGTTTAATTTTTAAAGATATAAAATACGGTTTTAATGACTTTAGTGCAAGTAATGAAGGAATGGATGGATGGATTTTATTAAAACAATTTTTATAATGATAATTATATAAAATTGTTTCTGAACCAGGAAGGTATCGTAATAAATATTGCTTGCAACTATTACCTGTTGTTTTATATTAATTTTCTTTTTCTTATTATTTATTATTTATTTATTTAGTTATTTATTACAATATAATGCATAGAAGGCGGGCTTAATGATACAAAAAAAAATTTACTAGCTAATCTAACAATGTACACTACAGGATATTAGTGGTGGTCCAAAAAATAATACACAAAAAAATACATAAAAAAATAAGAGAAATCAAAATTATTAAATGCGGATCACATTGGATTGACTTAACAAAATAAAAACCGTCTTTTGTAGTCGTAAAATTAACTTTAAAAAAGGCTTTAAGTAATATATACACATATTTAGAAGATGAAATATATAATTCCTAAGCTGCGATTGAAAACAGTGATAACTGTATCTTCCATAGACCCAAACCGAATTTGCGCCTGCACTGACTAATTATGAAATAAAAAAAAAAATATACAGTTTTTTTTAATACGTACCCAGCTATTTCTTAAGATGGGATTTTGATTTTATATCTCTATACAGAAAAACAAGGAAGCAAAGATTGTAATGGATTTTTTTTATTATGAAAAAATATTATTTTTTATATATTTTTTTATTTCATTAATACCGAAAGAGCAATCAGTCATTAAATAAAATTTAAACAAAAAATACAAGTCTTAATAAAAACATTTAAAATAACGTTTAAATATACTACACTGAGTTATTATATACGAATAATAAATAGTAGAAATTAATGTTAATTTATGAATCTTGAAACTTTGATAGAAGCAAAACCTAACAATAATTATTATAGATCTAATTTACATAGCTGGAAATCGTTTTCAAAACCAACAACTTACATATTAATTCCTCTTTACATACAATTCATTTCACAAGTTCCAACAATAATATAAAGTTCTGAAAGTTCGACCCTGGCCAGCCCCCATCCACCCCGTTCCGAATTAATTGCAATCAAAAGGACAGGAGTACACCCCTCCTTACCTTGTGTGTGTTCATTCTGTGTGTGTGTTGTGTTGATCTCTTAATGTGCATGTGTGATGTGTGTGTGCATTCTTAGTGTTGATTATTCGCCCAATGTATGACGTCCATTGTTTTGGATATAATGGCTTCAGGTTTATATGTAAAATAAAAATTTTTTTTAGTGACGTTTTAGAATAATGCATAATAATTATTTTTTCTTTTGCGGTTTCTGCAAAAAAGGATTAAAATAAACATAATGGGACAGTTCTGAGAGTTGTGATTGGTCTTTTTTTTATCATCAACCAATCAGAAAGGTTAAAAAGAGTTTTCATAGCCAAATTCTATAATTCTATAATCATCAAGCTTTAAGAAAAAAAAGGACAAAATTCAATAAAAACAAAGACATTTTTATTAGTAATTATATAAATTCATAAAATTGCAATTTAATTAAATTCAAGTTATAAAAATGTCTATACACACACATACAGACATACGCACACAATGAAAACAAAATTAATACTTATCATCATTGGAATTGTCATTTAACAATCATAAAATACAATCTCATATAAGATTCAATGAAAGTACATTAATATTTCAGGCCCCCTGGTCCTCTCTAAACAGCCCATGGTCTTCCAAAGTTATTCCAACTTTAGGAGGTTCAGGGTGGAAAGATTACTTTAGGGAGTGCCTTATCTTTCGTATTAGACACAGCTTTTTGATAACAGATACAGTTTTAATAGTTCAAGTATTATTTAACTGTCGTATATGTGTGTGTGTGTGTGTGTGCATTCATGAGGTAAATTTTTAAAAAAATATTGACTTGTATATAAATATCTCTTTAATTCATTTTCAAATATGTTTTATGTTGACAATTTCAATATATTTCATATATACATATATAGATATACTTTTAGTAATATTCATTTTAAAATTTCGACTCGATTTTTTTAACGGTCGAGATATTAGAAATATTGAGCTTTAGTTAAAATTGAGCATGAGTTAAACTGAGCATTGTTATAAGTACATAACATATAACTATTGATTGAAGTTAATAATGTTAGTGTACTAACATTATCATATCCCTCTTAATTAACGTAAATATCAATAACATATAATTATTACAGAGTGTTGTATATTATCTTTCTACTCGACGGGCACAAGCGTACCCTTGAAACGCTCTTAGCGAAGATGTAGGGTGACACTCGTATTCAAAAATTAGGTATATATTTACATAAAAATATATAAATTATATGATATTTTCATAGTTTATTTATAATTTTTATCTAATGTGGTTAGTTAAGTTATTTAAATATATAAATTTTGAAGTAAATATTGTTTGTTCAGATTTATGGACACCCTACATATATATACATACTAAAGTTAAGAAGCATTGAGATTTTGACCAATTTATAGCGTGCCAAGTGGAAAGATAAGCTAATACGGTAGGGGATGGTATTAGAAAACTAATTTTGCATAAATATGCGCTTACATCTGTCTCTGTATATTGTACGTTAATGGTATATCTTCAAGAATGTAATTTTTAATTTTTAATATCAATTTAATTTAATTTTTAATTTCTCTATTTTCACGGACAGTTAGAGATTTTTAAAATAATTACAACAAAACTTTTAATAATTAGGATAAAAAATATATATATTTACCTCATATGTTTTAGATGTTATATAAAAATAAAAATACTTTCATCTTACCTGTAATTAGTAATTATTTTTATTGAAGGTTGTCGTATGACGTTTTTATGACGGTATATGATGGTTTAACATTTTTTTTCATTTGATATTCTAATACTCTTTTTGTTATATTACTAATAAGAAATAATTACATAGAATATAAGGATATTATCGATAGCGCTTAAAATAAATTTATAACACAAATTTTATATCGCAAAATTATTTAAGATTTTATTTTAACTTCCCATTAACACAGAATAAAATTATTTTGAACTTGAAGATGTATATTCTAGTTGTAGTTCGGTTTTAATATTCGATGCTAGACCAACATTAGTTCAAATAACTGTTCAACATATCTTGGTATAGGCACTAATGACTTAAGGGCACGCTTGGACGAGGGGTGACCAGCGAGGGACGAAAATTTCAGAAAGGGTTACCCTAAAACTGGGGATGAAAGCGATAATTAATGCCTTAAACGACTATGGAGACGACTTTTGCACAGACAATTTAAATCTTATCATTATAGACATAAGACTGAATATTTTTGTTCCCATTAAAATACATTTGGTCCAATTTTATAGTCAGGGGTGGCAAATAATAAGAGGTTTAGGTACATAGAAAGTTGGGAGCAAGTTGTTGATGAATGACACTCGAAGGACCCATTGCCCTTCGGATGTTTAAAGTGGGTTGGATAAGAAATGTCGGATATCTGGTGAAATATTTCAGCTTGTATGGTGACCAATTAATACGTGGATAAGACATTGTTTATTTTTAAAATTATTCTTTTGTTGTAGATTATATCTGTGTTCTAATTTCAAATTTGTGTCGCAAATTGTGTTCATTCGGTATCATATGAAAAATAGTTATATAATTGTGTTTTTTTATGTGCTTTCTTGTGCATATATAATAACAAAATAAATGTATGTATGTATTATATTTTTTACTAATGAGAGTCATAATCCCCCATAAGATGACTTGCATCATATGGGGTATTAGACTCGCTAATTATTCCAGAAGTTTCCAAATTGCTTGTTAGTTTTTATTAGAAATATGAAACTAGAAGGGTTGGGATATTGATTATTAAAATTAATTTTAATCTGCTATGCGTCTGTTTATTAATTATTTTTTTATTCATCATGGTATCATCATTTTATTTTATAATAAAATTGTCATTGCAGATAAAATTATTCTGAGTATTGGGTTCAAACCTATGCATTATGTTAGAAATAATAAGTAGATATAGTTACTACAACTATTACATATGATAGTATTTTATAGATACAAAAAAATACGAAGTAAATTATTTTCAAACACATCACAACAAAATTGTTGTAGACTTACAAATCTCATAAAGTATATGGTAATTATAGTAAAAAAGCGCCAAATGGAGTAATAATACCAATATTGTTACAAATATATCTCAAAGGCGCCATTACACATTAGAATTTTAACGTCGCCTGCGAATTAACTAATCCCAATCAGAATTGAGATTGTATTCGCAACTTTGCCGCCCATGTGACAGAGATGGAGCCCCAAAATATATAAGTGTGAGAGGGACAAAAGATTTTAGGGTTGCGTCTACATGGGCCTGACATAATGATATATTAATTTCTTGCGCGGGCTTCCATTGTTTTTGGTATTTAACGATGTGAGTCATGGTCATTACGGTTTCATAGTTTCATAAAGGCCTGGATATGAATGGCGTCTGTCGTCAACGTGGCTTTAATGATGTGTGAGTATTTTTGTGGTTATAATAAGATATTAAAAGTAATTACTATCTTAGTCATCCATCCCCCAAGTAATGAGACAAGATTTGCTCGGAGACTTTATTCAAATTTTCATCTCATAATTGTAACAATGAAATAAAGTTTTTTGCTTTTCATATTTTTTTAACTATATCTTCTCTAAGAGTTTATTACAAATTTATATGGGAGTATTTGAAATTAATAATTTTGAACTGCGATACGTTGAAGAACAGTTTTATAATACAGTACTGTATTTTGGTGCAATTAATTAAATTTAAAATATTGAAATTATGTTATGATTTATTATATTTATTATAAAGATGTATGTATATACAGGTTCTGTGTGACTTCTGTACGTACATATATTGTATATATATAAGTTTGATGTTGTTTTTTTCTTTAATATTTTGTGTAATACTAAATAAATAAAAATATTATTTGTAAGATTTCTAAACACGTTATCAGATGCAAAAAACAACTAGTTATACAAAAAGTATGAACAAATTTTTAGTTATATTTTATTAATATACAATAAGACAAACAGACAATCCGTGGTAAATTTAAGGTGTTGATGGAGCATTGAAGCGGAAGGCTTTGATAGCGATATCCCTGTTCACTACCTCCACTCATTACTACATCTGCGGTGAAGTACAGACACAACGTCATAATTAATATTAGAAATATTATTATGCAATAGTAGGTTTTAATCACATTCTCGTAAAGCTTACAATAGACTAAACAAAATACTGTTTTAAAACATAAGTCTCTTAAAGGCACGGAACATCAAGGCGTCATACATTGAAAAGCAGACATCACATCCAAATTAAAACTCGTATCAATATACACAAAGTAGCGTGTTTGTGTCACTTTGTGACGTCACTTTTTAATTAGTGTGTCCCTTTGTGGTTTTGCAAATTAGCCAGTGATGTGTCGCAAAGAGCTGCGTTGCCCTGGTTTTGCATTAACAAATTACAAAGATATCTCTCCGTTTTGCGTTATCTTTCCCTCATATTGTCTGTTATAATAGTTGCAATTTAATTTGTTTGCAATTTAAATATTTGCAATTAATATATTAAAACCAAGCAGATTTTTTTGTGTTTTTTTAATACTGCTAATATTTTCGCTTTAAGATCTGATCAAGCTCAGTTCAAGCACCCCTCAAACCACGTTACCAGTGCTCAGGAATCTTCAAACCATAATTAAAAACCGTTGAAGATTTGCGGACTTATCTCTGTATTTTTCTCTTTTCTCGTTTTTCCAATTAGTATGTCTGTGGCCGAGAATTAGCCCCTGTGCGGATTGTACAAAAAGCCGCCTTTTATTCTCGTTTGAATTTGACTGTAAGGTCGAGAGTGCACACAAAATATCTAAACGTTATTATAGTAAAGAAAATATAAATTTTCATTTGTACAAAGAAATTATTTGATAGAAATTACAGGAAAACGACATATCTATATAATGATAAAAAAATTAAATCTTTTATAACAATTCATTAGAATCCTAACAAACACCCTTAGGCATATAAAGAATTATGTTAACAAGCTGAAATATTCAAAACAAGATGTCTGAAGGAAATGACGTGAAGGAAACACCATAATGAGCTGATTCGAGTATGCATGCATGCAGTAACAAAGGGTGCATTATGCGAGCTCTGAAAGGGAAAATGATGCAGAGTTAGGCTTAATGTATACCAACGGAAATAACATTGTCAGAGATAATTAAGAGGTTCTCGTAACAAGATTTGTGTATCAATTGTGATCTGATTGTATTGGTTAGTTTGATTTTTGAGAGCGCTCCATTTTATAATGACGGCCTGGAAATCCTTCTCTGTTGTTTATTTGTTTGTTTACTTTTGATGTTTAAACGTTTTAAAATTGTGCTTTAGTATTGAGGAAAGTGATTTTTAGCTATTTATAGATGTGTTCTTTTCAGATCCACGTATCGAAGCCGCGAATGGGAAAAGCATCAAGAATTAAAAGCCTTTTAATGACAGCCCCGGTGCCTTCGTGAAGCCGCTGTTATTCAAAATGGAGTCAGAAATTTCTTGCACTTATGTAAAACAAAATATTATTAATGTTAGATCTATGATGTAGAAGTTTTATTTGTTTGTTGAAATATTTGGTTATAACCCACCGATTTTTATATTAATTATTGTTTTTTTATTTTTTTTTATTATTTTTAATATTTTTATAGAGCATTATATATAATTATAAAAAAATGTATTTATAACTAATAAGGAAAAATAAAATATATAATTGTAACAACCAGGTTTTGAAAGAAGTTCATCATTTTTAAGTTTCTTTGTTTATATAAAAAAAAGTGTTAAATAATTTAAAAACATATATATTATTATAAAATATTAATAATTCTTAATATATTTATTAATGTTATAACATCTTGACATCTTGTATTAAACCGTCCTGCTGAGTGCTGTTCTCTTAAAACCATAGACGGTTGATCTTCAAACAATAAAATCGAATATTATAGAAACGTATGTTTACAGCTCATATGTATTCGTGCCATTTTACTAAACATTGTCAGTAAAGTGACTCTTATTTTTTGTTATTTTTCATGTAATTCATTTTTACGATATCGTTATTTGTAAAATAATATTTCAACAATAATTTGTGAAAAAGAAAGGTATTGTAAAATAAATAAAATAATAAAAATGTGAAAATTATTATAAAATTATTTGTATAAAGAAATAATGCAAAAAAAACTTCATAAAAAATATGACTATATCACAAATATAAAGTAGTTCATCTTAGACTCAAACATATATATTATATATATTATCCGACTGTATATACGAAAATACTATCTACGAAAATTCTACTCAAAATGCACGAGTAGGTTTAGCTCATACAGGGTCCCTAATCATGAGCTCTGAGCATGGCTGCATCGCGGCGTGAACTGTGTAACTCTCAAATAATAAAATACACATTCAGTAACAGCTAATTACATACAAAAGGGCGGGTACATAAATTGTAAAAGCGCATTCCGTTAACGACTGTCTGTCTAGCTGTGATCTAGTGCCAACAATTAATTAGGATCTAAGGAACTTCAAAGAGGCACAATCAGCTTTAATTGGCACATCGGCACCCCACGTGCGAAGGTACAATAAAAAAAGCAATAGCAATTTCCGAGCGCTCTGTTGCATAGCGCTAATTAAGCTGCTGGAGAATGCAATTGATATTTTGGGTACCGCAGATCATCCAGGTGCTATTGGAAAAGGGTTTTATATTAAAATATATCATAATATTATTCTGTGTAATATTTTTTACTAAAAAAGAAGAAAGTAAATAATTGAAAGAGGTGACAGTCGAACCTACGACCTACGAGAAACTGTATTATACCTCTTTTAATTGAGCATTGAGAATTCTATATATATTTACATTGGAGAAGGGATGCCATCTATTAGGATAGTATATGTAAATAAGCCTGACATATCCTATACATATTTATATACAATAATAATATATATAACAATTATTAAGCATATAATGTAAATTATATACCTGAAAAATCAATATTCGTATACAGAACCAATGACAAATTAAATGAATCTGCAACCTTTTTTGTTGGCGCCGAATGAAAAGAATTTTAATTGGTTATTTACTGGTACTGAAAGGTACTATGGGTGCTTACAATGTTATTTTAAAACAGCCTCCGGAACTGGAAGTCACGTTTGATTTCCCATATTTTTATATCGACAGCCTTCAAGTGGTAACAGGCGCCTGTAACAATGGTGGTATGTGTGAAGTGGTATGAAGAACACTCGCAATAGATACACTGCGTTTCTCACTCGAGAGTTTAATTGTATTCTGTTACTAATTAGAGTATGAATACTTCAATTTGGTGTCTATGTAGAGCTGAGCTCTTAGATAACAAATTAACATAGAGTAAGGTGGATTTACAAATAACTGCTAAACTCGTGTCCGATGTCTCGCCGTTTTGTATGTTAATTGTAAGTCCTGTAAAGCCTTTCTGCGCCTGTGAGGAAATAGCTTAGCTTTAACAAATGTTTTAAAATAATTGTTAGTGTATGATAAATAATATATTTGTATAAATGTCTACACTTTGAAAATATACACATAAAGTAATAAAGAATTTCTACTTAAGATCTTAATGTATTGATTAATGAATAATTGTGATAAATAAAAAATATTGCATCTAGTAAAAAATACACAAAATGCAATTCATGCTATTTTTACTAATAGTGAAAAAAACATTAAAATGAGTATATATTATAATATTTTGTGATTATTTTCTGGTTAAATATTCACCGTGTTTATATGTATAAATAATAAAAACTCGTACAAGATAGATGGTATCTGAAACTCAAAAATCAACACCTATTATTTTTAATATAATTTGTCAAACAACCCTTCAAAACTGTGGCATCGCGCCTCCTGTTGACAAAACTTTATTACCGAAAAGTGGACAATATTGTGCTGAACCGTGGTGTCCATTGCCCTCCACGCACCGGGCCATTCACAAAATGATCTAGTTTTGACCCTAATATGCGGCGAATACGACAATGAAAACCAGAAATTCTGGTTAGTGTTATTACTCCACGTACCTTTTAAAGTCTAATATAATTAACTGCTGACAGTTTACTATGTTTGAATGATAAATTAACAATATATTTGTTATAAATTGTATATATTTTTAACCGCCCCTACATTTAAAATAATAACGTTTTCGTAAAACAGTTATAGAAGAACATAGAGAACGAAACGATATTAAAAATTCAAAATTAGAAAACAGTAAAACAATAGGCAACATTCGTTCACTCTGCAGACGCAGTCCGTCTAGCGCGCGCTCCGAACAATGGTGACCTATTGTTCGTGCGTCCATTTTAAATGAACAAAATGGCGTCCCGAATTCAAACGAACAAACTCGGATTTGAAACAATGCTCTAATCCTCGTGAAGGGTTAAATGCATGCTATTGGTCAACTCGAACCCCTCCATTCGTATGTGTGAGTGAAAATTTTCATTTTAGCGTCGTCAGCGTCTCGTGATATGGAATTTAAATGATATTTTACATGTGTGGATATTTAAATTAAAAATATTGAATTGTTTTTGTTTCATTTGGGTTCATGTTTTCCTAACTAATGCATGTTATATGCATATATTTGTTATATTAAGAATAGAAATAATAAATTTGTTAATAGCTTGTAAACCCAAAAATTATTTCTTTTGCCAAACTTATATTATATTAGCCACCGTTACAGCCGGAACAGAAAGTACCAACCTACATCAAACTAAAACTCGTTACAAAATGTGACTGTTCCAAATAAAGGTGTTGTTTTAATTACATTATCAGAGGAACACACGCGGGCGGCTGGGGTGACCCTTCTCAACTGAAAGACATTCAAATAATAGGCTTTGGAGAAAAGTGGATATGTTACCCAGCCACATTATTGCTAAATATGTTATGCGATTTACAACCTTAATACAAAAATATTATGTCTAAATTAGGATGTATAGATTTGTCTCAAACTTGAGTTCGGTGGATCCAGTGTTGATTATGTTCAACTGTTACGCCTGATGCGCAAGCAAGTTGGACTGCGATTGGTGTTATGTAAGTATAACGGACAAGTTCTAACAAATTAATAATATTCTCAAACTACGTTTAATATACATAATATTAATAACTAAAAGAAGAGACATAAAACACTGTACTTGTATAAAGAATACAGAGTATCATAGTATATAACTCCAGAATAAATTATAAGTATATTTTGGCAGTGGCTCGAAACATTTTCCGTAATATAATACCCTTACATTACAGCTAAGTGATAGCGTCACATTTGTAGGATTAATTCATCACTCGAATTGCCGTGGCCAGACTGATGGCTTGGAACAGGGGGGCGGCCCCCACCCGATTACGTATGGATTTTTTGAAATTGCGATTATAATATCCTATTTGGAGTAAAAGTGAGATTATTTAGTTCATTGCTACAACAAAATAAACTTTAAATTATTTTATCTTTATAACTAACCAGCTGTTATTCGCGATTTCACCTGCGGACGAACAATTTAGTTACTATATATAGATATATATAAAAACGTAAAAGAATTTTTTAAGATTGCTCCATTAATTTTTTATTTTATTAATTACAAATATACAAACCTTTCCTCTTTATAATATTAGTACATATTTATAAACGAATGTTGTTAACTAGATAAAATTAAAAGCTAAATTAAATATAATTTGAAAGCCACATCACTCCTATGTCATATTGTACTTGAACTTTGACTTTACATTAACCGTCGTTCTTATTAATATTTGTTTTGTCCCAAAAACTTGCCGAAGTAAAGCATAAAACTTAGTCAAAGAGCAAATCGCTACAAGCGGTAAGTTGCGCGAGCGCCCATTGCCCTTTGCACCCGAATTAAACCCCCTCCACCCCCAACTTCCCACACCCCTCCCACCCCATAGGACAGTGTAAGGATAAATGGGAGGGCTGGCTCTTCTGGTTAAGTGTAGATTTTCCGAATGCGGTGTTGATGATGGCTGTGTAGAGATTGGAATTGTACTATCGATATCTTTAAATATATTCGATTATTTTGAGTATTGAAGATAATGTTGATTTAAATGAAAATTTACGTTATAATAAATAATCTGTGAAAAAGAAATTATCGACAGACATAATATATGTAATAGCATATCTTTTTTAATATATAATCTTAACAGTGACTTATACTAAGTTTTAATAATAATAACGCTTTTAAAAATAAATCAGTTTGTTTCTGTAGCATTATTTTTATACATATCAATATATTTTTAGGTTTTTTTCAGAGAAATAAGTTAATAACTTATATGTTGAACGTTTTTCTTTTTATATAAAAAAACGGAATTAAATATGAAAAAAAAATGTTATCGATATTTATTTCCTACAGCCCTATACCACCATTGTAGAGACCGTTGGACAGCGGGGTTGTAAATACTCGTGTAAAATTGTCCACGCTCCCTCCCTAAGAGCCTTTTGTGTTACATATTTCTTTGTTATTTACCTCGCACTCCGAATACCTGTGTTTAATTAAATGATACTCTTTTGTGATCTGCCCTTCATTATCATGTATCGGTAATGATATTTCCACAATGATGACGTAACAATGATTCATTTATGACTTATATCTTATATTTACGATTTGTCATTGTAAAACATATAAAAAGATTTGAATAATATTACTGTAATATACAAGATAAACATTTTTTTATCAATATAATTGTTAATTACACTGACTCTTCAAAGCTTTTCAAAACTAAACATATTGGAGACATAATGCTGATATCATGGTGACATAATGGTGACGTAGCATTTGCTACATTGCTAAAATTAGGCACTACCTGGACCGGCTGTTTTAATCACGGGGCTATGTTAATTGCTATTGCAAATGAGACGCACGCGGTTACTCACCACCTAACATAAAGAGGGATGTACAGGAAAGCAAGCTAATATATTATATGTATACGTTTAATTTAATACCCACCTACCCCAGTTATTTATTGTTGCGATATATTTGTTTTATATAATGCAATAGATTTGACAAAAAATAATATCTTCCTTGGGAAGTTATTACATTTATTTTTATATTATTAATAGAAATAATCGTCCAGAATTCACAGTCTATTTTCAAAAGATAATTTTATTAATATTATTATTATTAGCTGAGAAGCAAAGCTGAGAAGAAAAGCTCGTACCGGTCAAAAGTGTGTTTCGTTACTAATTCTACTCCTCCTAGATGAATAATGATAGGATGTCGAAAATTGGGAGGGTTGTCGAGGACAGTGACTTATAGGTACTGAAGTTTTTTGGTGACATTTGTTATTGCAGTCTAAGTGTGTCCCATTAAGTTAACATGTGGAACATTTTGAAATCGAACTTGCGAGTTCTTATTAGGCTTAAGATTGTACCCACTATTTCCTCTGCTAATTTTACAAGTATACGAAACTCATTCAGCAACAATGCTTGACTTAGCTCCACCTCCCGTGCACAGTGGCAGACCTAGATATTTCTATATTTATTAAGTTTTCTAATGAAGTAAGTATATAAGGTTAATTTTTTTTTTTTTGCGATGTACGTTTGTGGATTGCTCAATGTACGTTGCGCCTTATGACTAAATGTCTCCCTTTCACCTTCTACTTTCGCTTGGATAATCTTATTTTTATAACATTCAAAGCATTCTAATCTCAATACTATTACAATAAAGCTCAAAATACACCAACAATTGTCTTAGAGTTAAAATGTATTACCTTTTATTGTGATCCTCAACACGGATTAAGAGAGAACGCGGTTTTGAATTTTGATTCGGATTGTAGCGAACAACTTGTCCATTGAAATTAGACCTCTCTTGGATTATTTGTTGCGTATTTCTTAATCTTGTTGTAGAAGACGTCGGGGGTTTTGGGGGATCATGGTACAGTTGTCGTTTTGTCAACTATGCACACCTATTTCTGTAATGTTTTGATTACAGCGCACCACCTGCTTCTTAATGAAGATAATGCGAATATTCTAAAGTACTTATTTGAAAAAGATTTGAAGAGTGAGGAGTAAACTTATACTGGTACGATATTTGCCAATTGTACTAAATATAAGGAATGGGACTTTTAAAATTTAAAATTAATGTCTAAAGCAGCCTTTATATTATTCAAATTACGGAGCTTTAAATAAGCCAGGGTACTAATATGCCAAAATATCACGGTGAATTATAATGCGATTTCGTGGTGTCCCACTAAGGAGATGAGGGCAACCACTGCTTTTTAGTGGGTATTCTTAAAAATGACAGCGTCCTATAGGCTGCCGGGTACGTATAACCCACCAGACATCATCTTCCAGACCGACGGGGTATCTGTAAATTATTTTTTTTAGTGAAAAAAGGGCACTAATATCGTATTGTAAAATGTCTGTTAGTGCACTTATAAACATATTGGGCTTAATAAATTGAATAGTTTAGTTTCTGTTTAACTATATTTTGTATTTAATACTAACCAATGCAGCAGATAGATATAATTTTTAAATACATGTGGTACATTTAATAATTAAATAGCATTTGGTCGAAAAACCGGTTTTTGGGAACTTTATGTAGCGTGGTCAGTTATTAGGGCGGTCCAACCCTTCTATACAGCCCTAAAAATATAATGACCTTTCCGACCCATTTCTATTTTCTCCCAAAATTATAACCCTACGCGTGCTCTTTGTGGGGTAAAAATGTACATTTACTAATGTTTTCTATTTATTGTTAAATATTTGTCGTTACTTATTATTATTGGTGATATATTAATATTAAATAGTTTTGTTATTTATGTGTTATATCACTGTTTTGATGAAACTTTTCTTAAGATTTTATGGTATAATCTACTAAAACAGAATTAACAAGAAACATATTATTACTAATAGAGCCGCCAAAAAAAAAACGAAACGAAAAATATATCACGAAAACTCAAACTTGATATTATGTGTACAATTACATAAAAAAATATACCTATGTAATAATTTACCATTTGCGCGTGTAAAAGAACGTTTCAATTAAAAAATAAAGTTAATTGGAAATTACTTTTAATATACAATTAAAATTATTTTCAAAATCTATCAATAGATGATTAGGCATGTGATAATCAATTAGTCCAAATTTGGTAAGTAATACTTGATCGGTGTCGGAGGAAATAGCGGACAAAATTTGTTCGAGTTGAGCGGTAAAGAGCTTCGCTTCGCTCAGTTCAACAAACGCTTCATTGAAAACGTTAATAAGTAAATCAATTCTAAAAGGGAAAAACCAGTTACATTGTATTAGAAATATTTGCATGTTGCGAATTGTGCAAAAAATTCATTGTTAAAACAGCAGATGGTCAGTTATAATGGGTTCCAAAAATATTATTCTTGATACGTTGTATATTTTAATAGTTCATTGAACTATTTGAAGGTTTGACTTTTTATTATTTATATTATTATTATTATTTTTTTTTTGTGATTTATTTTTCTTAATTTTTTTTGTGATTGTTTGATAATTCTTATAAAATGTAGACTGTTATAGAAATAAATTAAACATTTTCAGTAAATTGAATACAGTACAGTTAGTCAGTTGTAACTCTATAGGTCCTATTTTTCAAAACCAAAGATTTTTTTAATAATCTAGTAGGAGTTAGTAGGAGCCTTGAAGACTATGTTAGTGAGTCTATCTGCGTAGTCACAATATTTATATTTTATATATTTTCTTCTTCTTTATATACTTACCAAAACATCGCTGTTAAGTGATATTTTTTATTCTTTGACACATCTACTAAGCCAAGGGTCAGAAACTCAGTACGTATATTGGTCGCAACCTATACTTAGGTTCTTTATTGACCACCTAGAAATATATTATTATAATCTGTAGCTTAAAGCTTTTATGCTATTTAGATTCGTTATAAGAACCACTTATTTGCTTTTAAGTTTTTAATTTCTAATAAACGAATTGGCATTTCATAGTTCTTCGTAATAATCTATATGAATAGATGAAGTCATGAAACGACATGAAAAACATCATTTAACAAAAAATTTGATAAATAACAATATGTTTATTGCTAAATATATATTTTTTAAATAAAAATATGTGAACTTCTTAAAGGCTGATAATATTATTCAGATTCTTTGCTTACCTGCTTTTTGTACTAAAGACTTATAAAAAAAACACTTTTAATTCACAAAAGAAAATCATAACACTTTAAAAACAAGAGAGAACTCATCATATTAATTGTATATTCGAATACCGGAATACTTGAAAGTCCAATAAAAAGCAAATATAGTAAAACCAACCCTAAACTGTCCAATGTCCGAGAGGGTGGGACCCAAAATGCCCATTGGTCACAACGAGCACGTCCACTCATACATTATTTTCGAGGGTCCAATTCATTCTAACAAGATTTTATTGAATGTATGATAAGCTCTTATAGTCCTTATGTCTATTACATTAAAGGCTAAAACACATGGTTTATATATGTGTATCGATAGAATATTGGTTTGTTTGTTGTTTTACATTTTTAATACAAACCCCTCATATATTTAAATTAATAAATATATATTTGTATAATTAGAAAATCTTTATATACATTCCAAAAACACTTAATAATTAGGATCGAATATCAAAACTCCTTTTTTCGTATTAATAATTTAAATTTGATGGAAATTCTATTTGAATTAAGAAAAAACAATGAATGAATAGAATAAATAACAAATTTAGTCAGATAAGAGGAAATCAAATAAGACTTCGGGTACAAGAGACCCCATAAAACATCCGCACTGCGCAACAGTTGACGACCACTGGAAGGGTTATTCCTTGTTTGTACTTTATTAAATATTTCGGTGGTCAGCCGCAAGAGAGTCAGGAATTAAACTTTAAACATTACAGACTGTTTTAAGTAATTAGCAGCTCTGAATGGGTCTCTGTACGATATTAAATCATCTCTCTACAGTTGTGGGGACTTTGCATAACTTGTACAGTTACAAAATATAGAAACATTTGAGGGTTGCATTGCGGAATTATTTTAACGTTTTTATATTTATCTAAATGCCTCTTTATTATTTGATGTTTCTTATAAATGATATAAATTGCAAATTAAATACTTTGATGAACGTAAGTAATTTTTTAGAAATACTTAATACTCATGGTTTAACTTTAAAAAATGTACTAAAATATTTTGTTGAAAAATCACCTTACTCATTTCTCATTAGAGTTATATTATTCATACTAAAATTTCCAATTAGATTTTATGATACTTCATCGGCGACATCTATTTCACATTTAATGTAAACTTAAAAGATCTCTCCTGCCATCTTACGATATCTTCTAGCACTTCCTCAGATATACCAATATTGTAATTATCTTATTGGATCGATAACCAAACAACAAATATCTAGTTAGAACAAAGATATAAAGTTATAACCTCACCTAACAAATTTTAATTTCAATTTTTTTAGTTGATATGTTTTATTCAAAAAATAAAATAACCCTTTTTAAAAAAAACAAAAAGCTAATGTCTTTTAAACCACTATAATGTTAAAATAATTATTGATAATAATAATAATTTTTAAAGATATATTTTTTTTCTATTTTTATTTATTTTATTTCTACATGCCTTAAAATCTTTCCAACATTAAGGATCATATTCAAGGGTGGTCTCTGTAAAAAAGTACAAAAATAAAATCATATTCGCTGGTTTTTGTGGCTACTCGATAATAGATGGCGCTAGTTGCATTTAAAAGTGAGCCGACAAATGTACTGTGAATATTTACTGGATAGAATTTGTTTGAAGAAACTTATTTTATATAGATACTATTTTAAACGGTTTGGCTAATATATTGGTATTAATTGTTTTTTTGTAAAGTAATAATTTTACGACGTATGATGAAATGATTTTATATAAGTATGTTATTAAAAAAATAGATAAATAACCGTATTTTCTTAGCATAACCATTATCTAATAATTTATTAGTATTTGGTAGTTTAGACATAAAATTCATGTTAAAACTATTTTATACTTCTGTACAGTATCGTAAGAACTAAAAGTTAAAAAATATATAATTTTCAAAACTCTTTTGTTTTTAGTAATTTAGTTAAAATATTTAATGATATATGTTTTGTGTAAATCGATTTCGACTTCTGTTCGTAAAACACATATTAGTTTTTTTTTAACATTCGTTCTAAAATACTTAAAGTTAAAAAAATTATATTGTACAAGCCTTAGGACTCCGTGAATTTAAAAAAGTACAAAAAAAATTTAAATGTGTGTATATTTATTCCATACATTGCACTTATAATTTGTCAAATGCTGTATGGTTCTGTACGACAGGTCAATAAAAATAACTTAACTAAATTATATTAAAAAATCTTTCAATTTAAATTGAACATAAAATTAATATGAAATGAAATTAATTTAAATAAGCTTAATGTAACCATATTTCAACTTAAAAATGATATCAAATTTAAAATGAAACTACAAAAATGTTAAATGTATTTATTAACAAAAAAATGGTAAATTAGATTATGAATAAACAGTATTACGTAGTGTTATTTATACTGATAAAAATAAAACCTTTTTATGCACCAACAAACTTTGTAACTTGCTAGAGCCATGTTTAAAAGTATATAGGTTTCACCAAAAAAGCGCATAGACCTTCCCTTTCAGGATTGGCAGCGAAATTAATTAATTTAAAATTAATTTCTTTTTTTTTTTCTTCACCAGTGACAGCAAGAAAATTAATAATAGATGTTTTAAAACATAATTTATTAAATAACATATGAGCCCTCAAAGTAAATAATTTTTTTAAATAACTCAAACGTATATAGTCTCTTTTGCAACTATTACACTATTCAATTAATTAATTTATTAATTTATTAATTTAAATGAAATAATGAGTGATATTAGTTGATCTAGTGTATAATGTAATAACATTAGCAATAATAAAATCGTCAATAAAGCAAATGAAAGTTTGATTATATATTATATATCATCCATGTCACGAAATATTCAAAACTTTTAAAATATTTATTATCTAGTATATTAAATCTATGTCTCCGCAACTCTCTCCATAAGAACCATGACTTTATCATTTCCCCCATAAAGTAGAAATTTTCAAAAACCATTCATGACTCAGCGATGCCTTACAAAATAAATTAATTTTCAACTTTTTAACCTTTTTTGGCTTTACGTTTATATTCAGTCAGTCAAACTAATGTATGTACATCATATATACATCATGTATACATCATGTATTTTGGTTCTTAAGATGAAATTAAAACGTCGAGCAATACAGATATTTATAGTATGAAATATACATGTATTTGTATACGTATATCAGGGTGTAATTAATTGCATGTATGTCTATTGCGAATTCATAACTTAACACCACCTTCCATCAAATAGGATTATCCTATATTGCATGATTGCCTGGAAGAAATCGCCTAAGGCGATAAAGCCGCCAATTGTACTATGTTTTTCTTTTTTGTTCCTTTTTAATATATATATATATATATATATATATATATATATATATATGAGAAACCCTTACTAATATGATCGGCTTAATTGTGCAACAAACATCCAAATACACAATAAATACAATTACAACTATTCTTACCTTAAAATAGGCTTTAAAGGATAAATTGTCTTGTCTGAACAAATACTACACAATGTTATAATAAAAACAGCTTAGATTTTCAAGGGCTTCTATAAAATAATAAGTTCTTTAGTAGCGCTTGTAAACGGTATATCAATATGAAAAACTCTTTTTCTTATGTTCAAAACTAGTTTGAATTTCGGCGATAGTTTTTCAGTAATGCTTAATAAACATATATAAATTATAAAAACCAATTGTTTTATTATATATCCATAATTAAAAATCACATTATATATTTAAAACTTAGAAACGCAGTTTAATCATTACAAAATAATCCTCTAAATTTCAGCTTTCATTAAGTATTATAAAAAAATATTGTTTTCAGTATTAAATAATAGTTCGTAACTTATAAGTAGTATAATATTTTATAATATGTGTATAACCTCTATTATATTTCAAGTTATGTTAATAGAGGTTTCAATGAAATATTTATAATTTTATGAATTACGATGCTTTGAATTTAAACTGAGATTCAATTATTTCAATTATTTGAGAAGGATGGGGAAGTCGGGGTGGAAAAACTAGTTCATAATATATAAAGACAATGAATATTTTTATGATCTAATAAAAGTATATGATTATTATATATTTTATATATTATTATAATATCATGGTTAAGATTTTACTCAGTTGCGGTTTGATTTGTTAAAAAATACCTACAATACATTAGATGTTGTAATAAATAAAAGGCATATTTAATTAACAAATCATGGATATTTATTGAAATAAAAATAATAAAAATGAAAAATAATAAAAACAGTTCATCTTTCATTACACAATAAAATTTGTCTTTTCACTATTTCATCTCCTTTTGTCATCCTTAGTCTACTCTTGTCTCCTCTCCACGATGTATTAAAGTTACCGAATTAAAACAATTATTTTACGTATTTGTACTAATAAAACTACAACTACTGGTCGCAGAGAGGATCTATGATTATTAAAGTACAGTCGAGGAATAAATTAACATTTAATTAAAAAGTTATTTAACAAACAAAACAAATAAGGCTTTAAGGAGACCACTCACTCACATTACATTTTACAAACAGAGCACTTAAGATTCACTAAAAACATTATATAATTTTATATCGAGCTCAAACTAATTACATTTTTTTTATTTGTACATTTAAATTGTGTGATATATAAATAGTTTTTTAGTGCATAAAATAAATGTAAAGTAATCTGAATGTAAAAATAAATAAGGTCCTGTTTACACGACGTATTTTTATACATCTTGAAAAGAGGTCCTACACTGAAATGAAAGCAGAAACGGAGATCAGATTTAGGAGACAAAACGGAGTAATCTATTATAATTTACTTATATTTATCTAATATAAATTCTATCATAATTTACATTAAGTACGTATACTGAAAGATTTCACGCTGGACTAAGGTACGAGTGATAAATCCACATCCACAAAGAAAAACTGGAATTTTTTTTTCAGTCTTAAAGTAACTAGCTTTTAAGAACAAAAGCGTTTTAATAAAGATCAAATGTCTTTGAAGATATTTTTTTATTTAATAAATTTTAAAACTAATTTAATATAGAAGTACCTCGTCGGTAACAACACCTACCGTTAAAACGATACCAATTTTGCTTTCTACAATGCTTATTATCGATAACAGGAAACTCACCGTTCTTGCCGAAAAGTAATTTGTAATTTGAGAATTACTGTTGTCTATAGATATGAACATCAATAGGTAGGTACTCGATTTACATATTACACTTATATCTATTATTTACACGTTTTAACTAGGATAGGAAACATTTGCTTAGTATATTACATAATACTCTACAATTACGAAACAATTTACCCTTATGACGCTACAAGATCTTAAAAAATACTGAAAAAACTGTTATAATTGACACTATACAGCTTAACAACTAAATGTACTTTACGGTATAAATCAACATAGCTAACTTTGGCATTGGTTTCCTTTTTACAATCAATAAAACATGTCAAAACAAGGTCGAAAATAAGTAACGTGAAGGGACAGCCTCCGATGAAAATAACTAAAAACTTTCACGAACTAACACCAACAACGCAATAGCAACTCTTAACATTGGCTCACACAAAGATATGTCGCTAAGGTATCTATGATTTAAATTAATGCCCTTTAATACAAGTATTTTTGGGCTCATATTGCAATATTTATTTATATTAAATATTTCGTCACATATATCATTCCTTAAGACTAGAAATTGAACAAATGCCCACCGACAATGCATTCGTCTCGAAGTGAAAGCAACGAAACTTTTAAAGATCTAAAATATTTGGCTGAGCGGCGCGGGTGGTGGCAAGCGTAGACCACCCCACGGGTAGAGTCACGAAGCCTCATCACGACATGCGTTAGAGTCATCGGATAAAGCAAGAGAAGCACCATTACTTTGATTCACAACACACTTCCGCATATGCTTCTCCAAGGTTGATGGCACAGAGAAAGGCATTTCACAAAATCTGCAACGATACACGTCTTTTCCAAGCCGTCCGTGGGTTTTCATGTGCCTGGTCAGTTTGGAACTTTGTGCACAAGCGTATGAACACAACTCGCATTTGTACGGCTTCTCACCAGTGTGGGATCTTCGATGAACTGTCAAATTAGAACAGTTTTTGAAAACTTTTCCACAAAATTCACAAGTATCATTGCGACGGCCATCTTTTGATTTTAATAACGGATTTTGTAGTAAACCATTACTACTATTCTTAAGACCATCAAATATATTATCCGGTGGGCGCTGGGCGTGTAATGTTGGCAGCCACCAACCTTCGCCTCTATCCATATCGAGTTTCATCCTTTTAGAAGCTTCAAAAGGGTTTTCAAAAGGATTAAATAGAGGATGTGGCTGAGGTGGCAACTTAGCAAATTCCTCTTTTAATCTTAGTGCTGCGGTAGGAGGCATACCATTAGGTTTATCAGAAGGAGGACCGTTATTATTATCACGATCTTTAGCCAACTGCCATTTTAGCGAGTTACCGGATTCTTGTAAAGCTTGTTTGAAAGCTTCACTGTATTGTGCAATATTCGACAGACCGAACTTATCCATAAGTTCACCCACAACTGAAGCGGTAGGTGGATGAGCTGGAATCGCTGGAGTTTGTTTTCGAGGGGGAGCTGAAGGAGCACTGTGATTTGATACGGTCAGATCTTCGGCCTCCTCCACATCCTCACCGTCTTCATTCTCTTCCTCCTCTTCGCCATCTAATTCCTCATCTTCTAAATCTTCTTCCGAATCGTCATCGCCAGTATCTCCACCAGATTCTAATTCTTCTGAATTGCCATCAGCTGCCCGATGAGCTTTCATGTGCTTTTTTAATTTTGAGTTTTTCTCAAAAGTTGCATCACACTGGTTGCATTTGAAGCGTTTTTCCCCAGTATGAATGCGTCGATGGGATATTAAGCTATTTTCGAAACGGAATTTCTTTCCACAGTATTCACATGTGTGAATAGCTTCATCGTTGTTTCTTTTTGCAGGTGGCGTCGAAGAAGGCCTTTCAGGAGGAGGTGCGTCAGCTGTTTGAGGCTCAATGCGATTTTCGGGTGATATTGAACTATGAGCTCTTATGGCTTCTCGAGGGGTGTCCACCGTTCCGGGTCCGGCGCCCACCGGTGGAGTCTGACCGACTCGGGAGGGCGACGGGGAAGCGAACGGCGGCGAATGCTTCCTGGGGCTAGGAGAGCTCGAATTGCCTGTGGCCGCCCCTGGACTGGTCGTACCGGCCAGTTGCCGCAAGCGCTGCGAGTAAAAATCCAGCTGGGGTTCTAGTGAGAGGGGTTGAGATACGGGTGGTCTGTCTCGTCCCGTCAACGATGTTGGAACTATAGGTGGTCTTTCGGCTGGAGATGGAAATGCCTGATGTGGTGGCAGAGAATTTGCTGCCACAGCGGCAGCCGCTGCTGCCAAGTTGAGCCCATGGTGACGAAATTGCTCTGACACAAGTTGTTCCATTCGAAACCTATGATCATGATGATTCGGTCTCGCAAACAAAGGTGTCGGTGGTACTGAAGGATGAGCTAGAGGGGGTAAGCTACCCGGTAATGGCATTCTCAATAAACCACCAACTCCAAAAGGGGAATGCATGTCTGGTGGTGGTAGCAGCGGATGATGTCGTAGTGACGGAGGTGGTAAAGGAGCGCCAGTAGAAGAGCAGCCTGAGCTTGATGATGAAGTGCTCGAAGATGAATGGTTTTGTTTGTTCGGTAATTGAGGCATGCTCTCCACATAAATCTTAACCCCATGTACATGCTGAACGTGTTGCACCAATCGCCAGGCAGAATGTACACGCGCTTTGCACGTAGAGCACACGTAGTTACTCGGTTCTGCAACAAGGAAAAAAAAAATTTAAAATATGCGGTCGATAAAACGATGGATACTCTTTCACTATGGAAGATATACGCGAATATTAACGCAGGCAAAGTGTCTAGTAATAGCTCTCACATATCGTAGCGTAGGCCCAGGGTTGGTGCGTGGTACGCATGTTAAACAGAAGGTCTACAGGCCCGGTACGTCGGCAGCCGTGACTGATAGCCCCTCCGTGTCCCGGGTGATTCATGCACCTCTAAAATCTTATGAAATATATGCGTTCCAGAATCACGTACACTCGCCTGGGTTAAGAATGTTGATATTGAAATCTATATGTAACACTATCAAGAGATATGTTGATTAACGATCTGATTTTACGATTTGTTATTAAAAAGCCAACTTATTATTTTAATTATTTTGAATTTTAATTGATCCAATTAACCAATCTTATTCGATTGATGATCAAAATAAATTGTTTGTGCAAAGCTGCGCCCATTTACGGTTTTGACAGTAATTTGATTGCTCATTGTGAAGCCGAAATAATTTTTATTATCGACCATTGTAATACTTTGTCTCAACAAGCTTCAATAGTGATGAACGCTTAAAAACTGAAGTTAATCGATTTTCTGATAGCTTGAAATGAGAAAAAAATAGCAAATCGTAAATAATTTTAATAGGTATAAAAAATCGATAAAGATGGATATGATGACTATGTGTTTGGCTTCTGTTATTGTAATCGATATTCAAGCTTAGTTTAGTTAAATTTTTTATCGATCTCAGAGGGAAGGATCATCACTAAAGTTGGGCGCGGCGCGATAAGATCACGAATGTTAAGACGATTATTGAAATGTAACGGTCAGATTGTGACCGACCAAAGACTACAAATATAATATGTTGTATTATTATATATATTTAAATTTCAAAGTGCTTAGTATATGAAAACGTTTACTTCATCAAACTACAAAACTATATATAATTAGTGTCATTTTAATTTAACATGCACATATATATCAATATATTTGCTGTCTTTATTTTGTTTCGAAAATCCTGAAATGTCCTGTATAAGGTAAATGCGTATCAAGATACAAATATTATGACCTTCTTGTCCAAAAATAGTATTCAATTGTGTATCAGAATTTATTAAAAGTAAAGATACATATATGTATATAAAAACTTTCTTAAAGGTAATAATAAAAATATTATGTGTATTAACTTCATTATATATAATATTCAATAAGTATTAAAAGCTTAATATTTAAATATTTTTTAAACAATAGATCCGTTAACTTATTTGCCTACAGTACATTATCCGTCAATGTCATACACACAATAATCTGTCATTATAATATCGAAATATATTTCGGTAGTCAAATAGTACAGTTAACAACAAAAGTGGTTACCCACTTAATATTCTATAAAATATATATTTTCCCATACATACTTACACTACAGGGTGATTAGATTTCCAATTTTTTTTTTATTATAATAAAATTATATTTATTATTAATCAATTACTTTCTTTCAGATTGTCATCCACATTATTGTTAGTAACAATTTCTTAAAGACTGTTAGTTATTTAATAAGTAATAATAATAAAAACAATATAATTAAATTAATAATAAAAATAATAATAATATTTCAAAACATAATCATTCAAGTGAACCAATATGTTATTACAAGAAATAACATTTCTAATTAAAAAAAAAATAAAAAAGTTTGTTTGAATAAATATAATAAATATATATTAAAGGTATAAAGGTGTTGTTCTTGTCTGTACATTAGCATCGTGGTTCCGTAGCGCGTAATTTCATTACGATAAGATCGTATGTGATAATAGAGACAATTACACATTGCGGTGGATGAACAGATTTAAACGATTTAAGGTTTGTAGTTTGATATTAATATTATATGTATTTGTAATCAATTATAATAAATTATAATAATTATAATAAAAATAACGAAAAATTTTTAACTAGAACATGTATAAATCCTAATAAATTATAAAAACAACTAGACATTTTTAGTGATAATATCTCAAAGTTTTAAAATTATTGAATTCTTAATTTTTATAATTTTTTAAATATATATTTAATTTTTAGAATATTTAAATATTTTTGACAAAGATTTTTAAAATTAGTTTAAGTTTTATTTATGTGTTACTATAATTTTTCACGTTTTAACTTATTTCGGTCGCAATAATTTAACATATCAATAGCAGTGGAAATTTGTTGGCAAATATGTATATTACCTATACTTTTATAAATATAATATAATTTCTGTTTGTTTGACTATTATAAAAAAATATAATTTAAATATATTTGTCTTTTAAAAAGGATATTGTAATATATAAATAAAATGTCCTAAGTTTCCTGAGGATGGTATTATCCAGTTACAGTGGAGTTTAGCAAGTTTAACAACCGTTTAGATTTCAAAAGGCAATCGTTGATTATTATGGGCATTGTGGCCGAATCAGTGGGGGTGAAATTTTTAAACGCCCCCACGTCTGGACCCCCCTTGTCCCCTTGTCCCCTAGTAGCGGACAGTTACTTATTTCTTTGCCAGTATTTAATGTTTACAATTTATTTATTAAAATTAAAGCGTATTCGATTATATTTTTTATAATCAAACTTTGAAAATAAATATTTAATAAGAATCTATAAGAATTTTAAATAATATTAAAAATATGCACATTTCTTTGCCGTGCTCATAAACATTTAAAAATTAACTAGAACTAATAGTTTATTAAATTATGTATTATAATGTTAATTACCTGTATATTATTCATACTAAAACATTATTATTTCAATGTTATATACGTTTTAAAATAAAACCATGACCTATGTAACACCCGAAATAAAATTCATTAAATATTATGAAGTGCAGGTGAAAATATAACATTTAAAATTTTACAGCAGGTTTCTAAAAACCTGAATGTATAAAACAGTCAGTCGGAAGCCGCCGGCGCTGCTTCCGGACGGTTGTTGTTAGCACACAGCGCCTCAGCGGACACCAACAGAACTAGATATAGGTAACTTAACACCAAGATGTACTTTGAAATTTTCTTAAAATTTCACTCTTTTAAGCTAATCAATTTTTATTTTTCATGAAATTTTATTATTATTTTAATCTCAATTCATTATTTATTTACTTTTTTTTAAAATGTTAATTACTTTATAAATATTTATTCTAATTAAAAAATAATAAGTTGAAGTTGAGGCATTTTATAGTTATAGTCTAAAAACAAATTTTAATATTTCAACACGCTTTTCCATATATAGGGTTAAAAAATATATCATTTCTAATCATCACAAAATTGTATGCCCAATAAATAATATTGTAAGCAATTGTATAATTTAAAAATATTTGATTTCTTTTAAGAGACGTCCTATTTCGAAGCTATATGATATTTATAAGCGTCTAGATCGACTTGTTATGCGGCGGATGTCCGTCGCGCCGCTGCGCTGAATGACCACCTTCCGCCCCCCAGCGGTGCGAATTGTGACATGTTGCGGTGGAAAATAAAAATTTCGTCAAATATAACGCAATTTTTCACGAAATTTATCCCCGGTTTTAGTGCTTTAATCAAATGTTTATAGCTTTTTTGTTTGTTTGTTTTGTAAAGATTTGTCATAATATAAATTATCTGAATTTAGGATTTTACATATTTTTAAAAGTTGTGATAATACATTAGTGTTACATATTGAAGCCTCAAAATTCTTAAGTACAAGCAATGTGTTTTGTGAATTATCACATAAGTATGCAAAACTCTATAACAACGTTATGGTATTACGGTCTCTAAATCATTTGCAATAAGAATCATAAAAGCAAAGCAATAGTTAATGACGCATTTTTAATGTCATATTCGAATGTCCTCCAGGCGTACAGCGAACAGCTAAAATAATAAGATGACCGATTCGACCGTATCTTGAGTACACAAGTGTTTTAAGTGTTTTAAATATTAAAATAAATATCTTCGGAAATTACCTCAGAAATTTTTTAATATTTAATATATTGAAATAGATTTAGAAAATATACCTAAATTTTAAAGATTGTGTAAATTTTAGTTAAATTCAAACATTAGTCTAATTTGTAATCAATTAGGGCGACGACACACCGCGCGGCACGCCCGCCTGATTTCTGTACACTATCATGTTACTTTGCAAATTGTTTCCTCCCCCGCTGAAACCAGTTCCGCCTTCACTAATAAGTATGTTGATATTAAAAAAAATGCATTTCTCATACGATTTTTATATCTAAAACTTTTCAACTTTTTAATAACAAATTAGCTGTTTTTATGTTTCTTTTATTTTAAATACCCTTCAACTATTACTCAAATTCGCTAAATTAAAGGTTGTCCTTAAACATTTGTTCTTGGCAATACTTTTTACCTTTCCATATTATAACTTTTAGCACGAGGTCAGGATTTAACTTTTATTATTTTTAATGTGCCTATCTATACCTCTAAAAGGTGCACATCTAAGGGTATATATTCTATGAAAATAAATTTTGCAATAACATACATTTTCAAAACAAAATAAACAACAAAATCTTAGGAGACACCAAAATGATCTCAAAATTGGTCCGTAACCGTCTTTGGCCAGATGTGAGGGGCTATTTTAAAATCGTAATAACCGTTGTCGACACGTGTGGAACGACCATTACCACATATTACAAAAAATGGAGGAAAAACAATAAAACGCAGGGGAGGGACATCAAAGTGGACGCGGTTTAAAATTGATTCTTAAATGTCATTTTGTTTATATTGAAAATAAGAAATATATTCTTATTATAATAGACGTTAGAGGGATAATTGAATAACATCAATTGCATTCCAAAATTTAATTAAGGAATTCCACAGATTAGTCAATATCTACAGATCGGACCCCATGTCCAGACCACAAAGCAACTATGACAGCTATTCAATACACCCACACATACGTCGCAATTAGTGCAACTAACAATGCTTTTTAAAATCCTAAGCTAGGGGACCTAGGCATACCTCTAACATTGCTAGTAATCATTCATAATACAAAGCAATTTAAACTGATATATTGCCTATCCTGTCTCTGCCTGTGTCTGCTTAGCAATCGATCATAGAATAAATCTATGATATATGATATATTTACATACAGTGAATGCATTATCACTATTCCTAAATCAGCTATCAACGGACTCTTTTCACTAAAAGGGTGAGGTCTACTATAGAAAAGGTTGACCCTTCATAAAGACTTATCACCTCATATACAAAATAAGGTTGTACTAATCCTAAAATATTCGACGGAGATACGGTTTTAAAGACAACGTCTGTAAAGATCAAATTCCAGTAGCCGAAATATGGAAGATAGGATCTCGTTGAAGTTAGCGTAGTTTTTTCTTAACAATCTCCTCTCGGACTTAACTTACGTTATCTCGCCCACGAATGTCACAAGGAATAGAAACCCGCACATACATAATAAGGACGATATTTCTAAAGAAATTTAAATTTGCCCGCAAAGGTCCCGAGATAGGATTAAAGATTGGGCGTTGAGATGGCCCTTTGTGGCCGACCCTTAAGAAAACATGTCTTGATATGGAAATATTTAAGATGGGACTCGGCGAGAAATCATTTACGGAAGCGATCAAGGGAATGGTCTATGAATGTGTAATTAGAGCACAAATACAAGAGATTTATCTGAATCGGGACCCGCTGCTCTGCTTTTGTGGTAACATTTATTTTGCACGAGTGAATTCGTAAAAAGCTTTGTTGTTTAGACTTCGTTGACCGACTGTTTTACGATGCGGTCAACCGTATACGTTTAAGTATAAAAGGATAATTTTTATCAGCGACGTCTAGAAAGGGGTGCTTTGTAAATAATAGCGATATCATAGAATTTGCTAACAAAAATAAGAAATATTAAAAAAGAATACAAAACTAATTTTACTTCAATGACCAGAATATTTTTAAATTTGTATACGAAATACCTCTCTCTAACAATACATTAATTTGTGAAGCAAACAAGGCTGGACTCGACGTACACTTGTTACAATATTTATTTTGATACAAATTGTGACGGCCATCTCTTTTAGCGTGTTTTGTGATGGTAATGACTGGAAAGACACATTGTGGACTCAGCATATTTTTAAGAATATTGTTTAAATAATATGATATTTGTAGCTCTCTTGAAATAATCTTATTTGAAATGTAATTTACGTTTCTAATACTTATTACATTAAGAAGTCAAAGGACACGCGCAAGACACGAGACAATCTTCCCCTCACCTTTCGAAAAGCAACTCGTCGAATCTAAAATTAAAACCCACTTATTTAAAACCCGCCACTTAGCTACCTTCTCGTTTGTACAAAAACTAAAAATATACCAAACCATTGTGTCACAGTCAAAGAAGTTCCGTAGGTCACGGCGAACCCACGAGCCTGTACGTGTCAGGAGCACGCCAAACATTTTTTATCTTTTAAAAATTATAAAAGACCGCTTCTCACAATAGAAACTCGGTAGCATCTTTGACAATTATAATATCACAGTTTGTCATATGAAGATCTATTAACACGCACCAGTTGCCTTACAACATTGAACCATAACACGTTGGGGAACTGCTGAATATTGAAGCAAAAGTCTGGAAGCCTCTGCTGTTTTGTAATGGCATCGTGGTTAACATAAGGGTCATCACAAAAGGCACTAGATAACAAAGCGCGTACGTCAATCGTGCGTTCATGCAAATATTTTTTTCTTTAAAGCATCCCCTATATCTGTTAAAGCGATGGGGTTAATTAATATGTACAAAATAATAGAATTTGAATTGAGTTCCTTTTTTTAGCTGGCACGAGGTCAGGATTTAACTGTCACCATTAGAGTTATATTCTTAATGTGACAATGAGTCAAAATTAAAGAGATTTATAGGAGTGATTATTTTGTTTCTGTTTATATTTTTAATATTAATATAATATAATATTATTTATTACGGGACCCTCATGGTTTATTGAATATAGCTGGTTTGACAGCTCATTCGAAGGGGTTAATATGAACGTTAGGATAAACTCAATAAGCCGAAACAACTGGTGTTGAGACAACCTGCAATTGACATTTCTATGATAGCGCAATCTTTATGGAAGATATATATAATTTAGGATATTTTGAGTCGCAAGAGACAAATAGTCTTTGGAAGGCATTATTTTGTAAAGCGATTCACTGAAATTAACTGTAACCGCTTAAAGTTGCAGCGGTTTACAAAGCAGTTGACAAAATGCGGGTCGAAAATTTTGAACGGTGCACAATTTTCGGGTTTAAGAAAGCTTTTGTTGTGCAACGGTTTAATACAAAAGTGTCAAATGACGGCACATCTGCTCGCACAAAGGGTTATGCTCTCGGATAGATTATTTTTCGAACCTCCCCCGCAAGATTGTACGCTTATACAGATGTTCCGAGTTTCTGATTCTTCTCATGTTTGCTGTACTGGCAAACTGTCAAAGGATTAACCAATGATTGCATGAACTTAATCGAAAGCTACTAAAACATTTTTTTAAGATTAGGGTTGTGTACATTATCCGTTTAAAAAGTTGAAAAAATATATCAACAAAAATATATCAACATATCTATAGTTTGCTATGTATAACAGATGTTTATAAAATTACATTGCTTTAAATAATAAAAGTGA
Source organism: Mechanitis mazaeus (assembly GCA_959347395.1). Lineage (NCBI taxonomy): Eukaryota > Metazoa > Arthropoda > Insecta > Lepidoptera > Nymphalidae > Mechanitis > Mechanitis mazaeus. The sequence continues at coordinate 24,029,958 of OY365744.1, forward strand.
AATAATTGAACACCTTTTGTAAAAGTGTTAGTGATGTGACAGGATTAGCCGAGTCGAGTCCGAAATGTATGACCGAATGATGACTAGCGAATTTCTATATATCACGGTATTGTTGTTGTGCAATATCTTGAACAATAAAGGACTAAAGCTAAGCGTAACGATAAAATTGTCTCCAAAGACTAAATCCTTTGACAGTGCACAGAAATCATTAATAAAATCTTAAATACTGGACAAAGAAAACGCGATGACACAAGCATTTTAAATAGAATGTGATCTAAACCTTTCTTTGTGTTGCTTAAACTGAGTAATAATAACATTTATTCAGATGTCTAGCCATGCCTCTGTTTTGAGAATAAAATTTGGTTTGATAATATGTCTTTAAATAAAAGGTTTGAATGAATAGATGACCTCAGTAACATTATGTAACAAAACGTGACTTACCACTATGCATAGTATTGGACTCAGCGTCAACCACTTCAGTTCTTGACTTCTTATGATCTTCAGGAGAGCTGGTAGTATCCATGTGTTCCTGTTTGATCTTAGGTTTGATGTCTACTTCTGGTGAACTTGAGGGCATAGGTGAAGTAGATGCCCTTCGTTTTGGCGTAGATACCCCAACATCAGCTTCTGCGGGTCAAATATTTATTTAAATACTTTGACCTATATTTAATTTTACGCGTATACATATTGATCATTAGTTCAGAAAAAAATTACATAAATAAGTAAATAAAATTTTCAAATTGTTATTATGCAATTACACAAAAAAAATATTTTAGAAAATTAATTAAATAAACATTTTGAATAAGGTAACTACCATCTAATAGACGTTTAGGTGTGCTGGAAGCACCGCCATCTTCTAGTAAATCTGGTGGTGCTATTGACGGGCTCGCCAGGGGTGGAGTATGTACTCTACTGCTAGGAGGTCGCCTCGCAGTGAGGAGTGATGGTCTTCGACCACTCGAGTTCCCGGTCGCAATCTGTCCTGGTCTTGAGCCATCTTCTTGGTCGGAGTTTGGACCTATGTTGTTTTAAAATAATTAAATTTTATATTTAAAAGATCTTGATACTGCTGTATGAATATGACAATAAACCCAAATTTGGGTTCAAGTAAATGAAAATAGGTAATTGTTTGTCATCGAACTTTACCTCCACTGTAACAATGGTACGAAGTGAGGTCCTTATCACAAGAAGAGATCTTGTGTTGTATGAACCGGACGATGTCAGCCAACGCGAAGGCTTTCCTGCAGGCTCCACAAGTCAGCGTGTCTGCTGGTATGCCTGTTGGCGAGCCGCCGCCTTCTGCCGCGCTGTCCGCATCCGCTGAGAAAAAATTATAACATTAAGCATAATTCTATATGTCTTTGTATGTACATATACAAAATTATGATATCACATAACAGCTCAGTAATTTATTATTAAAAATTAATATTTTTTTAATTTATTTCAAGTGTTAAATATTAATAGGTTTATTTATAAAAGAAAGTATAATACATATATTTGAACAAGTGACTGTACAGGTAACAGACGTAAGATGAAAAGGCATTCAATTTAAGACCAATTAGACGAGTCCAAATATTAAACAACATATGGACAATGACACTTTCAACCCTTCAAGTGCTGAATTATATTTAATTATATCTTGTCAGTCACGGTCCTCAAACTTAAGGTGTCAGATGTGGTTTTGACCACTTATGTTTGCATATAATGACTGCTTTGGTCCTGCGGTGCTTTGTGGTGTTATTTTACACTTTTGTTAAGACAGGTAGGTTAATCGCCACAACAGATGGGTCGCCATAGTTGTTGCTAGAGATATCTGAATATTATATTACTATTATAAATTCTATAATGCTTATTTTATTACGCACGTTTTTACTTTTTGTAGTCTTTTTACTGTTAAAGTGTTTATCTTTTATAAATATAAATTTTTTGACTATATTTATTTCATATGTTCAAACATCAACTGACTCTTATTTCACGTGCCGCCATTTAAGTCACGCAAGGCCAATACTTGAAATGCTTTATATGCCAAACCACCCATTACATATAGAGCATATAGCTCTTTAATTGCCTAATAAATAAGCCGACACCGGCTTCGACGCCCGAGTATTATAAAGGCACTTTCATATTCAAGACTCACACAATTGGTCGGCACATCAAAGACGTACGAGCTAATTTTACATAAGTACTATGCAGACTCCCTTACATTCCGTTCGCTTTTATTATTATTTTTCCTTCAAACTCTTTGTGAGGAAAGTAGGCCGTACTTTCTTAGGGAATAATGTACAGGGGTCGATTGTAACCGGAGTACTAAATTAATATAGCGAAAAAACTACATGATTCGATCGTTTTGTTTACAATGTCGTACCTGGTTTGTTTAGGGGGTTTATTATGTAAATGTGTCGTGTATTGGTGTTAGTTTTTTAAGGATTTACTTAGGCGATGGCTCGTGGCAAATGGTTTTGTTTTTTAATCGCTTCCTTTGGAACTTCTGCCTTCCTTCCGTTCTCGTGATAGGGAAGTGTAAAGGTAGCATTCAATATATTAATGCCTATATCATTTATTTATGTTTATTTTTATTTATATACCAAATTGAAATAATTAACAAATAAAATTTAAGTCAAAGATTTAAATTGTACAATGTAAAGAGTACATATAGTAAGTCAATTGGTCCAATATCGAACCCTATCGAATTTCGTTTGGGGTAAACGATATTCGGACAAACCGCAGGTAGCCACGCCCCCTCTCGCCACTGGACAGTGGTCATGCGCGGACACCCACTAAATGTATGTTTTCAAATATAATAAAATAATAATGTAGTATCAATGACACGGAGATTTAGTTTTAAATGGGCCTTTGCATGAATTATAATATTTGTTTCAATTATACCAATTAATGGATAAAAATATATGAAGTTACTATTTATAGATTACATACCAGATGTGTGTGTTGGTTTATGCATTCTAGTCAGTGTGATTTATTGAAAACTCATGTGTAGTCTAGTCGAGCGCCTCAGGTGACGAAGGGAGGCTACCCTTCAAAACTCACCGAAAAGTTTAAATTAGCTCGTTACTACATCGAGGCACGGCAGTTAAATCTGTGCTTTGTTTTTTCGCCACAGAAAAGGTCATATGCGAGTAACTTGTGTGTTAGAAGTTTTGAGGCGACGGTCGTAGCATTAATTATTTATTACATTTCGTCCCAGCGCAGTCTGTAACTCTGGTAATTTGCACTGTTAAATTTACAGCAGATACAAGAACTCTTTTAACTTTGTTTTATAAAGTGATATATAAAATATTACTTTGCTATTTCAATCGAAATCCATTCAACGCATGTGATTGATATTATATTATAGACAAACATCACAACAATCACATTTCTAGATATTATATAGAAAAATGTTCAAAAAAGATTGATAGGCCTATCCATAACGTACAAAAAATGTGTCCAACTTTGACACCATGGCCACCGTGACCAACATTAATTGGCAGGGGATCAGATCCCCCATTGTATTATAGAAATCAAACGTTTTTCACCACAATACCTCCAAATAAAAATAATAATATGGAAAGCGGGGGTGGATTGTTAGTTACAAGTTTCGATCAAGCATTAGTTTCAATACTATTAGAATTCTCGATGGAGTCCTATTCAAATGTTATTGTTACTTTGCCTCTGTAATTTGCCTGCGATCCAGAAAATCCATTGCAAACTTCGATGTTACATAGTCAATAATAATTTTATTTTTTTATTAAAATTGTATTTCTTAAGGAATTCATGGAAGACGAATTTGTAGTTGTAGTAGTATTTATTTGTAGTATAGCAAGGTATTTGGTGATCAATTTTTTATGTCTTTGTTTATGTTGTAAAGCATAATTTTGACATCAACGTCTTTGACAACTCGTTATTCAATGGTTCGTTGTCGGAAATGGACATTCAGTTCAAAGGCCCTTTCAAATAAAGCCTTGTCGGCAAATTCCGATTCGCCTCATTCAAGTTGTTTTACTCTTATTAAATTGTTTGATATAATTTATTTGGGTTTATTCGTGCCTTTTTGTATGTTTACACACCATCTTTGGCTTATTACAGCTTCGACGAGAATAAAACCAGTTATAACCAGACCAATTCTTTGCTTTTGTTTTAGATGTAACGTGATTTGTTTTAGAAAACATAAAATATTCAGATTATTCACAAAATATAGAACAGTTAATAACTTCATATGAACTATTTTTCGTTTTATATGAGTACTTATACATACATAACAACAATAGTTTTAATAACAAACTATTGGCTGTTTGTTAGTACATATTCTTTTAGTTTATACCAAGATTATAATTATAAGTAAGGTAGGGCCAGTGCCCAAACACCCCGCCCCGCCGCCATTCAAGCGAAAGGCGGGCTATGTCAACAGTTCTAATGACGTCACTAGTACCCTAGCTGCCTATAATTATGGTAGCTATTTTTACTTCTTTGCCTATATAAGACTTAACAATGGTGGTATGGTTACAAAAAAAACAGCTAGCTCATTCATATCATTCATTACTTTTACGCATACGCATACGTAAGATGTATGCGTGATATTTTAGAAGCACCACAAAGAATACAGAATACAGAAGCCAATAGATAGAAAACAACAAATAAAATACGAAACAATTCAGAAGGTACCATAAAAAGCCAGCTAAAGACTATCAAATTAAAAGGCGTGCCTATAAAATAGGATTACCTCTTAGGGGTACGCTTCTCGCCCACCGATAGCTAATCAAATTATCCGTCGTAATTCTAAGCGACAAAAACGTCTGATTATCTTTTTTTGGCCCAAGGGAGATAAAGATAAGAGTGGCCAGTCACAAAATATGTTTCCAACATTGGCTGTATCCTGTTTAAAAAAAAATCTCAGAAAAATCAACCAATTTAAATTTCTCCTTTTAAAAAACTATTTATTTTTAAGATTCGAACTGTTTAATTGTATTCCATTTTTACCGCAAAAGGTTTCGTTTTCAGCAAATTTTAAAGAGATTAGTCGCAGAGATTAAAGTTTAATTTTCGAAAATTCCTTTACTAACAATATAAATGAATTATGAGTTTGCCGCGTTTTTATGAACAGGTAAACTGAGGAGAGGAAAAAATGGCGGCCACAATGATCGAATTAAGGCCGGGTCAGTAATCGTGTTACAGATATCCAATATTGGGAATAACTAGAGGAAAACAGCTCCCTCTAGTGAATTGGCCGTTCGTTAGAGATATTCAATTTTTTTTCTCTTTTTTGCTCTAGGTGTGTTACTCGATACCTCGCCTGGGGAAATGGCCAGCCCTTAATAGAAAAATATTTGACGTAAAATTGAAAATTCACGACGTTTTAGAGTGGTCGAAATAAATTAGGAAATATGAGATAAGAAGTATCAACTTTGATGTTGTTATGATACGAATACTGAAACATATTCTAGCTACGATATATTTAAAAAATAATAAAAAGGCATAAAATATTATATATACGGAACCTGCTCACTATATTATATAGAACAAGAATTGTGATATTTTTCTCTAATTCACTTATTTGTCACCACACGAGTGTCAATAAAAACGCCACACCGGACTCTTAGCTAGAACACTACAATATAAGTAGTGATGTGACATTTTATAGGTAAAATAAGGTAACATCTAAGAATATACAATAAAAGTTATACTATATTAAAACTAAATTAAATAAAAAGACAATAATAATATTTAAATAAATTGATTATTAAATATGAACATTTAATTAAAACCACTTAATTAATATATCTTATTCTAAAAATATAGTCTTCACAGACGATGGTGACATCTTTTGGACTTCGAAAATCTTAATTAGTGTATTTAAGTCTTACAGAATATCATTCCGAAAATGCTATAACTTAATTTAACGATGAAAATTGTCTATGAACGTGTTTAGATATGTTAGACTTTTTATAATTTTAAATAAAAACAAAAGGAACATTTTATTTTTAATTACCATACATCATAAATTATTATAGTAAATTTATTAAGAACTTTAATAGACTTAACATGTTTATAGACAATATCTATAATATTATCGTGTTCATATCCACACTAAACCAAAACACCTTTTAGAATATTTTAGTTTCCATCTATCGATGTCGACATCAACACATCACTACTGTAGACGTTAAAGCGGACACTTAACCCCTAATCCTTGGCAGTTTAGTCTCAGGGCGGGCATTTATGGCAAAAATCTTAATTTTGGCTGCCGTTAACTGCCCGCCTCTAATTATCCGCCAACTGTATCTATTACTTCGAGCACCTACACTTTAGTAAGAGTGACAATAGAATTAGAAGCAATTGATATATCACAAACATAAAAATAATATATTTCTAGGATTTATCAGTTTGAAATGGTTATACGTCTAATTGATAAATCCTAGAAATGTAACTAAAAAACTCTAATATGGAACTCTATCTAACTCATGGAGAAAGGAATCTAAGTTAACGTAGTTTCCGAGTAATTGCAATTTCTTCGTTTTAATTTAAATTTCTTTATAATTCTTCTTAGCAAAATAATATTTTGTTTTATTTGAAGATTAAATAACCGGACCGTGGTTTGAGGGACGTATTTTATATTTTTCATAATGGTCACAATTTCCCGAAAGTATGAAAACAAGAGATACAGTTTTTCCGAAAGCAATAAAAGTTGGGTTATATAGCGACGTCCGGTCGGGAGTTCTGCCAGCGACCAACCCTCGTGCGTACGGTGGACAACATCTCAATTTACTGTCATTCAAATATAACTCTTATGATGCACATATAGAAGATATTATTATGTGTATATATTTTCCACATTATAAATAAATAGTGGACTTGGCAAGCTGTTATTTTTAAAGTACTTTTAAGGTTATTTGGATGACATGTATATTTTATACCAATAGATTCTGACGTAAGTGTCAATACATTTTTTTTTTATTATAAATGTGTTAGACATAAAAACTTAAAAAATCATAATACTTATAAAAATTACACTTCAGTACTGTATACGACCAACCGCAGGTCTGTCTGTCTATTCCTCAAGCCTAACATTATTTTGACATACAACCTCTAGTTATTTGCGGTCAATGCAGAGAAACGCATATCTGAAGTACAATTTTAAATACTTTACGCTGATATAGTGCTGAGGTTTCTTGGCATCTCCGCAACGCCATTACTTAAATGTTCTGTAAAATCTTATTTTATTGGCTAAAAGCAAAATGTAAAATTTTCATTTTATGAACAATATGATATTTTAGTTGGACCAGTGTGATGAAAACAATCAGAAGCAGAACGAAAAATAATTAATTTTGATTAATGTACTAAAAATCCGATCAAAGGAAATACAACCTATAGTAATAGTCTACTTACTTACTCATTTATATGTTAATGTAAATGACATCAGATACGTTCAGATTCACATTGAGATATATTTCCCGCCAGATATCATTTTCACTGCCTTATTACTTTCCAATTTGTCTTCAACATTGGTTATTGCCTCATTTATAGCAACCCCTATACATATTAACTTCTATTCATTGACTTATATACATATAACTATTGTATATCTAAAGTAATTTGTATATTTTTATTTTGTATTATTAAAAATATTAATACCTCTTCGTCTTACGTCGATTCCTGAGTCGAAAAATCTTGACTTACTCCTTGAAGACAAATCCATTTTCTTAGGTACTGCACTGTCAACTCACAAAGTCCAAGAATTGGAGACGATATTGTCACGATAGAATCAAATTAAAGTCTTATAAGACCACCGTCCACTCTCAAACTCTCAAGACTTCTTGAAGTCTTAAAACATGTGATCATCTTCGCAGATGAACACAGACTGACTGGCTAGCTCAATAAAATTTCAGTCCCAAAATGTTATTAAAAAGCCCCCAGACTACCAGGTAAAAAAAACCCGTATCAAAACCGCCGTTTCCTAGTGACCCCGATCGCTCTTGCATCCCTTTGTTAAGGTCCTTTTATTTATAATAGTACATTTTTTTCACACACGCCACCCCTAATAACGTGTGAGCAAAAATATGCGTATCGTCTGCAGCACCCAGAGCAAAAGTCCACGGCGAAAGTTTCGTACAGAAAAAACTGTCCCCTATTTGAATAGCAAAAAGTGCATGTCACTGCGAAAATGGTATTAACGAATGAATATGATTTTGGATATAAATGGATGACTTTTAATTGTGTCTCGTTATATTTAGCGTGAGTTATTGGTTCGACGCGGTTTTTGTTACTGACCTAGCTGTACTTTTGTGTTGATATCAGATTATACTAAAACTTGGGGATTTAATATTAAATATACTAAATCATTTCTTTAAAGTTAATATCGATACTTTAAAACTATAAATATATATATTGAGTAATATGTAGATTTTTATGAAAAGAGAAAGAAAAGTATTAGTGATGTGTTAGATATTGATTTTATTGCGATTATTTGTCTGGTAACGTAATTATGATAATCGAATATTAGTCCAAATGTGATGGAAGTGACCCCAGCGGCAGAATGTTTGCTATTTCTAGGTAAACATACACGGAAGATTGACACTGAGTGTACATCTGGTGAGCACAAATAACGGGGGATGTGATAAACAAAATAATAATTCAATTTTACCCACGCTCGTCCGACAAATTGCGTGTGATGTTTAGTTATTAAATCTCTGTATTTTAGTAGAGCCCTTATTGCAAAATAAAGAAACCAATTTCATACCAACCACAATACACCAGAAATCATTTCGTTTCTGGCATAATTGTAATTTCCAGAGAATTCCAAATTGTAATCGACTATAAACATGGTCATCCCTGTTAAGCTTATTTGCATTTAAGATAAATATAAAATAAAAAAATTATCGATATTATCAGGATTAAAAACTCTGTAATTCCAGATTTTTCGATATTTGTTTGAAATTATTTGAAATAAGTTCATTAAAATAATAATTAATGATTTTCTTAAGAATTTTTTTTTTATTGGAATGAGACAAAAATCATCTTTAAACATTTATAGCTAAGTTGGGCTTATTAAATTTTAAATAAATATAGAAGAAATTTATTAATACAAGTAGGAGTCGAACTCGTTAACTCTGGACCATTCTCTGTGAACCTTCTTCATGTCTGAAGCATCCCGTACGGGATGGAACGGTTTCTCTGAGCTCGTAGGTTCGAATCCTGCTTAATTATATAATGAAGAAGAAAACAAATCATTCATCTGTTTGTAAAAATTTGATAAAATAAAAGAGGATACAGTTAGGTGAAGTCCATCTTACCTGATCGTGTGAACACATAACAGGTGGCTGCGGTCGGGTCTTCCGTTTAGTAATTATAGAATCGTACAATAAGTGAGGAACAAGTGGACCACTCGCGGTTTTAGGCTTGTGTGAGATTTTATGCCTTTGTCTTATTTGCTATTGAAGTCGTTAAGATATTTTAGTTTTACACACACATACACACACACATATCATACATTTTTCTATCATATTTATCATTTTTGTTAGTCTCCATTTTTTAATTATCGTATATATGACAATATTATTGTTATTATTAACCCAAGCAAGTGGTTTTCACAATTGCGGTTTAATATTATGAATATAATTTTATAATATTTTAAAAGTGTCACATCATTGAAGCAAATTGTTTGCAATTAATAATTAAATAATTTACTTATTATTTATTTAGCTTCACTAAATATACCAAATATAACGTTTTCAAATATATTTAAAATTAAATATATATAAAAACAAAGACTTCTTCAGATGGTCTATGAAATAAATATAAGGAAATAAAAGGAAAACTATATATATAAGGAAATATAATTAAAAATAAACTAAATTATATTAAATTAATTATTTGTACGGTCTATCAGACCTGTTACTCTCTAAGCGGAAGCAGCGTGACAGGGTTAAATTTTTGCAAAAAATCAACATATGTTCAAATTCTGGTCAAGGAATCCATTATACACGAATGTGAAGATTTCAAAGGGTTGGATGTCATCTGAGGTAACAAAAAATTGGGACAGCGTGAGAGAAAAATAAAATGACACTTGCAATTTTTTTATATATATCAAATACAGATATTTCATTTATAATATATACAAAGTATTTAAATGTTTATATTATTAAGAAATAAATTTGACATTTTATATTTATTTTGCTTATTATTACTCCACTCGTAAATGCTGAAAAAAAAATTATACATAACAACTTAAACTTATTAAATAAAAAAAATATATTAATTATTTATTAATATAAATATACTTAATATATTTTAAGTATCTTAATATTATTATTACATATTTATAACATATAAAATGTTAAAGTGTAAAGTAATACTATAATATTGCCAATACAGTAATCGTTTCGAAGTATGACAGACAATAGTCGGGTCAGACTTGAGTACATCTCAGGTGATCTTAGGAACTCAAAAAACAGTGATTTAATAATATATAACTTATCACGTTCACCTAAGTGCTATTATGGTATACAAATTTCATAATTTGGATATGCCATTGACATCTGAACCTAAATTTTATTTGTATTACTTTTAAGTAATACAAATAAAATAATTATAAGTTTTAACTTATATTATAAAAATGATAGTAGAAAAGAAAAAAGAAATAGATATCTAAGAATGATTTTCCATATACAGAACAGTTTAAACAGACAAACAAAATGAATTAAATAATAATTACTCTGAGAGGCGAGTTATAGAGACCTATTAAAACACGCGTAGACTACAAAAACAAAGAATTTTACAAAGTAGAGGAACTAATTAATCATACTCTCTACGCTTTTACATTTATGGCAGATTGCAAAAAACTCACGCTTTGTTTACAGTAAGCGTACACATTTCACATGACCTCAATTAAGTCAGTCATCATTCAACGGATGTTAGTGCACAATCTTGACTCGGGTCATCGTTAACAAGGCAGGCGGTCACGAACTGCCCGGTATGGGAAAGCTCCCAGAGTTGTATGCATATGACCTTATATTTGATAAAGGAAATGCTGAGGTGACACCATGTCTACACTGGCGTTGTTTTCTTAGGGGCCTAATTATTAATTTTTTTAATTATTAATTGATTTAATTAGTTTCAATATATATATTTTGTATCGTCATCTCTATTGGCGGATTGTGTTGAAACCCAAATTGCAATATTTATTTATTAAAATCTTTAGGAATTCATATTGAATTGATTCCAATGGCTCTAATTGTTCGTAAAAAAATTCTATGTGTCGACGTTTGTGAAACAGTGATCACAATGAAAAAAATAGTTGACTGCATTTGTTGTGTGATTCTTCTCGGACCTAGGCGCATTTGGAATCCTCGTAGCCTTAACTCTAAGTTGAAGAGTATCCAGAAGGGAATATTTTGCTAAGTATGGTATCAATATGGGCCTTCCTTCTTCAAATTGACGCGGATGTACACAAGTGATCACTGATATGGATTCAAAGTGGAAAAGATAAAAAAGAAATAAATAAATATTCTCACTCTCTACTATTATCTCAAGTATGAGCTTATTGAATCACAAAACATCGTACCTTCTTATAGACAAGGGCCAGCTATTATAAATCTAACGAACGCCTACAAACACAATGCATCTCAACGGAATAAATCATAAAGGTTTCTATCTCTCACTCCTTTAACTACATGGTTTTTAACACCCACTTAAACTTAACAAAAACAATAAGCCTCTTAACATTGCAACATTCGCTGTTTTAAAATGAGATTATATTTTTAAATACATTAGTAATCCGATTACTAAAGATCTTTGTTATCAATACGCAGTTAAACATTTAAAATGTTTACTTTAAGCATCATTTTAATATTTTAGTACATAAGTATATTCTTATTTAATAAAACCACAAAAGACGGGATAAATATTAGCAAAAAAATACGTAACTGGTTGTAATTCAATACAATACAGCGCTATTAAAGGCCGCGTTTGTCCATTCTGACATGTGGGTAGAAAAAAATAAATCGAAGTTCAGAATCAAAGGCATTGGACAATGGTCACGGGAACCAGGCTCTGGTATAAAGGAGCAGGTAGAATTTGATACACTGCAATCTTCGTGTCAATCAAATTTAAGGTTTTAAGAAATATTTTTTGAAGTTATCTCAAACATGATAATATATAACATCAAAAAATATAATATAGAAGGAAGTTTGGATTTAACAATGAATCTCTAAAGCTTTGAAATGTACTTGTTTGATTTTTTTAAACGATAAAATGATATGAAAGAAAGTGACACTCCTAAACCCTTTTCTTTGGGAATTGGTGAAAGGATTTGTTATAATGACACATAATAGTTATTTTGCCTAACTATGAAAGCCAACCCTATTCTGTATTGTCGGGTTATTATCGTCAGCGGTGTGGGTGCGAACTTCTGAGCGTGTTTGTCAAAAAAAATCTCTTTGACCAATTGTTTGTCAAAGGCTGGAATGATTTTTTGTTGAGGTGTTTATCGAAGGTTGACCATGGGAAAATATTGGAGATTCAGGTGCCTATCGAGTTCGGGGCTATTGTCAACCTGTTATATGAAATCTTTTGATCAATTTTGCACTTTTTCTACGGTCAATAAATACCTACTATATTAAAATATAAATTCTCATGTTTCACTTCCTTTGCATGTTTATTAAACCTCAAATCACTTTGCAATACCTTAATCCCTTTTGAGGCTGAACTACATCTACCAAACTTTAAATTGTCTTTCGTAGACATTAACAAATTGGTATCAAAGCCTGACAAAGATGGACTCTTGAGAAACTGTCCACCCACTCGTCGTCTATTGATCGCGGCTTACAATAAATTAATTCATGTTATGATCATTTTTTATCCCATTGTATTTAGTTAAGTGTTTATTTTACTAGCCATTGTAGAGTCTAATGGGCGGACATTGGTCAAAGGAAATATAGGTCACAATGAATATTGAATTGAACAAATTCTGAAAAGACTTTGAAAGAACTTTTGTTCTCAGGTACTATAAAAAAAAAATTATGTGACAGTTAAATTGTTATAAAAAAACCCCGGTATTTACCCGTAATTACCGCAAGATTATCCAAATAAATAATAAACTGTAGATCACTCAAAGCACAAATGATAGATTATAAATATTTACAATACAGATTACTGACACTCGATAAGTGTATTTAAAATTTAATTATTATCATACATCTCACAAAGATGTTTACTTCAACACCTTTAACAGAAAAAAAAAAGATGTTTTGCTACTGTGTCTATTGTTTGTAATGCGACTTGTATTGTTGGAAAAAAATAATCCTTTTGTCCAACCTTTTCTCCCAGAAATGTTTGTTTTGCATCTTTAAAAGGAAAGCTTGATGTCCAAGACACAACTGTATGTAGCTGCTAATTTGAACGTATGCCTTCAACCTCCAACGTAGCATTTAATAGGGACTAATAAATCTAATTTAAATGTAACCTGGACCTCCGATATAACATATGTAAATGAATACATCTTAATCTTGAGAATCGCAAAAACGATTTTGCCGATACGGACATCTAAAAAACAAAAAGCAATCGGTCCAGCTGAATATTCGGAACGGGTGGCCGTTTCAATTTTATTCTAAATACTAAATTAACTTTATTCCCATAATTTAAATACAAACTTCTCGTACTCATCTGAATAAATTATCCAATGGAACGAGAGGTATTTTCTTTATTTTTATCTCTCTCTAATGGACGAATCATGTCAATTGGTGAATTTATACGTTCTTTGACGAATTCAATTTATTGGAATCGGTCTCCGTTTTGCGATTGTTCGGCTTCTGTTAGTTTCTCACGATGGCGGATAATTATACAGGGCGTGCCATCAAATGGACAATAAGACGTTATGACAATGTCTCGTTACCTCGTAACTCAGGCTAATTTGTATAATTGTCAGGCCGGTACAGGCTTCATTGGAAACTGAGTGCAATTATAGAAGATTGGTCAAGTTCTCATTATTAATAGCACGCTATTAAATAAGGCCGTATTTATTATGATTGTTTTAAATATAAATTTAAATTAATTATTATTAGTTAATAATTATTTTTTATAGGAACATTAGAAGTATCAAGAACAATGAAGTGGTCATAATTTCTGAACTGGAAGGATCAAGATTGAAAGTTCCGCTTGTAAATGCGATGCTTCGATATTCGCTTAATGAAGACATATTGAATCGCCAAGCGGAGAAAGACAACATGTAGGCTGTGTTTTAAATTGACGTGCGGCTCTTTCATCGCAATATGTTAATAGTATTAAAAATACAAAACAATACCCAAAAACAAATTAGAGTAAATTAGAAAAAGACATGTTAAGCCGTGATATTTGTAATTAAAAAGTTACAGTTACAAAAACCCATGTCAATTAGTTGCAGGTTGGGAAAGCAACAAATCGGTGCGCGAGTTAATATTTTATTTAGGGCTGGAAGCCGAGGCGAAGTTAACTTAGATTTTTAAAACTTTTTAAAAGTTTTGCCGACGCTTTCCTCCGTCTAGCCTCGCACCTGATAAAGTAATTTGACGATTCACACTTTTGAGGAGGGTTCAAAAGTAAGGAAAAAGGGGTTTTTGACACTTTTGTTACCTGACCAAAATTAGAGTGACATTAATACTATTAGGATAAAACTAGATTTTTGTCATTTACCCAGTTTTTATTATCCTCTAAAACAAAAATATTTTAAATAATTTAAATTCGCTAATTAATATAAAGCCAAATTAGTACACAAACATTACTTTTATAGGGGTACCATTGTTCTCTATAACAATAAGTACCTCAAACCCCTTATATTTAAAATAAGAACAAACGTGTCATCGATGAAATGACGCGTGTCGACCAATCGGGCGCGAAGGCCACAGACGTTGATGACGTCACGCTGCCACCGACCAATCGGCTGTGCCTGTCGCCTTCGGTCAACTTGCACTAATTGCCCATGTGTGCGATAACACTAGAATTCAGAAGAAACTGTACACGTACTTGCGCGTACGCATGCTCATGGGTTCTATTCGGCATTTCGTTTTAAACTAATGTTTCTACCTTAGAATTAATTTTAACTATGAAAGTTGTTAAATACTCCATTTAGATGAAAACGAATGTTTCACTCATATTATAATTCCCACGCAGCAGTCATAACACAAATAATGTCGTTTGACCATTCTTTTAAAACCAAAGTAAATCATGGGAGTTTTATGGACGTATATTATAATAAAAAACACAATTAAATTAAAATAACGCCTGGCCAGTGGGAAAAGGTCAGAAGAACAATGGTCGGGTGAGACAGTGCATTTGTTATAAATTTTCTTTTTTTCTCTATTTCTTGTAAATTAAGAACAATATTAAAAATACTGCTTTTAACTTACAATACTTGAAACAGGAAACTTAACATTATTTTTGTATAGAGTATTAGTAATCATATATAAATATTTATGTATAATATTTAAAAGTATTTTTTTTTATTTTACACTTTCTTTTTTAAATAAGCGATTGATTATTAAGTATACAAAAATAATAAAAATACAACATTTTTGATAATAACAATTACAGCTACCTAATATATTTTTTTATTTTTTTTACATAATGGCTTCTTCTTTTCTATAAACTTATAAATTATTTTTTTTATATTAAATTTAAAAATTAGTAATACTGTAATAAATCGTTATTTTAAATATACTTGTTTTATTTTGGGAAATAAATGTTTTTGCAAAAGTTTAACATTTTTCTTATAGACATAAGTTTTGTTGTACTTGAAAAAATCTTGGATTGTGAATTTTTTCATGTTGTAAAAATATATTTAAAATTTTTATTGAAACACAAATGTTTGGAAAAATATATTCTTTAAAAATATTTATGTAACGTATATTATAAATATATTTTTATACTGAAATTAAATGACATGTTATATTATATATTACATATATTATTGATATAAGATTGCAAAATATATACTTACATTATATTTCCCTCATTTATTTATTAAGTACGTTGTGAATTAATTTTATGAAAACATTTAATTTTTTTATGTATTATATATTATTTATTTCGTTTTAAATACATTTTTAAAATATATATTAGTTTTATTTTAGAGCTGTAGTTGTTAAAAATTAAAAAAAAATTACCTAAGCATATATAATTATTTCTGTAATATTCATGTACGTGTGAAGGAAAAAGGCTATTTTTCTCGTCCCTTTACCTTCGGACAGATGACCACGTCTACAAATATTGACGCTCGGCTATTAAGTAGCTCGTCCCTTGAATAGAGACGAGATGAGGATGCTGCATATCTTGACTATCTTATGTTGACGTTAATTCACATGTTTTTGTAACATCTTTTTTTGTGTTATTTCTAATTTTGTAAATTTAGAGTTTTTTTTTTTTTTTTTGTAAAACTTATTTTGGTGTTTTTGTACATAATTCGAGGTCTTACCTTGCGCGATGCGTACAGCTGGCATCTTGATTCTCATCTTGATTTGGTCACCTATTTTTAGATCTTGAAATACTTCTTTATCCTTAGAAATTTTATCTTAATATCTCGCTATCAGCGTTTAGCGCACTTCACATGAGCCGCCGTCGGTCCGGCGACTTAACGTCCTATTCTCTAAACGTTTTTGATAACAAGGGTCGAGGTGTCACAGAATTCTCAACGAATGTCCGACGGCAGTAGCCCGGTACGGTAAAAGTCATTTTTATTATTAAATCATTTTTTAATAACATCAAAATATATTACTTTTTTCTTTTCATGCTGCGATAAATTAACTCACAGTTTCCAATATATACAAGCCGAAACTGGCTGGTCATAAGGTCTTATCAACACTTGAATGAAACGTCGTAATATTATATCTAATCTACTCACAGCAAGTGGCGATTCGACTCAGAAAATTAGACAAACGTTAACACTTTTAAATAAAATATCTAAGATAAATTATACACTCGCTCGTCCGTTTTCACCACTGTCTCTACATTAAATTTTATCAAAAATGTCCTGATAAGTGTCCAAATAAGTTTAAGAACGTTAATAAAATTTGCAGAACAAAAACAAAACGGGATAATTTTCTTTAAATTTCGAATCTATTTGTTTGTGATAGTATCTTCGCGATGTAGTATGTCGCGTGCGGAGCGGTGCTGGCAGGTGCACGGCCGACCGCCCGCTCTCGCCCGATGTCCGAGAACGTCTGTCCTGTGTCCCTTCGCGCGAGGGCCCCGGCCTCGTGTCCGCTCTCCGTCTCGCTCGGCCGGCCGACGACGGCGCGTGCGAGTCCGTACTGAGTAGCCAGGGGTTACTCGCGGTCGCCACTGCCTCGGCAGATAGACAAAGACATCACTGCGCTCCTCCTGCCGCAGGCGCGTGGGAGTGAAAGGGATAGTCATAAATCACAAGTGCCGTGCGTCGGTGTGCGTGCGCGGGTGGGGCGAAGATGCAGCGCGTACAAAAGAAAAGGGATAATATTTGCTTGCATATTTCATGACTCGATTAGGAGATGGAATTTTTAATTGAATGGACCCTGTCGCACGGTCAGTCTGCGCTCCTGAATGCTTTTAGTAAAGAACGACTCGCTAAAAAGGATTATTGCCGTTTCAGGTAACGTGAAGCACGATTCCAACGTTCTCGCTTCTATTTTCAGTTGTTTCATTTAATGAAAAATTTTGTTCGAATACAATTACTTGGAATTAATTTATATTAATATAAAATTAGTGTAATAATTATAATTGTAGCGATAAATGTTTTATTTATGTAGAAGCTATTTAAAAATTTCTTTACAAATCTCTCCTCAAATGTTAAATTCTATATGAATTATGAGGAATAGTTACTTAGTTTTTTGTTTATAAAAATAATAAATATTTGACTAACTCCTACGTAGCGCAATGCTACGACGGCTACGAAATATGTAACCGCGTGAATATATCAATGACCGTTTATTTACATAAATTAATTATCAATGAATTTTAATAATTAAAAAAAACATAAAAAACTTAACGTAAATATAAATAGTTGCATCGCTGAAAGCAACACGTAGTTAGCCAAGACATTTCACTCTCACTCTCACAACTTTGTGAGCGCATTTTTTACCGCGTTATTTTACTTAAGACGAGAAACTTATCTCGGTCCTTGACTTTAATAAGTTTTATGACAGTCGAGACTCGACTGGCGCGAACTGGCGACCAAAAAGAACTTTTTCATAATTGTTTCTGAACTGACTTTTAGACTTGTGAAACGTTCGATTATTGAAATTTTAAAACTTTTCTTTCTTTTCCTTGTTGCATTTACATTTCTTTGCCTTTTTTTCTATTTTCTTTTTTATTCAAGTGTTCATTTAAAATGTGATCGGAATATTTATACCTTATTTGTTTTATTAATTTTTAAATATTATGATGTGATTTTTTTAAAATAGCTTATATGTATTAGTTTTACTAGAAGAATTTAATATTCTTCTGAAATTGACTAAAATGTTAAAGGTTAACTGCATTTCAAGTAGGCTGGACAAAACCGTACATGGTCATCTCATGTCCGTTAAGATCGACATATCGCCATCCTCTTTTAGAGGTTGCATATATTAGATGAAAATAGAGACGGATAGGGGTAACGCTTTTCTCAAGCGAAAGCCTTGGATAATGATTGATATATGTTCATCCCTTTCATGTGTAGGAATATGTGGAAAATGAGAGAGGGATGGTCAATATACATCCATGAGCTACTCGACGCTAGGCGGCGTGGAAAATGAGCTAGAAATGAACCCTGTTTGAGGTTCGTTACTAAGTCGGAAAATTATTTTTCACTTAGATATAAAAAAACTAAAACTATTCCACAAAATATTAATTTGATTCTCTCTATCTTTCTCGATTTCTTACTAAGTATAGAAGAACGAAGCAAAGATTAAAAGATTAGTTTGCTGCCAATTTACTAAAAAGTATATATACGTTAAAATAGTTAAAATGTTAAAATAATAATAATATATCAATCAACAAACGGTATTTCTTAAAGTTGCATGTCAAATCTATAATTGCGTATCGACGGATGCTTTTTTGTCGCACGACAGATGTGGCGCAGGATACAGAAATTACTTGATACATGAGACACGGGACTGGATCAGATTTTAGTGACTTTTTTATTTTCCTCTCTGATGAAATAACAAGTTTGTGATTTGGTGAATAATGTCGCATATATTTCATAGACATTTAATAAATCAAGATATAATATATACAGATTTGAAGATTTAAAAAAATAACGTAGGGCAATCTCTCTGGCCTTGTGTTGCCAGCTCTTCCTTCAATAATTTCCATAGCTTTTAAAACAATAAATAGATTTTTATAAAAAAACGTTATCCGATAGTTTAAACTCGACTCTAAAAGTATATAGTTTTAATTATTATAAATATTTATTTAGTCTTAACTCTTATATAAGAATGATGTATTTCAAATTAAAACAATAATAAACAAAGTGTTTTCTTATATTTATGAATTAGGCCTTGACTTAGCAATATTAAAATGTAGAGAACGGCTTTGAAACTAAAATAGATGAAGCTGTTTTCAAGGACACATCTACTGATGTCGCTAAATCCCATCACCACCTACCAATAGCATAATATTTCATAATGCCCTTGACATCGGTTTTATTTTAACAGCAATAGAAATCAAAATCGTATGATTTAAATGTTAAATGATATTTGTTTTCATATATTCAAAAATAAACACAGCCCTTGACAGTGTTACTTTTCTATTCTTACTTGTTTCAGTTATTTGTAATTGCTAGGGGTATAACGCTTCTCGGACGGTTACAGAAGATTTAGTGGAATATATATATTTATAGCAATATATCTGAAATATAGCAATATAAGTGATATTTTTACACCTATATAGAATAGAAGCGGTTTAAAAATATTAAATACAATGTTATATAATATATAAAATTAAAAGCTATGCTATGACATACATGTTAAGTAGCCTTTGCATTATACAATTTATTAAGAATTAAAACTACTAGAAAACCAATATCGTATTGTAATTCGCTAATTGTCACTAATTAGGCACAAAGAGTGAGAGTATAGTATACGGTTTTAAAAAGGATTATACATTAAAAATATGTATTTATTCTAAATAAGTTATTCTCTCCTAACCAAAGACACTGGACTGTGAATACATTTGGGAGGGTCGCGGAGGTGATAAATATAGAACGGTCATAGCTCTAAAGGACTACTGTCGTTTCACATCTCCGTAAAGTATACTGAAACAAACCAACAAATAAAAGGAAATAATTATGTAAGTAGATCCATCTGTTAGATGATTTTAAATGATTTACGATGGCTTCAGATACAAGAATGTGGTGTTATTGAAATAGGTGCGTATTAAAGCTCTTTGTATTAAAGCTCATATTTTTACAATATTTTTGTTAAAATGGCTTCAGTTTAATAAATTATTTAATAATATAAATCTTATATACATCAGGATGTTAGATGAATCATTTGCGCCAACACACTAAGCTAATCTAGCTATTAGCAAATATACATCTAAGTCTAGAAATAGTAATATAAATATAAACAAAAAAAAAGGCGATGAAAAATATTACTTACGAAATGAAATCAAACTAGAAAGATTTCTTTTAAATAAATCATTCGATATTTATACTAGTATTTTTTTTCAAAATTTCAAAATTTTCTTTTAATGTATAATGAGATTTGTTTTTATGTCTATTAACAGAATTTTTTTTTGCTTTTATTATATATTATTTCTGCTTTTCTGATATCTTATTATTGATATTTTATTATTGTTATAATATTTCATTTAGTTTTCCAAAGTCTTTAGACAGAAATACAATAATATGGCAGCTAATGCAGTCCTACGTCTGTATATAATATATAACACCCAGAACTGACATTTAGTATAAAATCTCATGATAATACACACGTAGACTACTGTCTGTAATTATGGTTTCAAATCAACAGTTTTGAAAGTATAACTTTCTTGAAAGGTTATATTTAGATTATGGAGCAAAAAATATAGAAATGTTATAAATTTTCTCCTTGTTTTCCTTATCAAATTAATAACTCATTATATATCAATAGCGTGACCTTTTAATCTATGACATATAAATGCCAGATTAACATATTAAATGACTGCAGTAATGCATCCGTTTGCCGCCCACAGTTTTCTCACAAGCTGAATCATCGCTGCGAAATATTGTTTATTCGTTAATACTCCATCAAGCACATAAATTGTCTGGATTCATTGTAATCCTACGTCTATGACAATGTTTTTAATGAGCTTAAGACTTCAATGAAGATTTCTAAACAAATCATAGGATATTCTATGATAGTTCATGACTGTACATTCTGTTATATACAAATATATTCTCTACATGTTGCAATTCTACTTTCAAGGTCTGAATATTCCGCAAGTCATAAATGTAGTTTTTTCCTGATAAATTAACATAATAAGTCCTTATTTTAATAAGATTCAGCGGCATTTTTGATACTTCTCTAATCTAATTGTGTATTTGTAAGCTGTAACCCTTACCAACCCCTGGCACGGACAGGCACTACCTATTGACCGGCCACATCCCCCAGCGAAAGGTCACTTGCTGAACCATTTAAGTTTACAAATTATTTAGTGGCCACACATAATACATTAAACATTATAGTAAATATTTTCAATTTTTATACATATTTGACTTTTTAGAAAATATAGTCTGAATTTGACCTACTTTTGGACCGTTATATAATTTATAACAAAATGTTAGTCATAACGGTTTCTATGGCGATATTTAAAGCACCCTCAGTAAAAATACCAAGATTTCGGGTGATGGCGGCGAGTGGTACCATGTATTGACCCAGAGTGACTTCATCGACCACTGGATGCCGTGGAGGTCAATACTGACGACTCATTCTAAAAATGGAATATGTTTATTTTAAATATGTACACATGTCCATGTTTTTAACAAATTCTGTGGTACTCTATACATTTTTAGGGAATTTTTATTAATATATATTAATGTTAATATTATATATTTGTATATAACTACCAGACTTATGTAGAGACGTATACTGTTAGATAATATTATGAGTAATGTATACAATATAATTATGTCTTGTAAATCTGATTATTTGTGTGATAAAATTTCTTGAATATGTTCTCATTTATATGTTAATAACCGAAACAAAATCAATTCGTGCGCGAGTTAATTAATGCATTCTTTAATTGTGATTACTATTTTATTAATCTAATGTTCTCACAAAAATATATTAAAATACTAACAAATCAAATATTTTTCTTATTGTAATCATCATGTAGCTATGTTTTAAATAACAACAAGAAATTAATATAGCAAAAAGGTTTGTTTTCAACATAGCGACGTCATAATGTCAATCATGTCGGACCTGCTGACCCCAGTCTCTGGTCAAGTTCGAATCCTAATTCATTCCTGATGACACTGTACAAGGCTAGAAGAATAGAATTGACATGTCATAGCAACATTGCAAAACAAGGAAACAGTGGAAATTGTCTAGTTTATATAATTTTGCGTTGCATTATACATACCTTAGAATGGTTAACAGTTTTTTAAAATAAATATACGTACTTATAAACTAAGTCCACCATTATACACGGCGGGTGGAGCTGAGCGAAGCATTATTGCTGAATGACTCTCGTATAGTTATAAAATTGCCAGAGCAAATAGTAACTATATTCTGAATCCTAATAAGAACTCACGCGTGCAATTTCAAAACGTTCTACATGTTAACTCTATGGGACACACTTTGACCATTTAATAAAAAACTACAATCACAAACGTCACCAAACAATTTCAGGACCTATAAGTTGCTGTCCTCGACACACACTTCCAATGTTCGCATCCTACTATAAGTCTAGGAGGAATAGTATTAGTAACGAAACACACTTTTGACCAGTTCGGGTTTCGCTTCGTTCATCTCGATGATACATTAAAAATTAAACGGGGTCAAAATCAGTATGCAATCTATCTTATAATTTGTAATTTTAATTATATAATAGAACAATTTAAATGATTCTGATATTGCAATTATACTACGACACACAAAGAGACAACTTGAATAATGACCGTTCATTCAAGAAGGGGTCACACTTTTTGTTGTCTTGCGATTATTTACTATTTACTTCACCAGTTCTAACAATTTTAATTGCACTTTATTTTAAAGTATTAAAGTAGATTTTTGAATGACCATTTCGATAAAGCTTTATTTAAATTGGTGGTAATTTTTGTTTCCTTGTTTAAGAAAAACTAACAATGGTATTCAAGTGTCTCTTGGTATCATTGCTAAACGATTGTTTAGATATATATCTATAAAATTTGTTACCTAGAGATATTTGATTATTACAATTTTTCACAGGTTATTATAGTTTACCAGTCCTGTCATGTATTAGAGAAATAATCCATGTATCGCTTCGTCTTCTCAATCATAGAAAAAACACCCAGACTTGAGCTAGTATTCTATGTATAATACATACAACTGTTCTATGGAATCGAACTCACTTTTAGCGGATCTGACAGAAATACCTGTAATAACCACTATACCTATCGGCCATCCAAATGACGTATAAAATTATTTTATTATATTGATTATCTTACGTGAAAAATGTAATGTAAATGTGTTCTGTAAGTTGTTGTAATGCGAGTTCGTTTTGAATTAAAGGAAGCTGCAAAACGCCATACGAGACGCTGATATTATCTTAAGATAACACCAATCTTCGCAAATCTCCAATGTCAAAGCATCAATATAAGAATTATAATGACACCCGCTTCTGAATGAGACGAATAGCATTATTAGTTAAGAGCTATTGTGAGAATTCGTTTCAAAGTAAATATTTTGACAATAATGCCATTGCGTATTGAGTTACTTGAGGGACAATGGCTCCTGAATACTACAAAAAAAACGTAAAGACGCATTTACGATAGACAATTGGTTTTATCGTCTGCCTTTTTAATACTGGTGGGACATCTCTGTCTATGAGAGTAGATAGGCGTACTTCAAATATTTTTTGTAAATCTTAATACAAATGTAATAGACTACTATATGTTACGTATCATTGAATCTGCCAAGACTTTCCATGACACACTAATCTTGATGTGAAGCCAAAAACAATTACAACACTAAAATCTGATATCAGGGAAAGTAACTGACCATATAGTACCAATGTAACGTGATCTTTGAATTATTTAGAAAAGCAATATTTGAAGGGTCGTGATTAATTTGGCAGTGTGCAATGACACGGGCCTTCAAGCTGACGAAACATCGGTGATTCGGAATTGAAATAAAAGTTAAACAATGGTTTCGCGGCCTGAATGTACAATGAGCGTGGGCTGTGAGCCATGTGGGTTGGAGGTCACAGGCAGGTAAAGTTAAAACACATTTTTTAAATGATATGGAGATTTAAGTACTGCAAAGTAAAAGCATATGAAGATATCGATAATTACCAATATTCAGAATTTTTTGTAACATACACTGCGGTAGAAATAACTCTTAAAATGAACGAAAGGAACTTCAGTTATGGTGCCTATAATTCGAAAACCAATTTTTCAATTAATCAATTTCTATTTTCTTAATTGGTATTTATTATTTGGTCAGGCTTTTCTATACATTTAGATATAATAAGTGATCACGAGAATTGTACTGATTGATTGCAAAAGCGACGACTTGTCGTGACGTCACTAAGGTGATAAAGCTAAGCGTTTAGTTTCTAGTATTTTAAACTCAAATAAAAACAATTATAATGAATGCGAACAAAGCTGCAAGCAAAAGCTAGTCTTGTCACAAAATAATAATAATTGCACAATTTATGTTAACAGAGATATTAAATATAGACATTATAATATAAAAGATGGTCCAGTTTAGCACAATAAGGAACAAAATTACATTATTTGAAATAAGAAAGTATTGCAAAAGAATTCGTCAGATAATGACATGTTTGAAGTTCCACTTTCGCGGTTATACCAAATGTCGCCTTAGCTTCAAATAACAAAGATATAGAGATGATTTTGTTTTTTAAAATAAAAGTTTATAATTTTAGAGTAGTAAAAGTAGAGATGAGTTTAGCTCATACGGTAATTAGCAACAATGTAACAGAAATATGTAAAATTAAATTATAAATATAATTATAATCGCGACTCCATGCCATCATAATCTACAATAATATCGGACTTGTATGTTTTTCATTGTCGATAGAGTGATTACAGGCAGCTTGTATCCTTGACAGGCGACCGCATGACCCGCAGGCTATTATAACATTATATAAACAGAATCATTATCTTATTACCTATTCGTATAGGTACGTTATTAAAATTTTTATTAATTAATATATTATACTTTTAAAACTTCGAATTTATGACTGAGGAAGTGATTTGACCTAACTCTACATTTGAAAATACAAATCAGAAACATTTTTTGTGATTTTTCATATAAAAATTTTTTGATGTGTTTGTAGATGTAGGTAGCTAAATTTAAAATTATTAAAGTAAGTTATCTTTATAAAAACGTCGTCCGTATGCGTGCGGTCAAAAGTTGATATTATGTTTTGAGTTTTAACGAGAATTCATGAGCTTTTGTGGTTAGGATATTAAGTATTTAGGTGGTCAATATATGTGGCAGTTGGCTGACATCGGGGCTTAGAAATTAGCATTGAAGTTTTTTTTGTGAATAATTTATACAAAATGTATATTAATATGTGGTAGAGTGGAATAATAGGTTTGAATATTAGCTTTAAACATTTTAAGCCGCTCTTTTGTAAAAGCAATACATTTATCAATGTTCAATTTGTATTAAGCTCTGTTTATTTACACGAGGCTTTTGTTGCACTAATTTTATTTAAAGTAAAATGTAATAAGTAAAATCTTAAGTCGGAGTGGGTCCAGAAGGGATATTTCGATAAGTATGGTATCAATATGGGCCATCCTGACTCTTCAAATTGACGTATACAAGTAATCACTGATATGGATTCAAAGTGGAAAAGATATAATTAAATACTCGAATGAAATTATTTAAAGATATTCACAACAGATAACACAATTCGATCAGTATAATATTTGTTACTATAGTTAAAACGATAGATTAACTTTCGCAAGTACAGTTAATAGACGTGACTTATCTAAAGCTACACCCAAAACAAAAACTAAAATAAATTACTGGCAGCACAATGCTGTGTTGTGAAAGATATAATTGGTTCCGTATAATAGCTTGTAATTAATGAGCCTCGCTGATGAGAGATTAACTTCTGCATACAGCTGAATCTTATTTGGACATATTCAATTGTTATAGCAATTGTAAAAGGTTTGGGTGAATAGGTTTGTGAGGATTTTTTTGTCCGACGGACGGTCCAACTTATGGTAGGTGAAAATTCTTTCCCATGATATTTATATAACAGCATTTTCTTGAGGAAGGATTAGAGAAATTGAAGAACAGAAAATTAAATTTCCATTTACATTATACGAAATAAATTAAAATTAGCTAATTTAAATTTAGTAATTAAATATAAATTCAATCTTACATTCACAGTTATTATAGATGTGGGACTCCCCTGACTTTAAAGGGTAAAACTACAGGTAAATGAAATGTGAAAAAAATACCAACAGATTTAAATTAATATCTCTATATCCACATACTACATTAATTCAATTATTTATATTTAAAAAAAAATCTGAAATAGTGAAAAAAAAATATTTCAATCTCAAAAACTTATTGCTATGATACTTAGGATCTAAACCTATAAAAATATATATGTCTTCTGAATGGCATGAAGACAGTCCTAAGGTGTGGTAAAAGTGAACAGTCATCACGAACCAAGCTGAGGAGTTTGACATTTTGTATTGTCAGAATTAGCATACTGGCCAGTGGACTTACTTAGGTACCAGCTTGAATTTTTTGACAGTCATCTTTATTTTCGGTTCTAACGCTTTTTACTATAGCAATATATATTTAAAATTTATATATATATTATTTTATATCAATGTCCTTATTCTTTAAAAAATATATATACCAAATTTATTTTAGAATCTATTTTACTTCAGCAAATTTTAGACTTTTTTTTAATTTTCAGGTTTGTGAAATGATAGTAGTATTTTTATTATAATAAAGAATAGATAACAATATAAATCCATTTACTACAATTAAAGATAAAGCGATTAGCTATCAAATTTGTTCATACAATAAAACAAAACCTCGGCCCACTCGTGCGTTCAAATTATAAGTTGTAAAAAATCGACCAAATATGCATGAATGGACGAACGGTGTACGCAGGAGAGAGGTGTGATCCCAAATGGTCAGAAATAATATTATCATTGTGATAGTTATTTTTTTACGATGTACATTTCTGTTTCTCACCCTGCATATAATACTTAGACAGTAGTTGCAGAGTAATGTATTGAATAGTCTCGGGAGTATATCCTGCAATGTTTAGGTTATAAGTCCTTAGTACGAGGAGTGATTAGAATGAGCATGCGCGTGGGCAGGCGGCTTGTCATCGCATGGGTCATTGTTGTACAGTTTTGTAATACATAGCGTATTTAGAATTAATTATTTATTACTTATTTTTAGTATTTTTAGTATTTTTTTATCTTATTTTATTTGCCATTTGTAATACAAAAAAAAGATATATTATTTAATACATATATAAAAAATTAAAGCTATTTAGCGTATAATAGACATGAAAAAATATAAGCTTGATATTTTTGTATTTTATTATAATAAGCATTATATTATTAAAGTTCCTGTCTAATATTTGTGACCTCTTTAACATATTAGCATTGAATGCTCGCGGGCTGGACACGAGTCTGCGCCCTGTCATTAGCGGACGAGTAATCTGTCCCACCCTGCATTGTGCCACAGAGTATATTACACTGTATCTTGCGACACCATGCTCTGTCATCATTTTCACTGTATTTTATATTCTATGATATGCGGGTATCTGCAGGTACCAATAACTATAGGGTCAATATAAAAAATGCATTGAACTTCATTGTGAACCGGCCTTTGTCCACATAGTTTTTCATTCCACCCTCATTTTTGCTTTTTTGCAATAAAAAAGGTGTTTCTATTAAATTTCAAAGGAAACGACGCGAATAATTCCTCGTTTCATGTTTCTTAGTTTTTTATTGTGTTTTTATACGCCCCCATGCGTGGGACTATCGACGTGATCTCTTTTTGATAGACCTCCTTTAGCGAGATGGACCCGGGTCTATTGTCCAGTGTTTTTATACTTTTTACCTTCATTGTTAAAGATATAATTAGAAAGAGTTGATGGATGGCTTTATAGAGGGAATTTAATTTATCTACTATCTGAACCATATTTATTATAAATTCTTGCCAAAATGGACCCCATTGAAATATTACGTTAATAAATTATTTTTCTAGTTTATCAGAAAAGGGATTACACACACATATTGTATTAGGATATATATATATTTTTTGTATTTCATTTGAATACATTAGTACATTTTGTTATTATTGTTCAAGTTCTTATTATTCATGTGCATATTATATATGTATATCTATATGATATAAGTTCCGTCGACTAATGGCTGATAGTATCAGACACACATGTTGCGTCGCTAATGATTTTGAGGACACGGTAAAAACGTTGTACTTTATGGATCTGCTAACAAATAAGAAACTTTAAACTAATATTCATTAAGCATTTATTTAAGATATGCAATTAATAAATAAAAAAATCAGAGCCAGTCAATTTTTCGAAAGTAATATTTAATTATGAACTTATAGAGGAAGGATATATATAAGCTATATAAATTATATCAGTCTTTCAAACAATACGTGGTTAATATTTTTTTAATATTTTTTTTTTCTTATTAATTTAAATTTTTTAACTTTGAAATAAAATTGTGAACACCTTTCTTTAGTCACGTGGGAGAAGTATCTAGTAACAGCTAGTAATAAATAAGATTCAAATCAGTAGCCAGATATTGTGGTAGACTAATAAAATTATTTGTGATTTGTAATTAATTCAAATTCAGGTCACACATACATAACATTAAAACAGACCATTGCCAGAAGCCACTTGGTTTGATTTATGCAAGCTCTGCCCTTAACGGTACAATCTCACAAGATGGACAAAAAACTACGCGTGGTACAAAAAAATGGGTGTGTGGCTTTGCCTACAAAATAATAATAATTAAAATTTTTGTCCTTACATCAAAAAAGACGATTGAAATAATATTAAGATATTTTAAGTAAGTAAAAATATTTTCGTTACTTTTATTACGTTTTATTTAATTTCTAGTACCTTTTTTATGTTTAGTAAATAAATAAATACTTATTTGAACTTGTCGACGAACATACTTAGCCATGTTAAGTTTAAATTTACCTAGGTTAGAACTTTATTCAAAAAGGTCATAGGTTGCAATTCTGTAAATGTTGACGAATTTTCAATATATTTGTTAAAAAAAAAACAACACTTCTCAACAATAACAACAGCAGTCAATATTTTTCTATCAATTCATCTTACACAATGCTTGCGAAATGTTAGATTCCCGTTATCCGGTTCCGAAGGGATAATCCCAGGGAGGAATCACGAGAAACTTCATAGCTTACCAAGACATTACTAAAAAATCCTTAATAGTGAAATAATTATTATGATAAGTAAGGTCTAAACCTTACTTATCATAATAATTATTTCAGTACATATATAAACTACTTCTACTTAACTAATAATCTGCAATATAACTTTACGATCAATAAAATTTTTTGTTGGTTTTTTGTCAATTCGTAGGTTAGTTGGGAACTTTTTTTGATTTCCTACGTAGATGTCAATAAATTTCGTAA